>JANZLQ010000001.1:53430104-53459153 GCA_026212715.1 Elanus axillaris | reverse complement strand
TCAGCCTGAACTCGGAACACAGCACCCTACCGGCTACTGGGGAGACACTTAACTCTACCCCAGCTGGAACCAGGACAGATGAAAAAAACCAAAAAGAGGCAAGAGCTCTAGTTTTTCTTTTTAGTTTCCCCAGGATCAGAAACGCGCTCAGTACGGTACCTCCGTTTTTACTTTGTTATCCCCGAAGCACAGGTGCTGGAGGTAGGCAGCTGCGTTCGCCTGAACCGACGGGAACTGGTGTTGAAGCATGTGAATGACTTCAGGCAGTTCTGGATCTCGCCAAGCAAACTCCCTTCATTAGATGAACACATTCAAGAGAAGGCATTAGTTATAAATGTATGTTTGTTTAGTAAGCAGAATTACTACAGCATCTGAAGTGTTTTTCAACAATTCCATTTTTGTTCTGGAGTATCAGGGCTAGAAGGAAAACCAGGTATACTAGAGTTACTGTGGGTCACATCACGTTTCAGTCTTCCAGTTGGAAAAGGGCGCTTTATATCGTATGTTCTTCAGTTAGCTTGGTTGTCGATCACACAAATGTATATATACTAAAATTGTACCAACCCAAACACTGCAACCTACATAAATCTCCCAAAACTTAAATATCTAATGCAACAGATACCCACTTAACAATGCTGCTCGGGAGCATCTCTTCCACACAACATTTTCTGCTCAGTGCTCAACATTCTTCCTAGGCTGAAGTCAATTATACTTCAACAAAAGCTGCACAGCCTGAAATTTCATCCTCATGAACAGATGCAGGAAGTTTGCATAATCTGCGTTATTCAGGGATTGTATACTTAAAATCAAATCTCCTTCATTAAACAAAATGATTTTGTGCAGACAAATCCCAGAAAAGTTATTAAACATATTAACGCTCAATCCACAGACTTAGAAATATACTAATTAATTGCTGGGCTATCTTCCTTCTGTAAAGGAAGATTGAGGGGAAAAAAATAGTATCTAGGTTTTTGTGTGCTCAAAAATCCAAGTAAATTTAAAAAAAAAAAGAAAAGAAAAAGAAAAAAAAAAAGATGTTCCAAGAGCAATATTTGGGGAGCTACTCAAAGGCTAATGCTAGCCTGGCCTGTCAGGTCTCCCCAGGATTCCTACACTCACCAAAAATGGAAAGTTCAGCTACGGCCTACTTTGAACTGCTCAACAACTTAGAGGTTTATTTCTCCATACTAATGATAGGCAGACCTTAGGGAAAAGTGCCTTCCTAATAAAACTAGTAGCTTTCTGAATGTTCCCTCACTCTTATTCTAGAGCGATGCTTTCAAATAGCCCAGTCTGAGGCTGCTGTAACACACTAACCTGACCTCTGCAACAGCATGATATACAAATGAGAAACTGAAACAGATTAATATGTAAGGTAAAAACTATTCCACTGTGAAATTACAATAAAAAGGTGCACCAGCAATGAAAACCGAGTCAGAACTTCTTTAAAGTTCCTTGTTATCCACGTGAAACATTCCTATTATAAGTAACTTTTCTTGTAAGCCATGTCAGAATAAGCCAGCAGCAGCATGCAGCTAGAAAGCATTACTACTTAGAGGTAAGATGATCCTATTAACATCATTTAGATGAATGCACCGTTGAGTTAAATGAAAGTAATCCAGTCTCTCAGTATCTAGTTAAAAAAAATAGAAATATTAATTTCCACCAATAATCAGAGCAACGAAATCTATTTAAAACAGTGCTCTTATTTTCAAGACTGCAGAATAGGGCCCAACTAGAAAATAACTGAACCCTGCTATGAGCCTTCTGTAATGCAGGAATCCCAAAAGATTTCAGTCTAAGACACTAGCCTGACCATAGCTATTAGCTACCTTTTTTCAAACTTTGGTGCCTGAATGTTTCCATGTGAAAGACTCCTGAGGCATCACTGGAGTCCGTATCCTCCAGTACAAGGTGCTCTGCTTTCAGTTCTTGCTAAACGAGCAGAACACGTAATGTGCTTTCGTGGCCAAGGACTGTCTAGAAGCTGCCTCAATGGACTGGCAATCTAAGGACTGACTGGAACTTCTAGCAATCACATACCTATACTGAAGATAAACAGTACCATACATCCCTCCAAGCTTTGCATGGACTGGGTTTTGATACTCCCATTTTAAAATACAAGGGTTTAAATGAATAGTGTCTCTAATAAATTGTAAAGGTAGTACTACGCTTGTCACATGCCCGCACTGTGTACATCCATTTACAACATCAAAGTAGTTAACTATTTTAAAAATATGAATGTGTGTTCACTTTTAAAATGGTACATTTATGTATCATTTTTAAACTTATATTGTTTTGAAATTTAAGCACGCTGCTCATGAAAAATTCGTTCAAATAAATCAGGTGTGTACTTTCTAATTTTCAAACCCTGATTCTCATTGTTATAAAGAGAAAACTTACTACAATATTACAAGGTGCTCTGTAAAGTTACTCAAAAATCTTTGGAACAATCCATTCTGTTCTCATCAATTGCTAAGTGTTTCCTGTAATAACTTCTAGGTGAAAATAAACACAGAAGAAAAATGTAGTAATAGCTAAATGCATAGAAGTTGCTCTTTCTTACTGTAACAAGTAGACTGTATTTATCACTTTGGCTATAAAGGTATAGATCTTAATATCAAAATTAGTCATGATTGTTTAAACAACGTAAAACTGGAATATGCACAATAAAGTGCTATATATATTCAAGGAATGTATTAAAAGTCTTATTACAGCAGATGTGTGCGATTTTTGAAAGCACAAATGGACTTGCCTGGGGTCTTTCTGAATGCTGTCGATGGATGGAGATCGCGTGGTCCCATCATCGGCGGGCGTCGCATGCTGCAGCCTGTTATAACTGGACTCCGACAGTCGATAGTGCACTGACCTGTACGGTTCCGCATAGGTAGCTGTTGTGTTCAGAGCGTAATTGTTTCTTTGGTATGTGAGTGTGCTACGCTGACTGGATGATCTCTGCAGATTTCCAACTCCTAGTATAAAATCAGGATTAAAACAAACTGGGTAACAAATGTCTATTGAAGAGAAGAGGCAATACGTGGTTACAAGTGTAAGCAAAAAAACCCTCAAAACACCACCAAAAAAACCAGTCTTAAAAATGTGCACCACGTTGAAAGCTATCGCCAGATTTAAGGGAGCGATTACTCAGTGTCACAGGGAAGATAGATTAAAGAACTAAAGGTTTGGTGGAATCAGGCTGATGCCTCAGCTTGTCTCAACAAGTATTTAAAATAAGAAATGCATCTTGTGCCATGAAGCAGAAATCAGGATGCAAAATATTTTCAAGGCTTATTATAAAATTCAATTACTAACAGTAATGTCAGTTTGCCAACTGTACTAAAAAGAAAAAGGAAGAGTAAGTAAACCAAAATTTCTAGTTTATATGTTATTTTCCTTTTCCCAACTACAGGTACCTTCTCCCTGACAGAAGGCTAACAAGATGATGATTTCAAAGACTAAGCTGATCGTTTCAAAAACAGGAACATGTATCTTTCCGACTCAACAGAGTAGCTTTTGTTCTTCAAGTGGTATTAGGCAGACAAGTAAACAGAGAATTCCAATTTTGAGTTTTATTTCCTCATTAGCACATCCTGAGAAACTCCATTTATTTACTTTAGGTTGCAGAAGATGGGAGAACTGCAAAACCTGTTCCTTCCTTCAACATTCCATACTCTTAGTATTTCAGTTACATTAAAAAAACATTAAAAAGCAATTTTCAAATGTGTGAAAACATGACATATGAATTGGATGCTTCTCTAGAAATATTACTGGAGGGTTAGTTAAATCACCAATATTTTAAGAGTTTTTGGAAACTGCTCCACTACACAAATTATTAATCAACCTTAAAGAACAAACCACACTGCAACATCTACTACATTTCTCTTTACAGAAAATCAGTTCTAATACTTATCTAATGCCTATGCACTTCATAATATATGAGTCGCAATTCTATGAAATGCTGTAGATATATTTCAATTTCAATACACGATCTTCCGGTACAGTATTTTAACATTATCCTTTGCTGAGAAGTTGGGATAAAACCAGTATTTTTACTGTGAAAGATGTGATAGGTAATTTAAGTGTGCAAGCTATCATTTTAGTGTACTGATGAATAAAAAAAAAAATTAACAAATTCAATTCATAAGAGAATGATGCACAGAGAATGCAAGAGGAAGCAATACATTTTTTGTGTCATGAAGTAGCTTCGATGTACCCAAGTGTGTGATATCAAACAGAAAATAATCTGACCCTAAGCTGACACTGACATATAGCCCCAAGTGTTTCTTGCAAACATCACAAAAGCTTTTTAATTCCTGCTGGTTAGTTTAAGCCCTCCAAACCTCATTTCTAGCTCCATTAATTTATAACATTTAGTTTTTCCTTTTAGACCAGCATTACACATCTCATGGATGTTCTCCTATATGCCATAGGTTCCAGGAAAACTCCAGTAAGTCAATTAAGCATGACTTTGGGACACAGTCAATGGAAGAGCGTTGGAAGCCCTTTACCCACCTGACCCTGTTCGATATAATGCAGACTGGGATCCCTGGTGGAGCTCAATTGTTCCATGATTTGGACTACGGTACACAGGACTGTAGTAAGTTCTGCCTTCGTAGATAGGGGTGATGTGCATGTCAGGAGATACAGTTGATCGTAATTCTTGTCCGAGTTGACTGTGTTGACTAGCGTATGAACTCCTCAGGCCTGAAACAAGGAGAGGGAAATATGTACATGGCCTACATCAATTAAAAATAATAAAGCTGTCATGCTTGAATCTTTCTTCTTTTAGCCATGAAACAGTGTTAGTTATATCTATGGTTATAAAGATTTATTCATTAAACTTCTATTATTAAATGAGCCACACTAAAAGATTCATTGACAAAGAAGCATTTCTTTGGCAAAAAGTCTTGTCCGTACACTGGCAACTTTAAGTTTTCCAACTCAGTTTTTTCAGTAGCATTGATAGTTGAAAGTCTAAACCATACAGAGTAAAAGCTAAGTCAGCATGTGCAGTTCAAGGACTCAGCAATGACAACGTAAATTGTGAACCTGACAGAAATCCAGTTGTGAAATGGGGCACAGCCTAAAGGCGGTCATAATCCTAAAAATGAAACGATATGTAGCAGTAAGAGCAACAGTCATCCTGACAGTGGCAAGCAGAGATTTTAAGCATGTGAAGAAAAGTCTTTATAAAGGCTTAAATGGCCCACGATGTGCATATATGTATTTTGCTATGCTGCAGCTGTGTGAGAATCTCTTTTTTCACCTTGCCTTTTAGCTGTCCGGACCTCTTGAGTTCCTTTTAACTTATCTCTGTCTCATTTAACTTAAATTCCTCAGCAGTGGACCTCCAGCTACCACTTTTGCAGTGCTAGATCCAAGCACATTATTGGCAGAGGTGCAGAACAGCTTTTCGATAACAGCGTTTCGAATAGCACTGCACAAGTTCAGACTTGCTTCTCCTTGTGAAGCTTCCCCATCTAACCTGCTCCACAAAAACTTCATTCACGTTGCCCAGAATGTCTTTCATTTAAAGCATCCTAGTTCCCCTATTTTATAACCTATACATACTTCCGGAGTCTACAGAGAAGCACTAATATACTAAATCGGGTAGTGGAAAAATAGTTAGAATTTCGTTAATTCTGACAGTTCTTCACCATTCCCTGCTTGTCAGCTTCGATGCTGCTCTTAGAACTGAGGGTACAGAGCTTTTGCAACTAACAGGATGCATCACCCTAAGTAAAAGGTCTTCTGCACTCATCACTTTCTCCCCTACCTCTACTCTTAAAAACAGTCTTTTGGAAGCACTTCAGAATTGTTGTATTTCAATATTCCTCCCTAATCTCCCACACTTCTGTATCATGTTTCACTGCCCTACATGCTCCTGACAAGTCTCCTTGGCCAAACCTTTAGCTAGCTAAGTACTAAACAAGCCCCAGATGCTCATATTTAATAAAATGTAGGCCAAGCCCATATTTATTTTCAAACTTTGTTTACTTATGTATTACGTAATTGCTACACAACACTTTTGCCACCTACACCAACTTGGGTTTTGAGTACTACACCACCAGGAAAATTCTCTTGAATTTTAAAAATCTATATTCCAGTCTCTTGAATTTTTACTTCCTTTGAAACAATTACAGAATACTTCTCTCCTTTTGCCTCTGAGATTTACCTTGCCATAGGGTCCTCTTCCACTCTGACTTTTCTTTACTGCATCTCGCAATGGCCTAATCTCCCCTTCACGCTTTTACTCCAGTTCCTTCTGCTCTTGGCATTCTTTGTTTAGTCTGTGATTTCACCAGTTTTGTTCTCTTTATTAAATTCTTCAGGGTAAAGATGACCAAATACACTTCCCATTATACTACGCTAGATAAATGTGACAATCAAATACATCTCATTTGGTCTCAGACCAGCATTCCTCGTGCTTCCAATCCTACACTACTAACCTAATATTTTCAACCTTACAACAAAATTTATTGTCATCTTTCTTGCCTAAAATTATATGCAGAGATTATCCACAACATTCACTCACTACATCAAATCATAAATTGTTTACAGAGTTAGAAAAAAGTTAGCAAATTAGTATGTAACATATGGGGGGGGTATAGCTAGGGCAAACACATTTTTAAATGTGTAGTCATTAACAAATTGAAGTAGGGCATAGAACCAACATAACTTTGGGGTTTAAAACAATACTGGTTTTGTCCACTTTGGCATTACCATTGTAAGCTGCTAAAGCTTCAAAGCAATAGACTATGCTAAGCGAACTATGCAAAGGTAATGAAATGACGGAGATCATGGGACAACTTCAAAATAGAATTAAGTAGTGATGTGTAACCAAACGTATCCTGCATTTGAGTATTTCCCCCCCAAAAATCACAGACCTGCTCTGTCGCAGTGTCTGCAAGGAAACCTTTGGGGGTCTCACAGGTAGGTCATGGCTAAGAAAACACATCTATAGGTGGTGAAAACAGAGGGACTTCACCAAAGCAAAGCAGGCAACTGGAGCTATGTCCAATGCAAAGCAGGCAATTGGACCTATACCTCCCAGATGACAAAGCTATCTCCTGGGCAGACACTCATTAACATCACAGATTTCCCAGAACACGCCCCACATGGAGACCCTTCTTGGAGACTGTAAGCACTGAAGGAAGACAGGTCCTGATCATGTACCTGTCCTCTCCTCCAGCTTACGTAGCAGGGAAGAGTTCTGGATTATACTAAAGGCTGCTACAGTACTAACCTTCCCCTGCACCCAAACATCCTCTCAGAAAACTGATCATATACAAATTTGAGTTTAAGATGTCAGGTGTTATACTGAACTGTTCCCTCTAAAGAAACATGAAAACTAATTTATACTGGAAAATGTAAGAGTATTTTTTATAATACTGAGGGATTCTTACTCATAGTTTGTAACCTGGAGCACGGGCAAGTCAGAGCATTCCAAGTTTCCTGGAAACATCATAGTGCAGATGGCTATAAAATAAGATGCTCTCTAAGCGTGACTACCACAGCTGCTAACTACTTCCTTAATACTGAAAGCATTAAATTTAAAGCATCTGTTTCTGAACTGCTGATTCACTATCCCAGTAACTCCTTTTTCTCTAAAGATGTAGCCGTTCACCTGTTTAGGCAAGGTGATGTTCTCAAGCAGTGGTATTTGTGAAGTACCTTAATGCTATTTTAAGAGTACAAGATTGCTGTTACATCACAAATTATGCAGCCCACTGGACTGCATTCATTTAAACTACTGAATAGCCTTTCATGTCAAACTGGGGGGTTTTTGCCCCCTTATCATACTGGTAGATTACTCTGTCTTGCAAACAGAGGTGATGGAGAAGACACCTTCTACCTTTTGCTGAGGAATGAGAATATTTTGGGAATTCCTGCAGTATAACAGCTTAAAAGAAAAAAAACAGACATTGCTGTCTGTTCAAAAGAGCCTACAGACTAACTGCAAAATCGCTTTGTCTGTGCTCATTTAGATGAAAGTCAGAACAAAACCAGCAACACACACAGAACTTAAAATGTAAAGTAACTGTACCTTAATAAGAACTGCCCCTCAGATGAAGAGATTTGACCTTTTAGGGTGTTGTTTTGAGCTAATACTACAATGGTTGCCCTATATTTAAGTTGAAGTACTTTAAGATAGCCTAGACATATTAGGGGAAAAAAAGAATAAAATTCAGTAGTACCAAGTTACATATTTTAAGAAAGAACTAGACATTAAACTAGTTCCAGCCTAGTCGCTTTTAGTTTGTGTGTAACCTGCACATACATTTAAATGTACTATATCTTCGAAAATACTGAAATGCCTCTGAAAGACTCAGAATTTTACTTAGCTACTCAAAACATACGATTTAGTCTAATGCAGGGCTAGCAATCTGGTAATTAAAGAGAAACTTATGGCATGACTGTTTGACAACAGTATTTACAACTGATTTGATACATCCACCACAGATTTCACCACCTACTGCTACGACATTTCATCCATAGAAAGACTATGGGTTTTCTATGGCTGTAGGTTTGTACCAAGTTTTAAGCTGTGTCTTTACCTTTTTACTAACCTGTAAGGCTATCTGGACGTGGAGGGACCATTCTCTCGTATATATCATACTGCTGTCCATACTGTTCAATATCATGAATTGTTCTTTGCAGCGTTGCTCCCAAATGCTGTGGAACTGCAGTCATGCCAGAACGCTTCGGAGAAGAAGATCCCAGCTGAGTTTGGGACGGAGAAGCTACTCTGGTTTGTACATCAGTAAGGGCAAGAGGAGAGCCGACTCTGACCGATGTCTGATACTGGGAAGTCCCGCCATTGGGATTTGCCGTCTGTCTGGATGTAACCGAGCCGATCCGCCGCACAGCCGTCGGGGAGGCAGGTCTCTGTGCAGCATATGGGGATGCTGCCCGCTGGACTGGCAGAGTAGTGGATGCATACGCGTGAGAAGCAAGGGATCTTTGCTCAGCAACTGATGGAGAACCATACCCGCTACCCAGAGACGTTCGCAGCGACCCCCTCGAAGGGGAAACACCCGTGCTGACCATGTAAGAGGGAGACTGTGCTCTGGATGGGACTGAGCTGACACGCCTCATGACTCGGTTGGTAGCAATATTTGCTGAAGGCTGTTTGAAAACAAAAAATTGGATAGATTTATCTTTTAGGCCATGTAGTGGAAACTTTTCTCCCGTAAGACGGAGAAGTCAACCAGAAATGCACAAAATTTAACAATGTATAAAAGCAGCTGAAGAGTAGCTTTCACCCTAAATGTAATTCCTTTCAGTTATCCTATAAAATAACTTTTTTTTCTAACCAGTGTCTCTTAACATAAGAAATGGCAATTTAACATTCATTAAAAAGCCATTCATTCCCCATCTTTATTTGGCTTTCTATGTTAATACACACCTATGCTTGCTTTCCTCGCTACTCCACCGCTTTGGAGATTCAGGAACAGTAATGCAAAGAGTTCTAGAATAAGCTAAAGAAGCTTTGTCCATTACTGTCTCACTGTCATTCTGATCAATGAAAAAGGAGGGGGAAAAAGCCAGAAATAGTAGAAGGTACAGGAACACAAATACCATCTTCCTTTAAGCACTATGTTTACATACAGGCTAAATTCTAGGAGGTTTTCCCCAACATCACAACTGAATTCCAAATGAGTGATACTTTCTTGATATTATATTAGCACTGTACTCTGCAGTCAGGAGTCCTCAGAAGCTCTACTTAATTAAAACTGCAGTGAATGAACCAAATCACACGCATGCTGATTTCAGCAAAGAAGTCTATGTCTGCTCCAAGCCATTTCTGCTTTTTAACCAGTAAAGGCGTTAAATCAAAGTGTCATTTAATGACATCAATTCCGGCCTGTACAAAGGTAGGTCCAGCTATGCGATTATTGTCTTTAATACTGTGTTATAGACAGTGTACAGAGAGAAAGTGCGCTATTTTGAGCATACCTGGACTGATGTCTGCCCTTCAGCTCGTGAGCTTCTCACCAAATGGTTATTAGCGGTTCCAATGAGGGAATGCTGCTGTCTGTTTTCTGATTTGCTCAAGTTTTGGCTGTTATGGAAACTGCTTACTTCCTGGTAACCACTGTCAGAATAAGAATTCATTTGCGTTGAACTTCTTGAGTTACCTACAGACCCTGTAGATACGAAGCCAGCATAAGAATAAAAGCATCCAACAACTTCACAAAAATATTATATAACTTTGTTATTTGTTGCATTCATAATTGTACTACATTTCTATACAGTCAATATAGAAATATATTCTAATATTTAAAATGCACACAACAGACCCTCACTTTCATGGAGAGATGTCTGTTCCGGTGAGTAGAGGTTCCCTTGTTCTGGTTCTGTCCTGATGTCATAGGCATTGGTATGAACACTCTCTGACACTTGGGGTTTGTTTACACTGGTGGTCGGAGGATCTGAAAGAAGAAATTGATTCGATCAATCCAACCTTTCATACATTAAGTTTCCTGCAAACTCAGTCATAATAAGGAAGAACTTACTTCCACCATCAACAGGGTCTACTGGTAGAGAAGTACCATCTCCCAAACTAAATGAATGTTAATGCTAACGTCTGAGAACCTTCTTTCCTGTAGTTTTGATGTTGTTCTACAATTCTAATTTTTCAACTGTATGTTCCACGATATTTTAATGAAAAATGTAATTGATTACCTAGTAAGTACACTTTGCAAAGTGAAACACTGTGCAACTGTGTTGTAGTGCACAGAGGATAACTATCACTTCTCTTAAAGTCCTATCATCTCAAGAGCTTCCTAAGTACAAGGCTGAGTTGAATTTCAACCCTGTTTGTGTACCACCAACAGAAGTTGCTGCAAATTTTATACATTTTTTACTTCGTATACTACTAACCAAATGTTTTTAATGACACTTAAGCTGATTTCAGTTCTAAGAATATTAGCTGAACTTTACAGACAGCAAAGTGCCATCATACATCAGAGAAAGCAAAGGAGACATCACAACACTGTCATGAATAAAGGAAAAAGTTAAACAGTGCGGAAAGAAAGGACAAAGATGAAGACGTGAAACAACAAGGAAGTTTTGACAGAACTATTAAGCATTCAATTGCCATCATGTTACACTTACTGATAAAGAACAGGCATCAGAGAGATACACAGAACCACAGAATCATTTAGGTTGGAAAGGCCTTTAAGATCACCGAGTCCAACCACAAACCTACCACTGCCATGTCCGCCCCTAAACCACGTCCCTAAGCACCACATCTGCACACCTTTTACATCCCTCCAGGGACGGCGGCTCAACCACCTCCCTGGGCAGCCTGGTCCAGTGCTTGACAGCCCTTTTGGCCAAGAAATTTTTCCTGATATCCAACCTAAACCTCTCCTGGGGAAGGGGCGTAGGAAATGTGGGTTGCGTTTAAAGGTAACACCAGATAGGTAACTTCTTGCTGAGCAAATACGTGAACGAGCCTAGAGTGGAAACCAAAGGGAAGACGCCAAGAAGCAACAGCCTAGTAAAAACTTCTGTGACTGCTTCATGTCAAATTTGTGAGTTGTGGACAGTGAGGCTTGCGAACCGCTCTTTGAAAATAAATGTAACAGCCCATTACAGAGAAGCAAAACTGTAAGGAGTTTGCAGAAATTTGACGCTAGGAAGAAGACAGAGAAAAGGGCTGAAATAAATTCTAACAAAGTTATCAAACTTTCTCAAACCAACAAATACCCCAATATAAAAATCTAGTGGCGCTCATGGAAAAAATATCCCACAGAAAACTAACAAAACACAAAACAAAATGACCTTGACAGATGAGCTGTTGGAAATTCTTCCTTACAGTTGATGTTACAGTACACTTCAAAAGCAAAATAAAAACCAGTGTATTTGTACCTGTCAGGCTGTAAAGAAATCCTCTGATTTTTACCAATAGCTGGATACAAAATGCTGTTGTCTATTTGCATAATTAGCCGTAAAGGAATATTCATGCTAAAAATGTTACTCATTAATTCCTATTATGAGGAATGTTTGAACACTACTCAAATACCAGATTAAAAAAAAATCATTTAAAAATCAGTACATCTCAGAAATTATAGGCAGTCAGCATAATTATCAGTAGTACATTCTTAGGTCAAAACCATCTAGTAAAATTTGACACTCATTAATTTACTAATATAGGAGTATTATGACCAAACTTAATTAAGATATAACAAGAAGTGTTACTACACTTTCATTAATTTAATCACTAGTATGCCTAGAAATGATACAGAGCACCAACACTGAAATAACTCACTTGCACAGCTCCTGTTACACTAACTCAATAACGGATCGCCAACAGACATCAGTGGGTATTACATGTTCTTTAGAATAAAATACTTGCGGGAACTGGGACATTTAAAGTATTATTATAGTCAACTTCAATATTTTAATCTTCAATCGTTTTTGCCTAAATAATATAAGGCCCTGTTATTTTAGTTACTTGATATTACATGATACTAAATCAATGTCAAGCTGACAAATAATCAATTTTGGGAGAAAGACGTAGAAGGAATAAAGTTCCAATTGTGCAGTGCTGTACAGATGTTCCTAAGACAGAGGTCTGAACCAAAACCTCACTTCCATCACACATTTGCCACCAAGCAAACGCTTTCACTCTGCTAGAAAATAAAGATTGTTTAGAATCTCTAACAAAGGCAAGAATGCACAATAAAATGAATTGTTGTCTATCTCTCTCTGCTACTATAAATGAGGGGAGTGCCCTGAATAAAATAATAGCCTTTTTATAAATGGCTGCTGATCTAATATTCTATTTATAAGCATCTGCAAAACAACACTTTTTTGTATTTCTGTTAAAAATTCTGTATAATTCTACTGTGCATAAAGCAACTACAGCTATGGTCACATCACATCATCTACTTTTTTTTTTAAATATAAACTACTATCTGCAGTGAGGAAAAAAAGGTGATTTAAGGGAGTGTTTTTGTTCATCTAACTTCAGTATTTTTCAGATTGCAGTTGGTAAAGCATCTAGCAACATTTCTTCAAAACAAAGCTCTAGAGTGAATCTAAGTAAAACCTACGCATGCTATAGTAAAACTTATATCATGCTATAATCACAGCATAAACATAGACATTAATTGACATGTATATCAGAAAGTTCTAAACAAAAAATGTATTTCTTTCAAATATGCCCACTTCTGAGCAATTGCTCCACAAAAGCCTCAGATACAGAGAGTTGTGAGAAATACACATCTAGATTTATATTAACGCATACAGTATTTAAATAGATATATGATTTTTTGTCGTATGTTAAGTGACTTCTCGCAGGGAGGTGCACAGAAGATTTATAAAGAAAAGAAACACAAATGGGAGGAGAGAATGAAAGGATAAAACAAAAATATGAGGTGGATCAGTGAGAGAAAGAAAGAGAGGAACTAACAGAAAGTCAAGGAGAAAACCAAAAAATAGACAAAGAGTAAGTCACAGGAAAAAACAAGGAGGAAATAAAGTAATGGATAGGGTTGGATGAGATAAATCATCTGATAAATGACTGAGGTCTGTCAGAAAGTACCTTTACAGTTGTGAACTGTCACTGGAACATTATAGAACCAGGGGAATAACGTGATTTAAAAAAAACCCAAAACACAAAAATAATTTTCACATTGAAAGAATAAGTCAAACTAATTTCTCAATTAGTTGAAAAAAACAAAATTGACTTCCATTTAAAAACAATGCTAAAAGAACACCTCGAAAGCACCACCATGACTAGCAAAATTTAAATGCCATGACAAGGAGGCTGTTGACAATATTAGATTTGAAAGAAAGGAAAAAAGCTAATGTGTGCCTCAGCTGAGGCGATACCGTGATAGTGCCTGAAACCATGTAAATACAATTATGCACAAATTTAAGAGCTTAGCCCCTTAATTAAAAAAAAAAAAAAACCAAAACAGGAAGAGGAAGGGGAAGTAGATAGTTTGAGAGACTTATTTACCTAAAATAGTCACAATTATCATAATTATGGATATGCTTCAGTGAACAAGCAGATAACTACGATGTGTTTATTCTTTGTACAGCAGAAACTGGATCGCTTTTAAAACTGCATGCAACCTTATATAAAGATACGATATTAATACTATGCTGAACTTGGTTAATAGCAGTTTTAACAAGCTTCCTAAAATGCCAATTGCATTTTGACTACATTAGACCAGGTTTACTTAATATGACGTTCTGTCAAGAGTCCATGACTGAATTGGAGAAACACGACCCAGTGCAAGAAGTAATTCGCAGGGAGTCAAGGTTCCATCTCTGGTCCTGCTGTGCGGTTTTGACATACTGACTTCTGCACGTACACTTTGTCATTCTGAAGAGACGACCACCGTTCAGAAGATTGACTTTTCAACGTTAAGTATTTTAACTGATGCAGAAAGCCTAACTAGTTAAATGCTCTGATCTGTGAAGGACAGATGGGATTATTTCAAAAGACACTTGAGTGTCACTTTTAAGATACAGTCCTATCCATTCCACCTAACATACTCGAGAGTAGCCGTAGAAGTACTACAAGACAAATGTTTCTTGCTTTGGAAAGAAAGTTCAAGCTACCTTGAGATACAAAACAGAAAAAGCACTCTCAGACAGAACTTCACTTATTGGAGATTTTCTCAGTTAAGTAAGAATATCTGTAAAAAGAAAATCAGTTTTCAAGCTTAAATATACAGTATTTTTTCATGATCCTTACCTGCCAAGGGGAAGACTCAAAGTATTTTTTAATTAGTTACAAAGGAGACCCAATACACAAGGCTTGTTACGGTCACATCAAACACAAAAATGCAAAGGCACAAAAAGGTGCAAGAAAAGTACCTGCAACTACCTCTAAGCCAAAACAACCTTTTACAATAACACAGGAACACACAAGTCTCTTCGCATGTGAGAAAGAGGATATTAATGTTATACTTTAGAAAAGATAGTTGAGAAAGATACGTAAGCGTTGCTGCTAATGTTCAGTTCAGTACATAACAAGCAATGAACGCCAAGAAAATAAAGGTTTTTGGGCTTAAAGCAAAATGTACACATAAAAGATAATACCTGATGATCTCCAAGGAAATGACTTCTCAGTAGAGCTGCAGAAAGAAAAAAAATTATCACAAAAATGAACCATGTGGCTAGTTTGGATTTTTAATTTTTTTAATCAGAGCATACAGAATTGTACAAAAAACCGCTGCAGATAAAAGTTTCAATAGCCCATGTAAATAACACTCTGAAGCACTTTACGCCTGACAACTAAGCCATTTGTTATTGATTTTAATTTTGTATCATTCAATGGAAATGCCCCGTAACTTACTGCACAGCAAATTATCAAGCAGCGTAGCCTATCTGCAACAGGACAGACGAGAGCATGATTTATGATACGCACTTGCTGTTTAAGGTGTAATGACAAAATGAAGTAGTATATAGCAAGTGTTCACAGTATATGTGTGTGATTAGCAGTAAACAAACCACTTCAAAGACAGGAGTATTCACTGCTGATGGTAGGGTCTAGCAAGGGAAGTTTGGGAATCACAGTTCTTGAGCATTTTGCTTCTACGCGTAAAGCAGTTTGAAAAAAATGAGCAGAAACAGACCTACAGTTTTTACTGTTATTTCATTTTCCAGTTTTCCAGAGAAAATTCTGATCCTTTGCATATGGCAAGTCAAACCATTTGACATACCAAAACACATACACCTCTAAATGCAAGAAGATAACAGATTTTACATTGTCGAGGTTAAAGAGATGCCTTAAGAAACAACTATAGCACAAGATCAGGCAGTTGTTTAATATCAGTGTAAGATCCTACTTGTCTTATATTTTTCCAGTAACTATTTTATATCACACTATCTTAACCATTTTTTACTTCTACAAAGCAATGTTCTTTCATGTGTTGATAATAGTATTGAGGCATGACTACTTTTGCAGACAAATGCAAAATTCATCCACCTATTATTAAAATGAGATATATTTTTCAATAAAAATAGGTAGAGTATTTCCTCACTCTACATATGAACTATCAAAATTAGAATATTAAATCATTTTTGCAATGATTATAAGCTGCTATTTTGCAAACAAAAAGCTATTTAAGGGAAAAACGGGCAAGTCCATCAGATTTTATGATGTCTAAATATCAGCATGAAACTGTGATTTTGGGTAAGATGTATCTATTTCTAAATTAGTATTATTTATTTTACTTCTTCCTACCACAGCTACCAGTTACAAAAAAACTCTAGCACAGCAACATGAACAACACTAGATACTATTTTCTAAAACAAAACCAGTCATTTAGGTGCCTTTTTTGGAAACAAAGTATTTTTATATATGTATCTGTATAAAAGACTGCTAAACTTGCATACTAGAAGAAACTAAACTACAATTACAACGAAACCGAAAGAAAAAGGAGAATTTGAATGCAGGCTTCAAGCATCTGAAAGCTGGGTTCACATCTAGGTAGCAACGGATTTTTTACTATGTATTGGCTATTCTTTCCCCCAGTCTACAATCTTACTATCTTTTGGGGTGCTACACTTATTTTTTCTTTAGAATGTACATAAAGTGGACCAGTTAAACAGAGTGAAACTTGGTGTATAGAATTGCAGGTGAAGAGTTGAACTCCAGACCGAGGCTTTCCAGGCTCATCTGCCTTCAGAAGTCTCCTTGTGTTCGACTGTATTTCCGAGATGCTTGTGGAGAGAAGGGTGCTCAAACACAGACCGCCAAATTCAGGAACATGCCTGAACTTTCACAGAAATTTTCTCTTTCCTAAAGGACCGTCTTGTCCGAGCTCAGAAGCACAAATATCTGAAGTTTAGACACAGAAAAATCACTTAGCAGTACTGGCACACAAGCCCAATGTCAGAAACGCTAAGTAAGTACGTGAACAAAAACACAACTACACGCCAAAACAGGGTAAGCAACAAGTTCAACTGAACGCCATCCTGTGGGTTTAACCAAGATAGTTTAAGAGCTTACCCTACAACAACCAGCAGCTACCTTCCCCAAAACTCAGCTGCTGTGACCACGTGAGTTCTGTCATTCCACCCGAGTGCAAAGCCAGGTGGATTAGTTTAAACTACCTTTAGTGGTATAGTTTAAATTGGGATTTAAACCAACCCAGATTCTGCGTGACAGAACCTGCTAAGGCGTTTCAGGAAAGAAGGTCATAGCCTCCAGCTAACAGGAGGTAATAAACGGCTACGGATGGTAATTTCTTAAGCTATTACAACTTTCTCCGCAGAAGAACAGGCTAAGCGAACACGGTACACAAGCTAGCCAGCCCTGTGAAAAACCAGAAGTATCTACAGACACCTGGCACTCCGCAGCGAAGGAACTGTACCACGATCCCCTCCTTATTCCAGACCAAACCTCAATCTTTGCACAGCCCTGGCTAAAGTTAATCAATTTAAATAAAAAGTTAAAAATGGTTCTCCTTTCTAGTACACTACCATTGAATCTAACAAGCGCGTTAGCTCCAGAATGTTTCTTTGGCATATCCTGGGGACTGTAACCGCATGCCAAAGTCAACTCTGTGCAACTTCACTCTTTTATTGCTTGCAAACTAAACCTTGTAACCATTTTGATGAAACCTTTAAAAATATTTCTATTGTTAAAATTCATGAGGAAATTTGTACCAAAACTGGTACTGAATTCAGAAGAATTTGTATAAAACCGAATGAATATTAATTATTGAAAGCTGAGTTCTGAATGTTAGTGAATCTACATAAATTCTTTACAGAGCATGTTCTTTACTCTCCACTGAGCAAACCTGCAATATAATGGGTTCTTTAATCAATTACTGTTGCACTATTCATTAATACTTTGCTCCACTGAAATGAAGAAATATGAAGACTATTTGACAGATACTGGGAACAGAATTCTCATGCTACCTGAACACCAAGTTTTACAGTCTTCACCTTTTACTTCATTCCTCAGACTTTCTGGGAATTCAACTCCTTATAACGAGATGACATCATTCTGTGGTGCTAGGAAAGGTAAAAAGTACTAAACATACAGACATATTTTACTCTTACATACAGAAGATTCTAAAAAGCCCCAAACGTATCTGGCATGCATCTGGCTAACTGAACTTTCTTTCCACGTGCAGAACTTACGAAGGATAAAGGCTGCTCTGACTATGGGCCATAAGTAGAAAGCTACTTCACGAACAATTAAACTGGTTAACAACTTAACTTGATTCCTATTAAACTGTTTTTGCAAAAGTCCAGCATCTACCACCTACTGACTTCATAATCTGATTTTGTCACCTTACAGATGAAATGTTTTGAAGTGACCAAATCTTTCAGCTTTGGAAAGTAAGTCTAATGCATTTTATTCTACTGTTTAAAAACCAGTGTGGTCAAATACTGCACTACCAATGAGAAGCTGCTGCCATTAACTAGTCATTGTGCTGTCTCTCCCCGATATTAACATGTACTATATCTAAAGAGAGGCCCTATGTGGTGCACGGCACTTCTAAAAATACTTAAATTTTAGCCTACTATTATCCTTGAAAAATAATTAGGTTAGTAGGGTAGACATGCAGAAATTCTACTTTTCTTTCAGCACAGTTTGGTACAATGTATATAGTTTTCAATTAAACAAGTTAGAGATAAATATTATTAAAGTATAGCAGCTATTTTTAAATGCTATAGAAGGAAAGCAGAGATAAAATATCTGTCATACGGTCATGTACATGAAGAGAATTTTCTCTTCCCTTCTCAATCCGCTTCACAAGAGCACAAAGAGTAAGTGAAATAAAACCTAACTCTACACTAAATGCATATAAAATACATACACCGAAACACTAATTTTTTAGTGAGTTACACAAATATTTGGTAACTGAAAATGGAGCATGCATACAAACTCTGCTGAAACCCATCTATTCTATACTTTTTTCTTTTTTTGATCCTTTGCATTTTTTTTTCCCCTCACTTGTATTTCCTAATTATCTGGATTTTTTTAGTTGGTTGGTTTGAGGGTTTTTTTGTTTTTCTTTTGTCCCTTTCTTAATTTCACACCTTTTCTTTGCCATCTTACAGCTTTAGTTCAAAGCTGATGTCTTAGACACAAAACTGAACCAGCTGCCAATCTGGAAAAAAAAATAAATCTGATAAATGGTAAAGTTGCGTATGAGGTCATTTAGAGACAAAACGTACTAAGCATCACTAGTGCCATTTTACATTCCTCAAGTGACAGCTCTCAAATAAACACTTTCCAGCTTTGGATTTCTGAGTTAGAAAAGGAGGTCAACATTCGTCTCAGTCAAATGGCTATGACAGCTCAAGAACTTGGCCACACTTCAAAGGCAGAACCGGCCAGCCTAGGTCACGGCAAGCTCTCTGACAGTACCTGTGTATGGGATAGCAAGGCTATAGGAACAATACTAGAATTTAAAAAAACTACAGATTTCTAAATTTTGTTACAATGTCTTAAGCAGTATGCTATTTTTTAAAAATTATGTAAACATAGCTATGATCTTCAGTTTCTAGACTGGACAGTTAACTTAAAATCTCAGTGCGACATACATCTTTTGCAAGTATTGCAGAAACGGTTTCAGCCTGTTATCTTGGCAAGTATTCCGTAAGATGAAGCGTAATTCTGATTTAAACAGCACTGCTTGAGAGAAAAGTAGTGATTTCTATTGCCTGTCTTAACTGCTTGAATATACGGCTGTTGTCATCAAAAAGGCAACAGCTGAAAAAAAATCACATATTATTTATTAAATATTTCTAAAATGGTGAAAAGCTGTAAAAAGCTAAATCTATAATTCTGTTGAAAATGTACGTACTTCACATTTCTTTAGTATTTTAGTTTACTGCTTGGTTAAGCTTTCATCATCATTGGAATACATCTGTTCTGTCGGGCACCCAGTAGCAAATGGTTTATTGACAGGGATTCGTGCTTGCTGCTGGAGCTGCCAGCCAAAACTTAAGTGCCTGTTAAGACTGAATCTATTGTTTTACTTGTCCTCTATCTTCCATTTTCAATATCTACATAAAGAACATATTTACAATTATATACAGTATAAAGGCTTAAAGCTTTGTGTAACTGTAAATTCTTGGTATAGGGGGATTTTTCTAATAAAATGGCACATACTAAATTCCATAAACGTGTAATACACATTACAGGCAACTTGCAACCATCAAAATCAGTATAATGAGGTTTCGTATTTTTGCTTTTCTTGTTGATATAGGTTAGCAGTGGTTTTCAGAGATATTTTAACTAAAGGAGGTAGTTTTCAGTCTTTGACTTTTCTAATAGCTATCTTCTTGATCCCAGCAGTTCCCGTGCCCACTCTGCTAGCCACTGTACTGAGTAGAGATCTTATGTCCCACATACAGAAATTAAACGGCTCTGCCACCAAGAGCAAGTGCTCCCGTGACTCACCAGCTGTTTTCAGCTGACACAGGCGAGCACTAACGCTCTGGGTACGAATTCAGAAAGCTGCAGCTGGAACACGACACCCCGCTGCGGTCACTCATGCTGAAGGAGGCTATTTCAGTTTGACACCCAACGCTGAGAAGCCGCCGAGACTCCCGAGCCCCCGGAGCAGGCAGCCACGCAGACGGGCCGGGGAGAGGAAACACCAGCCCCATGGACAACAGCAGGACATGGTTGACACCCTGCGCCGTAGGGCCTACGGCCCACGCTGTCCGACACCAGGCACGGCGCACACCGTGACAGTGCTACCAGCACACCGCCCACCACCACCGTCTTCTCGCTGGTCCCACAGCGTAGCAGTTCAAAATGCGGGTCTCTCTGGCATGTTTGACCGTCTTTGTAAAGCATCAACAGTCCTTCAGGTAGTGTTTTAGCTAAATGATGCACGAGAGCACCTACCACAACACCTGGTGCCCTTTCAGCACTGCAGGCATTTTCGGAGGGTAACAAAGAAACCCACCTGATCCATCACAACCTTCCACGAGACTTCGCGTCATCTTACGTGAGCACTCGTACAATCAGTTACTGCGATTCAATCGACACACAGTCACCTAATGCATCTCAGTCTGCACCGTGCGGTAGTCGTACATTTACAGTAAAAATAACAATCCTATTTTGTAGCCCAGTCTACTATGGGGTAAGATAGCAAGTGTTTACATATGCAGCTGAAGTCAGTATTAAATCACCACTCTTCAGTTTATCACCAGAGCAACTCATCAGTAAGCTACAGGGTTTCTTTCATATTTGAACATCAGCAAATTGCATTAAAACCCCCCAAATTCCTCAATTCTATTGGCATTCAAAGGCTTTAACGGAATTTCAGAAAGGCTTACAGTCTGGGTAAACAGAAAGCAAATACATGAATACTTGTGCTATAACAAGAAACTGCAAGTTTCACTAATTTTTCATGTAGACAAGAAAAAAATAAGCATTTCTAAATTTCTGTGGACTCGAGACAAATGACAGCACACCCTATAATTTTAAACAAACAGTTGATGCTGCCTGAGTGCCACAGCTGAGGTGCCAAAGGAAAGACATAGCATTCAGCAGCAGAGATTTGGAATGCTGTCTTCTATATCTCAAGATAAGTGCTTTTGATCACCCACTAAGCTAAGCATCTTAAATAGACTTATTAAATGACGGATTGGCTGGAAATATAGTGACTCTTTAGGTCCTAGGAGTTAGAGTAGGGGACACTATAAGGCTCCCTGAACTCATCCGGTAAAACTATAACCTAGAAAATAATGCAACACATACTGCACACACATCAAAGGTTGTATGTCCACCTCAACCCCTAATGAAACCACCTATAAGCATGACTCTTACTGTATTTACATTCCCAGGACTGCCTGAAGACCTGAAGTAAGCAAGTAAGAAACTGTACAAACCAGAAGGAAACACATCAAAGGAAACTTCTGTCTAACACATAGGTACACTCAAAAAGGCAAATCAGAACCAGGCTGTGAAGAAAACATGAAAAAATCCTGAAAATTTCCTGATGTTACATAGGCCAATGGTTCTGTTCTTGCTTTTTCTTCCCCCTTTTTTTTTTTTCCTACTAGGGAATTACCCGAAATGAAAGATAAGAAAAAACAAGTTCATTTCCTAAGAGAGTTCTTAAGTAAGGGCATTTCAAAGCTTAACCAAACAGTAAAGACAGAGAAGACACTCAATGAGAGTGTTAACCTAACAGTCCCTTCTCAAGCTCTGAAATTAAGGTCACAAGATATTACTATCTAAAACGCAATAAAATAAACCCAAAATCTTTATATGTAATTATTTGTAATACAGAGAGAATAAAAACTCCACAGCTATTAAAAAAGATTTATAATACACTAAGTAAGAACCGTAACGCCTAATACAATCGCAGGATGGGCCAATTTCTCACAGGAGGAGGTTCTGTCACTGCGCAACGGAGATGGGCGCTTCCTCTGAATGTTTAGCATCAGCAGCTGTCAGGCGACCTGATGACTGGCTATTTTATCCAACAGGGCAAATCGTTGGATAGCTACCTACTAACGATGGCATTAATCGCCACTTCTTCTAAATTGTTAGGATAAACGGACTATGAATGTTTGTGCCCAAAATATTCTTCCAACAGCTCTATGAGGATCAACTGGGAGATTCTGATCCAAAATTATTCATTACTTAGCTAAATTCTGCCAAATACATTTTAGTCCTGCTTTTATTGCATGCTGAAGCTCTGCAAAGAAAATTAAGTCTGTATTTTCTTATTTCTAAATTTCATGTAGCCCTTTGATTTGTTTTCAAATTTCAGTAAGTGTAGTATTACTGTAAATAAATAAATAAATAGTTTGAGTTACTGTGACTCCTTCCCTCTTCCCACCCCAAAAGCACACACTGATTCTAAAGGTAATTTTTATGTAGCTTATAATTTGCCATGAACGTTTGGTGACATCACATATTGCAATATATGCAAGCAATTTCAAATATACCTTTTGGAAATGCTGAAATATTTGATACGTCATCCGAACAAAATTAAACTAGTTTCTGTAAGGATAATTACGCCCAGATCAGCTCGCTGTGAGCGGTCTCGTCAGGACGAGCTTGCTGCTGCATGCCATGGAATGCCCCCAAGCGTGGGGGTGGCGCGCAGTTTGGAAGTGTCTAGCACATTACTGCTCCTCAAGTGGAACAAAAGTTACAGAGCCTAACACGACGGCATGCTGGCTTGCGAGCAAAACGACTTGCTCTGTTTACATTCTTTATAAGCATTCTCCCATTTTGTAAGAAAAAAAATGTGTGACCATGAAATGCAACACACGTTCACCTCACAGAAAGTTTACAGTGTTCAATCACAGAGTGCAATGTTTTACTGAATCACTCTGGAATATTTTCTACTACTACAGAAAGTACACACTGTGTTTCAATTGGCATTGGGGAAAATTCAGAAAATACACCACCCTAGTAGCTATGAATATGTTTAGTTTTACACAACTCGGAAGACTTCAAGTAGGCACATTATTACTCAAACTGACCATTCAGTACTTGAAGTGTTAAAATTTTTTTTATAATTTACTGACCTGCCAGAAGGGCTTGCATTCTGATGAAGTCTAGTGTGCCTTTTATATGCTTTTGTTAAAAGTATTTGTGAGCAGCTACTATTATGAGTGCGGTATTTTACAATTAAATTAGAAAGTATGAGCTTTTTGGCCCCCACCACCACTCAGTTTTCACAAGTTACACACAACAGGTAACTCGCAAAAAGACTAAGTCAGCTGTGAGAATCATACAGCCAACTCCCACCTCAGAGATCAGGAACTGTGTTTTATAAAGTGAGTCAGACTACTGACCCTTGATACATATTGGTATCTACCTGCATCAGCACATACTCCAACACATCTGGCAGCCCAGAACCAAATCCAACTGCATCAGTAATGCTCCGGATGGAAAGTTAGCTGCAATGCTGTATCTGTTTGTATGGGAGGCTGAACAGCCCAGTGGCTGGCTTCTTCATAGAACCCTGTGCGTGTTACAGCACGAAATGAAAGTAAGAAGATACAGCTGAAACCCCACATTGTTTTTCCCAGTCTGTCGTCTCTGATCTTGTATAACATGGGCAAAAATATTTAATACTTGCATGTAACACTAATCACGTATGATTTCAGGCTCTTAAGAGGTTTAAAAGTGTACGGGATGCCATGAAATATCTTAGAAGTGCTGAGCACAGTACCCATTTATAAAAAAAATTATGAGGAGAAATAATTTTAACAGGCAAGCAAGCTACAGGTACAAAAAACGAAGCCGTATTGGAATCCAGGGCTGCAGCTGATCTAGTGCTTCCTTCTCCACCCATTACACTACCATTGCTTAGGATCTGCAGATCTGCTCCTGTTCTCATCTTTCACACTCCTCTTATGGAGCAAACAGCCAGCTACTCTTATATGTTGCTTGCATTTACAATATAGCTGTAATACAGGTGGGCAACAGACGAACAAACCTAAACTACAAGTACCTTCTGTTTGTTTTGCTTTGTTCCTGTGTACAAAGCAACACATGCATTTCTTAAGGACTAGCAATAACAGAATGAAACATGCTTCTGAACTGAGAGTCCTTCTCAGAGGTGCTCAAGGAGGTGACAGTCTGATCAACGGTGCCTGCCTCCAGATGGATTTATCCAGGTGCACACCTGCACAGCCTGCACTCCACACTGCGCCAGCGTTCGGGCTCATGGCCATGAAGACCGGCAGAGAAGCTGCAGAAGTTTAAGCTTATTTAAAGCACTGATGTCGCATTTCCCCCTCTCCTCACCAGCTGTTACCGTGACTTCCCTTGGCTGGCGCTTGTGCATCTGGGTGATGAGCTGGCTCAGAGGCGTGACGTGAGTGACACACAACAACTCGAAGCCCAGGCTGCAACCACCACGACACGCGTACGCTGCCGCAAAAGTACCTGTGATTTCATGTCAGCATCTGTTCTGCAAAGCAGCAGCACTTCCAGGCCAATGCCTGCTTGCAGGAATCCAATTTAGAAGTGGGTAAATCAGAGGCACTGCTGCAACCACTGAGGTCAACGAAACCTTCAGTTGGATCTCCGAAATGAAACTCTCCCCAACGTTTTAACCGCATGAAAGGAGACTGAGGCACTATCTTTGAAACAAAGCATTGCTGAGTTCCTCAGGGACAGAAAACTTGAACAAGGATAAAAATAAAAAGGTATACGCATCTTATGCTTTAGTTTTGCTTGCTTTTGTAGTTTTTGTCATTGTTTTGGTTTTCATTTGGTGTTGGGTGTTTTTTTTAATGTAAGACTCTCTCCAACAATTCTTACATCTGGCTAGGAGAAACATCATCTTGCTCTCCAAATGCTTAACTTCCCTGTGTTTCTGGGAGCAGGCTGTTAGCTGTCCATGACCAATCTCTCAACACAGCATGCAGTTTCCAAGCCTTTTCTCCATGCCCTCTTCATGTTTATTTAATTTCTTGTCAGCCTTAGCAAAACATTTACATCACCTAGTTTGGGGAAACACAGCTTTTACAGCTATAAATTTTGCTGCTGTATTTTTGTTTACCGTGATACTGCTCTAAGAGACTGTTTTACCTCGATTCTTTCAACAACTCTTCTAAATACACTGGAAGCAACTAGTGAAGAAATGAAGGCACCTAATTCAGATACAGTTGTGGGGTTTTTTTTAAGCTTCTCACACATCTCTTAAAAGGGATATCTGCATTAAAAAATAAGTAAAAAAATTAACCAAAGAGACACACACCTCAGAACACATTGTCCAAACCAAGTTTTAATCCCATGTCCCTCAGTAAAAAAGTAATGTAGCATAGCGTTCTCATCTATGCAGGACCAGACCCAGCTGGGGTAAGAAAATTTAGAAAAATAAGAACAGTGGTCAGAATGCAGAGGTGTCTGTAAGAAGTAAGGATATAATTAGGCTTTTGTTTTAAAAGTGTAAAATATTTTATTAATAACTATGGAAAATTTAGGGCCCAGAAAACAAGAGCTTGAAGAGTTTATCTAGATTCACAAATGTACCAAAGTATATTACAAACCAACTTACGTGCTAGTATTTTCTCTCCCTAAACTTCTGTAATCTTTTTTGTTTTATAAAAATAAAATTAAACATCATTTAGCCATAAGGAAGCAACCAAGAGAAGAAATGACTTCATGAGGCTGTAAATTATGTTTTCCATCTTTGTAAATGATAGTAGTTGATAGAAATATAGGATCTAACTAATTGTGTAGATACTGGCATTTGTACATGATTTCAAAAACCACTCAATATTACTTGTGGCATAAGCTAACTCTGGTGTTCTTTGTACGCAAAATTCTCTGGACTTGAGATGTAAAAAAACCTTTTCCTTTGTATTACTCAGGCAAATTCACCGAAAATGGACATTCAAGACTGAATGAAAGGTGGTTGGAAGCATAAAATAACTGAAGCTTTTTACTTATTCTTCCACAGGAATTAAAACTTTCTTAGCTTTCAAAACAAAATCTGAGCAATAGTTGGAGAAATATGTGGATCTAGAGGGAAGACAGGCAAGCATGAAGGCTATAAAACAGTTGTCTTCTCCAAGGAATATTTTTTAATATTTCACAGTTTCTTCTACAAAAGTTCTCATGATAGTAACAATACTGTCAAATGACAACTTGGGTAGTCTGATGAATAAAAACAATTTTATTAGCTTGTACACTGTATTTTGAAAATTTATTTTAAAATCATCACCTCCTGTTTCTTAAGTTTTTGTAGGAACAGCTTTCCATTTAACTTGCAGAAATATTACTATGGCCACAGGAGGAAATACTTCCGAATGATACCCAAGTTTATTGCTGAAAGAATATAGGAACAAGCAGTATTTAAGGCAAGAAATAATAATGTTCAGAGCATACTCTCTATGTACATGCCAACATGAAGTTTGCTGTAACCCGAAATGCAGGTATAAAGGTTTCGTAAGAGAACACATTGTTATCAAGGCTTTCAGATTCAAGAGCTACCAATCATTCGATATGCTTGAGATGAATAGGTGCCCAAACACATTTAGAGTTAAAGAGTTTGCTAAGGAATTAAAAAAAAGTAGATAATCAGAATACTAGTTACAGCTGAAATATTAACAAAATGCTTTGCTATAGTTATTATCATTGTATGTGAAATATATTAGGTACGTTTCATGCTATTTAAATATGCTAACAGTACACTTATAGCAAGATGTGCCCTGAAAACAAAGGTAACAACAGAAAATCTTTCAGAAAAGCTGGATGAAACTAGGTAGTTAATTCAGGAAAAAAAAAATTTTTTTTGATTACTGCATTTAACTAGCACTGTTACTTTGATACAAATATATGTAAGTCTACTGTATTTCTCTTGGGCTGAATCTTAAAAGTAAAATTCAACATATTTGAAGAGAAATTAAAGCTTTACATACACTCTGTTGAAAATGTAATAAATTAGAGAGGCTTCTTTAAACTGTCCCATAACTCTTTACATCAAATCTGCATTTTTTAAAAATATTTCAGATATTAATGGAAGGTGAACAGCTATCAGTGAAAATAGATGTATGTAGGACATAAGCACCACTAAAAAGCCCTTTAATTTATGGGACATATGAAAGTGAAGTCATCAGGACTTGTACCTTGTGCTGGCGATACTTGGTGATTCTGCTCCAAGCCTACATCTTTCTAGCTGATTAGCCACAATTTGCCTTTCCACTTCCAGTTCTCTGGTAAGTCTTTGAAATTGGAGCTCCTGAAATTTCAAAATAAAAAGAAAAGCATTCCTGATGTTAAAAAATGGGTGTGGATTAATTTTGAAACAATCCCTGTTTCATCACAATCATGTTTCTTGTTTTGACTCTTCCTTAGTGGAATAAACTATTAGAAGATTAGAGTGGGAATTTAACGGTTCCTTAAATCAGTGATTCATGCAAATATTGATTTATCACCTGTTACAAAAGGAAAAACATGTTAAAGCATTTGTGGATTTTACTCCTCCTGCAATTAAAATTTTTGTGTCTCCTTATGTTGCCACAATCTCACAAAATCAGTGTCTATAAAGTCAGTCTTCAATTTCATCTCTAAACAAGGCATCCTGGAAATTATTGTATCCTAACCTTTCCAACTGCAGAACTTCAAATCCTAAGCTATGGTGTGTTCTGACTTCTTATTCAAAAACTTAAA
The DNA here is from genome assembly GCA_026212715.1 of Elanus axillaris. Lineage (NCBI taxonomy): Eukaryota > Metazoa > Chordata > Aves > Accipitriformes > Accipitridae > Elanus > Elanus axillaris. The sequence continues at coordinate 53,431,054 of JANZLQ010000001.1, read as the reverse complement.
ATTTATTATTTCAAACTGGCTGAGGGTAGAGATGTGCTATTTCACCCTTCCTAACTTCAGCTTTCGTTATATTTCTCGGTCAAAGGTACCAAACCTGAGCCTTTGTAAAAGTCTTTTGGAACATAATGCTCAGAGGAAGACATAGGAAATACAAGCACTACACAAATGTTTGTGTGTTATTAAAATCCGGAAACGTTTTCTATAAACACGATACTCTGAAATCTATACTATATCATCAAGGGATCTTAGTGATGTTTTCATCCACAGTTAGCTTTTATTAATTGTATTATCTTCAAACTGATATTCTACATCCCCTGAAGTTTAATTAAACTGTTCAGTACTACGTAAAAACAGATGAACACTGATATTTAATAATCTGATGAAGCAAGTCTTACATACAAGTCAAATACAGCACAGAAGCATTCCTTTAAAGTACAAATTACTAATAAGGGTTTTTTTTTCTAAATGTAAATCATGTAATTGTGTTGCATAGTAGTGGCATGCCTTGCTATATTACAAAAGTCACCTTCACTCATAGTTAATGCAAACTATTCTTTCACACATTACGTTACATGGAATAAGGCTTAAATACTTTTACTTTCATGAATGGTCCCCGAAAGAGCTCTCTACTTGCAGTCCGTACACCTTTCCAGTGAAGTGTGGCTCTCGGCAGTCTGCAAGTGCCTCTCTGCCTCCCACAGCCCCAGTCCTGGGAGGCTTCGCAGCAGTGCAAAAGAGAGGCCAGAGTAACAGCGTAGTAAGAAGCTACTCTAAAACCTCGCAGAAGTAGGGATAAAGTTTTTGTCTACTGACAACGCAAGGAGATTAGCTCCAAGAACCCCCAAACAGAAGGCTAATTAGCAGTGATTTCATTAGAAAGCCAGCTGAGTGCTAAGCCAAACAGCAGCTGCCATACTGCCAAAATGACTATATATTAGATGGGGCGGGCG
>JANZLQ010000001.1:53390984-53427356 GCA_026212715.1 Elanus axillaris | reverse complement strand
ATGCAGCCCAGGATACAACTGGCTTTCTGGGCTGCAAGTGCACAGGGCCAGCTCATGTCCAATTTTTCGTCCACCAGTACCCCCAAGTCCTTCTCTGCGGGGCTGCTCTCAATCCTTTCATCCCCCGGCCTGTACGGATACTGGGGGTTGCCCTGACCCAGGTGCAGGACCTGGCACTCGGCCTATCTGCACTTCACGAGGGTCGCAGGCCTCAGGCCTGCCAAGGTCCCTCTGGACGGCGTCCCTTCCTCTAGCAGAGCGAATCAGCTGCACCACCCGGCTGGGCGACACCTGCGCTCCATCCCACTGTCTGTGTCACCGATGAAGGCAGTAAATAATACCAGTCCCAGTATGGACACTTGAGGGACACCTCTCAGTACTGGTTTCCACTTAGACTTTGAGCCATACTATACTCTTTGGACATGGCCGTCCAGCCAATTCCTTATCCATCTAACAGGCCATCCAAAAAACCCGTCCTCCTACAATTTAGTGGCAAAAGTGTTGTGGGGGACCACATCAAAGGCCTTACAGAAGTCCAGGGAGATGACATCTGGAGCTCTCCCCTTGTCTGCTGAAGCAGTCACTCCACCTTCGGAGGCTACCAGATTAGTCTGGCACAATTTGTCCTTGGTGAAGCCATCTTGGCTGTCTCTAATCACCTCCCTGTCTTCCATATCTTTTGACGTGTCTTCCACGTCAGAGGATCTGCTCCATGATCTTACTGGGCACTGAGGTGAGGCTGACTGTTTGGCAGCTCACAGGATCCTCCTTTTTACCCTTTAGCCCTTTCAAAATGGCTGTGATGTTTCCCTATTGCCAGTCACTGGGGTATTCGCCTGACTGGCATGACTTTTCAAATATGACGGAGAGTGGCTTGGCAAGTACATTGGCCAATTCCCAATTCCCTCAGGACCCTGGGACGCACCTCATTGGGTCCCATGGACATGTGTATTGAGGTTCCACAGGTGGTCTCAAACCTGAACTTCACTTACAGCGGGATGTTGTATCTGCCTTGAGGTTCAGGGATTTGAGAGATGTGGGAAAAGGTTACCACTGAAAACTGAGGCAAACATTTTTAAGAACATTTTAAAAACTAATTTCACTTAATTTCACTGAAAGCATCATGGTAGGAGGGGGGAAGAATTCTTCTCTTTTTCTGCTGATAATTCATTTTCTAACTTGATACATAATCCCTTAAACATATGCAGTTTGGTCTCCACAGAGAGAGCGTAAGCCCTATCTAGAAAATTACACAATTTGGTTTTGACTGGTAAAATGATGCAGAGAGATATACATTTAGTACTGGACTGTTGTGTGGCCTGCCCAGAGTTCTTAATACAGACAATTTTTCTCTTACAAAAAACAACACCGTGATATAAAGTTGGTATAGGTAGTTGCCCAACATCTGAAGTAACAAGTTGCCCATGTCAGTAAAAACCCCGTTTTTTCCCCCCACGCTGCAAAAATCCAAAGCCAGTTAAAACAAAAGAACAGTACTTCTATTTGTCTCGGGGGTGAAAGAGGTGAATGCAACAAATGGACAACGTAGAAATAAATGTTACTTCTTTCATTTATACTATGTTTAAAAAGCAAAACTCACTAGTATTCTATCAGAAAAAACTGTGGTAAGTAGAAGTAAGAGGAAAAAAAACATCAAGCCACATTTGGCCACTTCTGAGGTACCTGCACTGTTGATTTTGGACTAACACCATCAGTTGTCTGTTTACAATATTCTTCATAACTTCATATTTTGGTGCTGACAAAAAAATATCTCACAGTGCACTGAACTGCAAAGGTGTAAAAGGCGTGCAACTGATTTGCCAATTTTAAATCATTCTGATGCTTAGGAAGATCTAATGTATTTTTGCAAGTGCAAGCAAAGCTGCAAAAAAAAATTCAGCTCCACTTTCTAGTCTGAGTAACATTATGTGTGCAGCCTATGGTTCCAACGAAGCAGCAACATTTACACACTTTTCAAAACAATGAGTGCTGACTTTTGTATGTCTCTTCTTAAGTTTGGTCTCTCCAGCTGTAATCGATATGTCTTAAATACCTGCATAAATACGTAACAGAGATAATTTTAGAGGTATCATCTTCTTTACAGCTAGAATACCTCATGTTTTAAGCCTTTTTTCCCCTTTAGCTTAAATCATCATATTATTATAGAAAACTAAGTCCTAATCAATTCTAATTAAGTGCATTGATCACCTTCATAGTTTATGCTTCTTTATAATGACATTTTGTACCACTCTGAATGGATACCTACCACCACCAGGTTTACTTATCAGACAGTACACTATTTATTACAGGAATCTATTTGAATTTGTTTCTCTAGCCAGATCCTCTGAAAGCAGCGGGAGAGCACGCTCCTCAAACAGGATGCTCCCATACAATGCTGGCTGCTAACAACACATAGAAGCTGCTGCCCTAGGCAAAAATCACAATTAACTGGTTTTTATAGTACTAGCTTATGACAAAATGACATGACGGGAGTCAAATAAAACAACTAATAAGCTTGCTTTCTTTTGCAGAAGAACATCTCTGTGGCAAGAACATACTAAAATTATAGATGTAGATTACAGAATACGCTGCCATACTGCATCAAAAGGACCCACCAAATCTTCTGAAACATACATACTACAATGCCTTGGCCAGAGCTACTTTTTTCCAAAATTATCCTATATAAGTTGAGATAAAAAAAAAAAAAAGCCCTATAATTCTTTTCACCTGTTTAGCAGTAACTACTTAATCACCTTATAAAGCTAGGTTTTGTATTCATAACCTTAATTCCACTGCAAAACCACAGCCCATCTATCTTAACACAAAGCTACCAAAAATGCTGGCTTTAAATTCAATTACATTTAAGGAATGGGAAACAGACACATGGTTCATGAAAGAAAAGAAAGCAACTTGCTTTGGAAAGGCAATCATACAGGCTGCAGGCAGACAAGCTTCCATGAGTGAAAACCAAAACCTGTCAAATTTTAGACTTATGTAATTTCCTTTTGGAGACTGAAGTTTCGGGAAGAGGGACAAACCCTGCATGGAGCCTTGATGTTGTAACATATTCCCCAAGTGACCAACAACAGCTCTTAACTGTCAAGCTCTGCATGCCGAGTGGTAATTCATCTGCAAAAATGTTGAGATCTCTCTCAAGAAGACACTTCAAGGTCTTCACTGCTACAAGATACAGATGAGAAGTCATACCAACCTGAAAACAAAATACTCCTTTCATTGGAAAGCCAAGCACCTCGAAACAGGCTTGTGGCTCCCTGGGAAGGGAAAACAACCGCCAACACACTATGCTGGGCATGTAACAGCAAACACTTGAAAACAGGTAAGTAATAGGAATGTGATTTTTATGACTGACCATGAAGACTGTAATTCTCCTGTTGCAGACTTTGCATAATAAAAGAAGGTTTAGAGGCAATTCTGTGCTTTCTATCTGCACTCCATTATGACAACATGTTGCAGAGATCCAACATTTTCATTTTTGCTAATGAGGAACTTTTATCCCTCAGTAAGATGGATGAGAATGAGGAGTCTACACTCACAGCTTTGAAAAACAAAAATTACTTTCTTCCTGCCCTGTTGTGATTTGAAAACACAGATAACTTAAAACTTCAAACAAACGGCGGTCCAGTTGGCTAACTGAAGGTTTTCTGGTGACAGCTATGCAAGAATCAGCAGCAATGGCACAAGCAGTGAAGACAACCCAGAAACTCTTTTTCAGTTGTACACGCCTGTTAGTCAGACCAGGATCAGGCAGCTGAGACATCCAAGAGATGATGCCATTGACAGAGATGCATGTCTTGCAGCTTCTTGGCTTCTACCAGTTCTCAGTGGGTGCTGGGGTAGAAGACAGGGCTGGGACGGGATGTTATTTCAAGCTGTAGTAACACAGAGATATGCTAAGTTGCTTCAATTGCCAAATGTCACTGCCTGTGAAATATTAAGAAGGGAATTGTCAGCTGAACTATTAAAAGTTTTCCTAATCATAAAAAGTTGCCTGTTGAACAATTCAGTTGAGCCTCTTCCAGTAGTACGAGCTGATGATCTAAGAAGGCGTAGCCTACATTTGAGAGGAATACTTTTACTTTGCATTTACTGTTTTGCATTCAACTGCAACACACAGTGCAGAGCCACACAACTCCCATTGCCTATGAAAGTTAAAACGGTGCTAAAGAAAAGGCAATTACAATTTGGACATTCCTATAATACAAATGTGCAACAAAGAAGAGGACAAACAAAATTAAGTTCATTTATACCTGCTTCACATTAACAGATCTGTGCAGAATTCTACATGTTTCCACTTGCTGTAATTCGGAGCTAGACCAAAAAACCGACTACTTAAAAACACATCGAATACTGTATTTTTCCAACATGGATATCATACTTTAGTGACCTAATAATTAAATTCTCTACCAGAATCTACTGAGAAAAAATGCTGTACTTTTAACTAACCATATTAGATCAACCGTAATATTTTCTGTAAAAATCTGTAAAAAAAGTTTACTCACGCACACAACTGCATTTGCATGCTTTCAGTATCTCAGGATCTTCCAAAATAGAAGACAAAAGATAAAAAATTGGACAGGGTAAAAAGAGACTCACAGATTACAGGATGTGAAATGACACAGCTACAATTATTGGCTGATCACACTTACTCTGTATTCAACAGCAGTAGACCATTAAAGCCCTTAATACTTTTATGCCTGCATTGTTCACTAGTCTGGTAAAACACTTTAGTGCTGCTCTAGCTGATGAGGGATCAAAATTTAAGCAATTCATAGAAAGCTTACTCTTAGTCAATGGTAGAAAGGAAGAATGCCACTTGAGGTATTCACTGACTACATTTGAGCAGCATCCTCTTTGGAAACTTATTTGTTACAACACTATTTCTTTTTAAATTGGTGCTGAAGCTAAGTATCCTGTTCTGCCAGCTGGCGATCAGAGTTCAGTTGCTGCTGAGTAGATAGGCTGGGTAATCTAAACACAGAAGTGTCACAAAAGGTATAATAAATACTCCAGTATATTTCAGGGGTACCCACAGTTCTAGGCAGGCTCTTTTTCAAGGGGAGTTTCTCCTCAGAAGTCTAACAGTACATGCCAGAAAGAAAAATGAATTTCTAGATCTTCATATGAATAAAGGAGTACACAGAATTTTGATTAAGGAAATGAGGTAGTCACTTCATCTGAGCCAGGGCTGACGTTTATTCTGTCCTAGAATAAAAGCTTTGGGAAGGGGACTTCTCAGACTTGATTCACCAAAACTGGAAACAGTGAACTTAAGTTCTGCAATTCAATGGGGAAGAATAACCTATGCAACTGAACGCAGCATTAAGAGAGTTGGAAAAAACTCAGTTCTTCCAGTCATTCAGAAAACGTTGACAAAGATTTTTGTTTCACTCACACAAAGCCTGGAAGTCCATTTAGTAAAAAGTACCACCATCATTTCAGAACCGACATGTATTTATCCACCTAACTGATCACTACATGCATGCAAATCAGAATTTCCAAGTGAGACAGTTCAATGTTTCTGCCTAATTACTGAAAATGCATTCAGTAAGTCTTTTTTTCAGCTATCTTGTTGAAGTGACATGCCTACATAGTCAGATTACAGAGTACTTGATAAAAAGCACTACGTATCTGAACTGGTAAAGAAAGCTCTCAAACTTAGTATCAAAATACTGTCATTCTAGTAAAGATGTTTTTTAAACATGCAATAATAAATTGTCTGCTGTATAGAGAATACATTCTTTCCTCCCTTTCCATCTGAAAAAAACAAGTTTTCACCCCCCCAAACCCTATTAAAAAATAATCTCAAGAACTATGTAAAGAATTCTGTACTTAAACAATAAAGAATGGAAAAAAGGTAAAGTGCACACTTTCTAAGTATACGATAGAGTCCATTACAGTTATACAAAAGGAAAAGATTTTGCTGAGAATTTGAACAAAAGTGAACACACTTAGGAAAACCCAAGAGATTTATGGTTATTCTTCTGAAAGTCTATCCAATCATTCTTACTCTATTGTCGCCTATTTACAAAAGGTGAAAAGTTGTCCATCTTTAGGTATCAAAAACAACTAGACCAAAAACCAAAGAAACTAAAGAAAAACCTGCTACTGCTACAAGTGCTTCTCTGTTAGCAAAGAAATTAAAACCAGCATATTCATGCTACTTTTGAAAACTGGATCAATGGGTAGTTTTTTCCTGTGAGACCTTTTCTCTCAGCCCAATCACTGAAAGGAAAACTAACATGCTAAGCAGGAAATTCACAATTCCGAATGATCCCATTTAATCTTGCCAGTTCAGCAGCAATTCATTCCAAATTCAGTAGCGTATGGCTTGCACGTGTAAAGTAGCAGTCATTCCACACATCTATCTGGAGTGGCTGGCAACTAGCTGCCCCTACATTCCAACCTCCAAAAAAAGTTACTGCTATCATACAGCTCCTACAATTTTTAACTTGTTATTTTAGCATGAAAATACTTAATTTGCTTTTAATATGGATAAGAGACTCCCTACAGAACTCAACTAAACTTTTATCCAAATACTCCCCAGGACTCAGAAATATAGACACGCATACTTTAATGCTTTAGTTTTGCTTAAAACTTGTTTCAGCATTTCCTAAGATACTTCTATCCATTATAGCATGGAAACTTTGTAACGCTTCAAAAGTGAAATACATGGTTTGGAAAAAAACCAAACCAACCTACCTCCAAAACAAACCCACAGAATACAACCCCCTCCCCAAACCAAAAAATCAAAACCAAGAAACCCACAACCCATCATCAAATCCACTAAAAGTACAAAAAAAGAGGCCAAAGTATGTTTCAGCTTCATTACAGTTAGCCTTAAGATTTCCCCACATTCAAAAAGGAATTCCTCTGCTAGAGACACAACTTACAGCAGTAAGAGCCAATCCTTCCCTTGATTTTCAACCAAAAGTATATCCACTAGCGTATCCATAAACAGAATAACTTAACCTGGTTCAAGACCTACCTACCCCCCCACCCCAATCAAAGCCAGTCGTGGTTGTGGTGGCAGTGTCATAATTTATACTAATTAGAGAGGGGTTTTCGCATTAAAACAAAACTTGAGCTTTGTCAGAAAAGCACAAAGCTGTAGTAATCTAAATTTCTTCACAGATTACACTTGTTCTGCACATGTTATTACACGAAAAGAGAGGGAGATTTACACAGCTGTCTGACAATTTTGTCTCAATGAGAAACTATAAAAAGTTCAGGGAAAAACACACTTCAGCTTGGTAAAGAAGTTGCTTTAAACTGATCTGGGCCACAGGAAAAAGAAACACACGGAGCATTTATTTAAAGTGACTTGTAGGGTTCATAGACTGATTAGCACAACTTTTTATATAATTGTATCTATGCCGCTACGGTAGAAAGCTTAACAAAGTCGTTCAATAACTTTATCCACCTATTTCAGAACTATGGTAGTAAACTGAAAAGTTTTTATTAAGTTAAAATCTTGCACAATTTGACAAGTAATAATAAAGGTTTTTCTGAAGTGTGCTTCCACTGTGGTAAGTGTTTCTGAAGTAATAAAGTTAAGGTGTGGCAACTCTATTTTACAAATACAGACCTACTGCAAATAAAGAGAGATTGGTGTATAAAAGGAAGTTTGGCCATAGCAAACAGCATAGTAGTTTCTGTTCAAGCTTAATAAAGTAAATAACTGCACTGGAAAATATTCTGTTCTGGGCTTTCTGCCATACAGGAAGGGTGTTGAATATGTCAGTGTCCATAATTATTATCAACAGAAAAAATACCAGAAAGCAACAGTTCAGCTCTTAATTCTTTCACATTATCACTTTCAAGAGCGAAGTACAATTTGCGTCTTCATCTCCTTGCATTCACTCTAATGTGTCTATACATTTTAAAGTTAGGCTACGGTTCTGAACTTTGTGTTTCACTAACTATTAAGCACAATTTTATTTTTGCCTTTCATCAGAAATGAGTTACTTAAGAGTCCACATATTTAATAGTCTTTTTTATAAATGGAAAGGGGAAGAGGTTTTAGCCTCCTTTTTAAAATGAAGAAATACTCCATTACCGTTTTTTCTCTCAGAGTAAGAAAATATAAAAAACTTTCTTGGCTAAGAAACGGAATGCTAACAAATGTCTTTTTACTGTATACTTATGTATCAAGCCGTGACAGCCAATGCTGTCATAATTGTATGTTCAGTTTAAGCAATCACTATTGCATCAAAACTGCACAAAAGCAATTCTGGACAGTAATCACAGCAGTAAGATTATTGGCTGGTGATCCCTAGCAATTACAGTACCGTCATTTATTGCAATGCTGCTCATCAACTCAACTACCATTATGAGCATGTTCTTTGGGAACTGCAAAATAAAATGGACCAACTTAAGATCACCACAAATGCAGTTTAAGCTAACGAGTTCTAACTGACATTTGTGACAAGCTAAGACAGCACAAGGCAAACTACTCTCAGATGACGAGAAGTGACTTAGGATCACTGTAACTCAGATGACTGTGATTACTCATACCTTGATAGCCTCCAGCATTAATATCCTTCGCATTACAGGATTTAAGATTTAATATTAGTTTTAATGCCACTAAGAAATTATTAGGGCTGCTATTGTCATCTTAAAATACTTCTGAAACTATTAATTTAGGCATGAAAATAAAGACCCAAATTTCATCATCCTGCAGAAAATTTTAAGAATGAAGGTTCTATGGATACAAAATCTGTTGATATCAAGATGATATAACCCAATTCTCACCTTTTTAAAATATTAAGATGGGACAACATACGAGAACTAATACCTCAAGTGTATGCACTCAAGAGTCAGTATCTTGAATCGAGTACTGATTTATCTTAAAAGAAGTTCTGAAACAGAGACAGCAAAGCAGATTTATTCTGAAACCGAAATGTTACAATTTATGTATTAAGCCAAGAAAGATTATTATTATTTCTAGTTCTGACAATGAAAGACAAACTATCACTTCTTTGTGTTCTTTTAAAAAAAAAACAAACTAAAAACCTTTAGTTAGAATGTTTCTTTGTAAAACTGCAACTTTTTTCCCCTTGAATGATCATTACAAATTAAGGCTGAACTTGATTTCAAACACAATTTTTATGTTCCCTATAGAGACTACCACTAAGATACATGCCCATAAATGTGTTGCAGATTTAAAATGTATTGATACCTTGGTATGGATAACTGAAACCAAGCTCAAAGCTTAAAAGCCATTCTTTAACAAAATACAGCTAATCATACCAAATCTTTACGTGTAAACTTCTGTAACAGCGTACACAACTTTGCAGAACGTACAAGAAGGACTGGTTCTCAATGTTGCATCAATTCTACACTAGCTTTTCTTTTGCCTTTTTGTGAACAGTAAACCTGCATTTCAAGTCTGATTTACAACAGTGCATACATTCCAAGGGATACAGAATACCATAATGATGCTTCCGTTCACTGCAATTAAATTAACCTTTTATATTCAGGTTCTACCATTCTGATATACAAATTATACTATACTAATGCTAGGCAACACGTTTTAGAAGCAGTGATGTTTTTTTCCAGCAACGCAGTAAGAGACAATGGTTAACTCCACAACGCATACCGAATTTCTGAATTGCTGAAAACAAGGCATATACCTGTTCCTTTACAGAAGCTAAAATGGTAGTGGCAGTGGTCTCTGGTTCCATGCCTGGGCCTGTTGAAGTTTCCTGTGTTGTCTGCGGCAGCCCCTCCTCCACCATCGGGGTCTGCTCAGGGGCTGGCATTTTGCCTGCAAAAACAGTATTTTAAAATAGTTTACATTTTGAGCCAGTGATGTTTAAAATTCAAGTTTTCAGGATTATAAATTCTCTTGTCTTTTTTTCTAAAGCCTTTCCAAACTTAACCAAATTAGCAGAGAACTTGGTTATTACTATCAACGTATGTTGCTCCTACTCTTCTTCACAAATTGAAATCAGAATTACATACAGGATGTGAGGGCCAGGCAGAAGCAAGAAAGCAGCATGACATTTAAAGATTATTTTTAAAACACTACTTTGTGGTAGTTACTAAAAGTAGGAAAATCCACAACGCGAAAAATACTGCTGTTAAACATTAACAACACCCAGGATCCGTAGAAGTTTGCCAGATGTGCAGTTTTTAGCATAGAGGAATGACATGTAGCAGCAGAATGCTTTGCTGTTAGGAACAAACCATGGAAGAGACTAATTACGGTAATAAAAAGTTAATGGAAATAATGCTTCTAATGTGCCTTTTGCAAAAGAGGAATTTAAAACACTAAAGTTAAACCAATTGCCCTGGGCTATACAGAGCGTGGAAAGGGCCGACAGGATTAGCATTCAAGAACCCCAAGGTTCATTATCGCAGAGGCAGCACACTAACAATTCCAGTACATGTAAAATAAAAAACCAATTCATTTGTTTAACTGCAGAAGTCACTATTAACTAATATTACAGAGATAGTGATGAACTGTGTTTAATACTTTGAAAACAGCAAGTACAACGTAATCATGTAGCTTCTGCACATATGTCACACTTTAACTTCCTCCAGAAAAAAGAAGCTAAAGCTCGTGAGGTCTGACGTTAACAGTAGTCAGTATTTCATTTTAGATTTTCAGAACAAACTCAACATTCCTAGATGAAACAAATATGAACAGCTGCTTCCTTCCCTTCATTTCACAAAGAGCAAGGAGCAGCTTACGCTGCGAACACGCTCCGAGGCCAGGAAGGGACCGGTAAGACCCCTCAGTCCTGACCTGTTTAACCAGGACCATCCCTTCTCTGCCACCTGCCTTTCAAATGCTGAACCAGCATCAAGCTGGGCACACACCACCCTAAAAAAGACAGAGGACAATCTCCAAGATCAGTGGCTGTGCTGCAAAGCTGCACGTTTCTGGTTTGGTTGGAAGAGTGGCTGAGTTGACCCTTGAGGGATCTCTTCTGGAATCGCCCGACGGGGTCGCTCGCCCGAGTACAGGCAAAGCACTACGTTGTCAGAGGACTTCTGCGCTACTACAGGCAGCCTTGGGCAGAAAAGATGAGTGGAAACCAGAGAAGAGATGACGTAAGATGAAGTACTTCGTTTCTGCTTTGCGCACTATGAAAGGGATGACTTCTGTTCAGGCGTAGGAGCTGTGCGTTCGCAGGGGGTCTTTACTAACCACGCCATTCCCGTCTGCTAAAAGAGCTCGTAATGTGGTTAATGTGCAGTTTCACGTCAGCCACTGAGCGAATCAGGCAACAGCTTCAGAGAAACTCAAATGAGATGAGTGATGAGAGGCGGTGGAGTAGTCATGGGGTAGCATATGGCCGAGGAGCCTGGTCATCCGTCAGCTTCTACCACCGCGAGCACATAAAAAGAAGCTGCTTCCAAAAGCATGTCAGAGCAAAAGCCTCACTTGGGCTCAGTTACTTTCTGGAGAAGGCGCTCTCCTCCCCTCAGCGACTGCACAAGTAATACAGGGAGGCTTTCCAGCAACCGGAAAAGAGTCTGTATAAACAGCCCGCTCCCACCTTACGTCCGTATCACATTTATCTTCTGGAACAACGAAAAAGAAAATTCCACAAGTACTGTGCTGCCAGGTTTCTGGCGCCCGGATTGCAGAGGGGCTGCGGGGTGCACGCCCCCGGCCGAGTCCTACCTCTGCCAGAGAGGCGAGAAAACGAGAAGCGGATTTTTTTAACAACAACAACAAGAAAAAAGAAAAAGAAAACAGAGGGCAAGAACCATTTCTTCCACTCTCCCTTTATCACACCCAGCTGATCTCCATCTGTGCTGCAGTGCCCCGGGGAGTGCATGTCTGCAGGAGAACAAGGTGGGTCTCTCTCTTGCAACTGTAACAGAACTTGCTGGTGGAGAATAAAGGGATATTACCTGTGACTCGGCTTTCAGAGTGCCACCACATGAATAAGCAGCCCTATCTGGCTATTTCTGAAACAACAGTTTAATTCGTTTCAAGCTTGCAAATAAAAAGGCTGCCACACTGAGATTTTCATGAGCCAGCGGTAAGCCTGGCATACGCCTAAGCTTCAAGGACCCTTGTTTCTACAGGAACAAGTGAAAGAGCATTCAAGAAAGCAGAATAAAAAGCACGCTTCAATGGTTATATAATAGCATTTTGAAAAGTCAAAGATGTAACTTTAAGGTTTTAGAAAATAAAAACGTATTCTCTTAGGGTTTTACTTGTAAAAATCAACTCTTTCATCAAGCTGTAATAACCCAAAGAATCACAGAATACATGTTATGACTCCCTGAGTCATACCTGATTTTTTAAATCACTTTCCGCAGTTCTTTTATGACTACAACTCAGTGTTTCAGGTTTCTGAATGGACTGTTAAATTTGCAAGCATATCATGAAGCAATAAAACTACCCAGTCAAGCTTTTCCTGCATTTAGGAATATTTGCTAAGTAATCAAAAGGCCAAACCTCAAAAACTCTCACAAGTTACACATGACCTTCTTTCAGAAATAGGCTGCTTTCCTGTCCATACATCCCAACCCGTCTTCACCTGCACGGTAACCAGGGGAGTGTCCATCGTGTGCTGGGACTTCCAGGTGAGAAGCACAAAACACAGTACAATAATAAATAAAGCCAATCTTTCACATTAAAAAAAAAGGCAGCACTAAATTCCCACTTATGCAGTTATGCACGTCTGTAACTTCAAATCAATTAAATATTTAGATGTGCTGTGGTTTAACCCCAGTGGGCAGCTCAGCCCCCCGCAGCCGCTCCCTCACTTCCCCCCCCCCCCCCATGGGATGGGGAGAGAATCGAAGGGAAAAAGTGCAAAAACTTGTGGGTTAAGATAAAGACAGTGTAATAGAGAAAGCAAAAGCACAGCTTTCTACTTACTTGAGAAGAAAAAAAGTGACTTTTTGAAGCTTCTATGATGCGTCACAAAAGCACTATGAAAATGTAGTGCCGATTCCTTGTAAGTGATCCCTTTCAAGGTATATTGTCTACATGTATGCTTAAAACTGGACCAGATAAAAACCTCTCCAAAACTACGATACAATGAGCCCAGACATGAGACAATCTCACTTTGTCTTTTCCATAATTTTATCTGTCACTCTCTTCTCACCCCGGCACTGTGAAGTAACTCTTCAACCTGTGCGTAGTAAACTTCTGTAACAGTCAAGAAAACGTACATCTGAACTAGTTGGAAGGTATGGCAATTAGTCTGAACAGAAAATATACCCAGTATTGTGTCTGTCATAATAACACTCAGCTGAAAACCAATCAGATCAATTATTAATAAAGATGTCAGTGTTAAATGCACATCTATCTCAGTGTTAAGAGGTGTAATTAGAGAGCTATACTCTTCCACACGGGCAAGTTGTTTTAACTGCTGTTCTTCCAATTAACACGTTTCTTGGCAAAGCTACTGATTTTCTAATCTCGATTTCAAGATTAGACAAGGGTTGGCTTTGATCCTACAAGCACTTACGTACATACTTAAGCTCAGGCGAACGAGTGCGCTCATTCGCTGCGACCTCTGGCGTGGCCAGGCAGCTGCGAGGCACATGGACCATGGACCGGGGTGACACGCTGCAGGAGAGGAAGGAACCGGGAGATGGATGCTCTCCATGGCCCAGCCCCACACAGGACCCAGTCCCCACCGCCACGCCTCTGTCTAGGCATGCTGCTTGAGGAAAGGATCTCACAAAGTCAATTTAGATCCTCATACTCGCCTTAGGGGAACAAGAAATGTGAAATGCAGGATTCATAAGAGCCTTAAAATCAAGTACGAGGAAAACTCATGAGGAGTTAATAAGAAAACCTCTTTCTTCCTTACGCAAGACTGGGATTTACTGACTGAAGACACTCCCTGGACTTAGTTGTGCTACTCCTTTGGGTATGGGTAACTGATTCATTATTGGAAAACAAGCAACCAGACTTCATCCCTGAAAAAATTAGGTTCATAGTTATTTGCCTGCCTCTTGGGTCATGGCCCAGCAGTTAGATGTCACCCAGAAAGAGAGACTTTGTTCCTACATATTTCCCAGTCTGTCCAAATCCTCATCCCCTACAACCCTTGGCGGCAGTATCACAGCTACTAAACTGCAGTCAGGACGGACGCGGGGCTGCTTTCTACAAACCTTATGCATTGATGAAGCAGACAATATACACAGGCACCGTTCATAAATGCACTTTAAAGCTTCCTTGGATTCCAGCTTTTTTAATTCTCAAATTGCTCCCGTGCATTAAAGATGCTGAGATCTATGTAGCCATAATGAAAACTCAGCAAACATTTAACTGTTCTACTGCTCTGTGCAATCCATTTCAGCATACCTTATTCACATCTTAAAATTACTGAGTGCAAGAGAACAGTTTACAGATTTAAGCTCCCTGCTGTAGCAAAGAAAGCATGAGAAATGAAAGATTTAAATGTTTTGAGATGATCTTTTGATGGATGTTGCAGAACTACAGATTTGTGAATGGTGTAAACAGTTCCAGTACTGCTCAAAAATGTGACGTGAGATACTCTGAAACTTTTGGGGGAGGTGAACAACAGACAAGGAGAACAGTAAGAATTTGCTACTGTTTTCTGTGGATTTCAGTCTCTGATGAAAAGAATATATTTTCAATCATTTAAATAATTTTTCAGAAAAATTGTTACATGCTTCATCTCGTAGCATACATCTGAGAGAATTCTTAACACCTATTCTGAATTTTGCAATTCTCTAAAAGTAAAGGACAAAGAACAGAAGCAGCAACAGCCTAGCTCTAGGCTGGCCTGCATTTATTTTCCAACTAGATGCAAGTGTGCAATGAAAATAAAGCTGTTCAATTTGAAGCCTCTAGTCTGAAATACCCTACAATAATTCTGAAAATAGTGGCTTTTCCATCCTCTCTACCACGGAGGCTCACTCAAAGGGTTTCATGAAACCATGCAGTAAGCTGGATCAGAGCAAACCAAGCCATCAGAAAGAGCTAGCTTTCAACCCAACAAGTGTATGGCAGAGACCATCTCTTCAGGCAAACGCAGGGATCTGCTTTGAGTAAACCGCATTTAAACAGCCACTTTAACTGCTTCTTTAGAGGATACCTATTGCCTCCACGGTGCACAATTAGCGTGTTTTCATCTAGCACGCAGAGGCACCAACCCCTAAAAACCTCCCAGATGTTCTCATTTTGTGCAAATGCATCAGACTTCTTGGCACCCCAGCACTGATGATGGGGCAGATTCACCAGTTTTCTTTAGCAGCTTGCCAATCCTGGCTTTCATACTGGTCCTCTAAGCATGCAGTGAGGCTGCAGGTTGCCAAAATGGGTAATACTTTCTTTTGTGTCTGATCAAATGGTCAAACAGCTGCAAAGCAAATCAGTTGAGTGAGTTCATCTGACACAAAGCTACATTTTGGGGGGGGGCGGGGTGTATTTTTCTGAGCCAGTGGATCTTGCAGCCGTATAATCACTGATGCAAGGAAGGAACAAGAATACACAGTTGAGAAGGAGAGAAGAAATACGAGAAATCACTGAACTGAGTGTCGGAAACCATGCTTTAATACCTCATTCTCATTAGTCTCTACTCCCCACCTTTCACTTCTCCTCCTATTATTTTCTTAGAGATATCCAGATAGCTTTGCCAGCATCAAGTAATCCCTCTCCTCGTAGTGCAGACTCAAGAAGCCAAACCTTTCCAGGTTCCCTGCAAGACAGCAAAAGCAGTGCTTTTCCACAGCTTCCTACTCGCTTCCCTTTGTATTCCTCTTGCCTTCCTTACACAGGTTATTCTCCCAGATTTCTGTTTCTGAGCCCCCCATTACTGACCTGAAGCCAGGAACAAGAGTCACCGAAGTAATTCGTGCTGAAGAGGTAATAGAATTCTTATGAACACTGTCAACTAGGATAGGCTGGACTCTCTATTTCACGAGGGAACAATAAGCACACCTCAGCTCTCAAAGACTCTTCTTTTTTCAACCTTTACAGCATACGTGAAAGTCAAAACCAAAACAAGACTTACTACATTTCTACAGTTTTTAGATGAAGACGTGATTAAAATTTATCTGATTTTTTGAGTTACTTCACAGACATGTCAGTACACTTCTAGGCATGAGCAGATCCCATTAGCTCCATCCTGCTACAAGGATGGAGTGTTGCTCACCTACAAGCTAGGCAGTGATTTACATCCTCAGGCTTGGTGCAACCAAGTGACTAAACTAAGATCAACTCTGTATTGTGTCTACCAGCCTATAGTTATGTGTTTGGTTGAAAAGACAGCAGATGACAACTTATCCACTTGCAAAAAAATGATGCAATCAATTAAAAATGGATTATGGGAAAGACGGCTCAAATATTTACATGAAAAATAGGTTTTAAAATTTCCAGATGCTGTAAGTCAAGATACTTCAAGTGTCACACTAGAGGCTAACCATTCTGTTAAGATACCACTTTGCTTTATGGACATTGGTAGCGCCAAAGTTTTGTTCATGTGGATGTAAGGATGAAACCAGGGAAGTAAATGTATTATCTGATGAAAACATGGAAGAAACTGACTTCTGTAATGACATGATAAAAACCCCTCACCTGCACAATTGTGCAGACTGAGTCCCACAGTAAGAAAAGAAACCTACATCAACTGGCAACGCTGCCCAAGAAACGTGGGAGATGCATTCAACTACCTTACTGCTCAGTGTAGTATCTTTGCTCATCCTTTTTTCTTTTCAGGATACAGTTTTTCTTCTCTCTTTTTAATTTTTTTTTTTTAATTTAAATACATACATGTTCAAAAGGCATTTGGTGCTATGTCCTTTTTAAAATCTTAAAAATTATTACACTAGCTTTTGGAAAAATATATTTTTGTTACAGGTCCTAGTAAAAGACAATCTTTTTTTTTTTTTTTGGCCGATGGCTACATACTTTAACGGCACTCTAGTGAGCAGGCAAGATCCTACATCCGCAAATATCCAGTTGTAACATGCTCACGAGATTAATATTTTTTCTAGCTTTCAAACTACCCATTCACCAGAAGAGATCGGACAGGTATGGCAAGACGGCCATTTTGAATACAGGGATACTCACAATCACATCCTTCAAGGCCTGAGGCACCATTTGGAGCTCACCTTAAAAAAAGAAGAATCTTTGTCATCTGAAGGACGTCTGGTGAGCGTTCACACTTCACAGATACAATACCATAAGCTAACTGGCGCTACACAGAGTTTTCAGTAGTTTAAGCCAACAAGGCTCCGTGCCTTAAAGTAAAGGCAACAGACCCCAAATCTGAATCCTTGCTTTGGACCATCCCAAGTCCGTATTGCTCTGTTCTGCCGATATATGTGAATCCACTGCCATTTGGAACAACCTCATCAGAGCACAGTGCTGAAAGGCAGTTCCGCAGACTAGCAAACAAGCAGCAGGTGTATCTCAAGGGATCAAGTTCAGTCTCATCCTAGCGCAGACTGAGAGGGACGAGGGATATGTAGCATCACGGAAGGATTTTAGATTTTACAAACAGTCTGTCAGGTGACAAAGACATTCATCAATTGTTCAGTCAACCATTCATAGAAGGATAAATTCTTAGTTTGGTGTTGGAATATTCTCAATTAAGTTAGGGTATGAAGTCATTCAGAATGACTGTCACAGAACAACATCACTTACAAACTCTAACAGCTGAGTAACTGCAGTGCACATATGCCGTACAGTACTGCTACCAAATGCCTGCAAAGCGTAGGAGCTCCAAACTGACACATTTCAATCTCCCACCTGAAAACTCTTACAAACAAGGAAACGGGAGTTAAATTGAGAATAACTGTAAGTAAAGATATAAACACTACCAAGCACTACAATAGCTGCAGCTGCTATTCAATTACCACTTACATTCTCTCCTAGCCCTATAAAATGATTACTGAATTATTACTCCATACATTATTGCTAAATATAATGCACATTAACTGTAGGCAGATTTATTTCAACTGGAAGTATTATAAAACCAAATTTTATATGAATTTATAAAAGTATGCTTCTCAATTTTGTCATATAGTATATTGGAAAAAAATTACTGTATAAACAATTTTCCCAGTGATAAAAATTAACAGCTACAAGGCACAATTCTAAAAGACAGCTGAAGAGTTCCAGACTTCCACAGCTCCCCCTGCTTTGCCCATACAAGTTTTTGAGGGATGTGGTGTGACGTGTATCACTGAGATAGTCTGGAACTAGACACTACCAAACCCCTTTTGCATCCCGCTTTTAAATAAAACAACCGGACTAGTAGTCCGATTTCACTTATAACAGACTCGCCTATTTTTACTGACACTGTAGTAGTCTCCATCTCTGCACTGGGAACTGTGGTTCAGAAACGAGCGACCAACGAGCAGCAGCTTACATCAGGTTTAGAAGGGAGAAAAATCCAATGATGCCCTTGCAAAACGTAGAAACTGATGATGTTGAAACTTCTGCTTTTACTCAGGATACATTTTAAGTTCTTGAATGAAATCTGTAGTTGTTCCTGCTCAAATGACTACTACAGAAATGTCAAATTCTTGTATACCATAAAGATAGATTTGGGAATAGCACCGTTCTCTAATAAACATGGCTATGGAGTAGCAAGAGGTTTACTAAAATGAAGTCTTCTCGATTATTAAACTGTGGTTGACTCTTCATTCTGCTCTGAAACAGAACTGCATAGCAAAACTCAGTTTGCTAAGAACACTCTACGTGCAAAATTCTACATTTAAGCAAATGGAGCTCTTTCCTCTTCTGTTCTCCAAGGTAGAAGCCAATAAAAGTTGCATGTAGTAGCAACCTCTACATGAATTGGACAACAAGCTAAAGCCAAAATTACCGATACTTCAATCGGTTCCCCAATCTCCAATCTCTGGTATTATGTTTCTGAGGTATATTTTACTTTGTTTACCCTTAAAAACTTTAAGTACTGGTAGCAGGATTACACATAACTTTACAGAGAATTTAGTATTTCTTC
The DNA here is from genome assembly GCA_026212715.1 of Elanus axillaris. NCBI lineage: Eukaryota > Metazoa > Chordata > Aves > Accipitriformes > Accipitridae > Elanus > Elanus axillaris. The sequence goes on along the minus strand of JANZLQ010000001.1, from coordinate 53,408,415 downwards.
TGCTAATACTTTATAAAGAGATGAAAAGCTATGAAGCACCAAAATTTACAAGTGGCATTACAGTTAGAGGAAATCAAAGACAACTGAGTAACTTGAGGAAAACCATAAAGCAAGGTGAAGAAGCTAATAATACTTGATAAATACAAAATCATACAAACTATTCCTATCAAAGTGAACCATTTGCCTTCCCATAGCAGGCGGTGGATGACAGAAGCATAACTATAAAATGACACACACTTAGGTTAAATGTTTGGCTAGGCATGAAGGCTTTTTGCGGAAGTGCCATATGGGAAAAAAGTCAGGTCAATGGTACATAAAATAACATCAATAATTTTAACCACACACTGAAATAGATGCCCACAGTGCAAAACGTAGACAATTCAGTATACAGCAACAAGAAAACCCAGAGGGATAGAAAACTATATACCGAGGGAATGAAGATTAAGTGTAGAAGTGGTCAAGAAGAGAAACAAATACTGAATGACAGCACACGGTTCAGGTTTTTCACTGATGCTCAGTTAAAACAAGAAGAAACCCTTAGACAAGTATTCACAGCCTTCCTGTTGGGTGGAAGTACTGCATCTTCATGCAGCACTCTACGATGATGCTAAGATGTGATTTTCTTCTCTCAGTGAAAAACATTTCTTCCTGTAAAATCTGCTAGATGCAAACAATTTTGTCATGAGATGGCAGTATTTCGCATCAAAGTTTACCAGCTGGAGAGACTATTTATGTAGCTTTCCTGCCTCAGTTCCCGAAAGACTGAAAATATGACTCAAATGTATTTTAAAAGCTCAAATCCAAAGTTCCAAAGGAATCTCAAATGCCGGTCACAACAACATCATTCTTATTCCTACCTTTTAATTCCCTGCCCCATATTCTAGCCTAATTCTAATTTCTGAGCAGGGAAAATTAAGCACACCAACAGGCACTAGAACTTCAGGTGTTAAGAAATAAGCGTGGATTTGTCAAGAGTAGATTATCTCAAATCTACCTAACTTTGTTCTATGAGAAGAGCGCGAGAAGAAATACATCCTGACACTGCCACCTGGCCTTCTGACAAGCAGCCTAGATAGCACAGGTGAGAACACTGGGGCAGGGGGAAAGTGGTAACCAGCGTAACTTGTTAGGAAGTTGTGATCAAAGCAGTAGTTAATAGTTCACTTGCATCGAAAGTGCATAACAAATGAAAGCTAGCACACTGTCAGCGTTTTGTAGATGATGGCTGGGGGCAGGGGAGGGGAACGCACGTATCGCTGAGTGGTAGGGCCAGCATTCAGAGATCGTGAACTATAGGAAAACCGAGCCAAAACAAATGCCAAGCTCAAAAGCAGCTGATCCCAACTCAAACCCAACACTGAAGCTTGTCTATCCACCCCAGTGATACCCACTGATTTCGTATCGCCTCCACATGCGTAATCCTGCCTTGCTTATGTTCAGGTTCACCCAGGCTACAAAGATGATCAAAGTCCTGCACTGAAGCAGGAACGAATGCAGTACAGAAGACAACTAGCAAGACGACAACAACTCGTGTGGGAAACAACTTGAAGTTGGGTTGCCTGTAATGAAAACACAGTTTCCTGTGACAAAGAAAAAGGAGGGGAGAAAGAAAAAGATACCTCATTCATCACTCCTGCTTATTTTCCGTTTCCCACTGCACTGAAATGCACCATCTTCCCCGTCTGCTTAGCTAAAGAAGTCTATCCAGTTTTGTGCACCCGATTTCAAGTTGGATCAATTGAAAAGTCAGAAGACAGCAACCAAAGCTATGCAGATTTTATGTAGGAGTTGCCCATTTTTCGATACAAAACAGCCGCTATGGGGAAGAGTGGCAATAGCTGAAATATTGAAGTCACTGCAGAAAAGACAAAGCAACCATCAAGGATAACATTTAAAAGCTACTGCCACCTTCTTGCCAGGTATCAGACAACATCAATGACATTAATTATTCAAGTGTTATTGTCTCTTCTAAATGGGATACTGGGGTGCTCTTCCCCCCCTTCCAAATTCAAACAGATTTTATTTTTCAGACCTTTTCACAACTACAGATAATAGAAAAAAATCTAAATGCTCACCGTTAGGATTTAGATATGCCTGACAATTAATAGGGAGATATTTAAATAAGCAACTCTACCACTAGAAAAGTTACAAACGTCATCAGTTATCTTCACTGTGCTTTACCATAAAGCCCCAAATGAGGAGTTTAAAACACAGCTATCAACAGCAAATCCTCTCAATAACATGAAGTAGTTGAAAAATTACACAATTTTAAGTTTTAACAAAACATAACAATTAATTACGGGTGTAGGGGATTTCCACTTTCAAAATAGAGAAAGCCTGCTCTTGCTTGCACTGTGCTAGTCCGGGGAAACATCAATGTAATAACTCAGGAAATACACTCACGGATGACAACAGCAGAAAAGAATGCACTTCCAGAACTTGCAAGATTGCTATTGCATATAACTCTTAAGTAGTAATTGTAGTTAGAGGCATATCCTTCCATTTTTAGAATGCCTTACTTAAGCTTCATAAAAATATATACCATTTCAGATAGCTGATACTGAACTGAACTTTCTGAGCACTGTAAATAAAGTAAGGAAGAGGAAGCAGCTGAGCACCAGGCAGGAAAGCACCCCAAGCCAAACAAAGCCCCAACACCCTTCAGCAGAATAAAGTACTAAAACCAGTCCTATTGGAAAGGGAGGAATCAACAAGAAACACCTGTATTACTATACCACAGGAATTGAAAATATTGTTACACATACCATTTATGTTATCTAAAACCTAAACATTTCAGCAAGGTGCTTTAAGTCAGTTGCTGGTTATCTTTTCAGCATCACAGACAGCAGGATAAATTAAAGATGTTAACAGGACATGTATCTACTATCTATTTGCATTTTCTGCCCTTCGATTTGTGAGAGATACCACTTCAAATCCGAAAAATTTAAAATTGAGCTTTTCAGCGATGGCCCAGAAGAGGTTCTACAGAGGGTTCAACCTCTTTTTTCTTTTAAAGCTCACCCAGTACATTCTCTATTGGTTCAGTTCTCATATGACCAGACAGGTAAAGCTGCAAATGCCAGAGCAAATGTTAACATGCCCAGCAAAGGAGGGGCAAAAATAGGCTCAAAAATCTACCTTACACTTCTCCTGTTTAAGGGAAGTTGTACAACACTCCACTTCTTTTGTCAGACAAAGAACAATAAAAACTGAATGAAAAATGCCTGCATTATATAGTCTGCATATAATTATTTCTCCACATGACATTTTTAAAGAAGTTGCTTCCTTACAACAGCAAATACAGTTTGTAACTTGTTTCTCTAGAGTAACGCTGCTGGTTAACTCCAAATAACTCTCAACACACCTTCCAATGAACGTTGTTTAAATCTTTTTTTATACGTTTTAAAAATAGACTTCAGCGAGGCTATTAATGCGGACTTCAGATCAACATGTCCAAATACGGCAAGGTAAACACACACACTAACGCGCTACCTTGTCCCAGTTTTATCCGGTTTTAATGCTGATGCTGTTGCTGCTTGTCGACATCCTCTCGTTGAGCCGCAGGAAGGACATGCCCAACAATTTTGTCAGATACACGGAACACGCCAGAAGTCCCTTAACTTGTCATGTATATGGTCACCTTAAAAGGGAGCATTTACTTGCAGCCGAACTGCTGGAGGAACCAGCTGCCCATGCTGCTCTGGAGAGCTTCTGTCCCCGGGCTAGCGAGGCGGCACACAGGGCTCTGAGCAGCGCCGGCACGCCACACGGGCCGGCCGCCGCTCAGCAAAGCACGCGCGCCTGCCTGCCGCAGTGACATCCTGACACCCAAGAACCACACAAGGCTGGTAACTGGGCCAGGGACAAGCCGGGCTTCCTCCCAGGAGGATCGTCCTGCCCATCCTGCTCCCGGCAGGGAGGGCCTCTCTGCACCGCGACGCCAGGCCTGCCCGTCGGCACGGGGTCGGGCCCGTCTCCGAGACCGTGACCGATGCCGGGAGCCAGCCCTCGCCTCGGCAAAGCCAGCCTAGAATTCTCTCAAAACCAGGGTCGTCGCCATCATTACTCCTATCCTCCGTGGGAGTTAGAAATACAAAGCGTTTAGACAAAGGACAATGTAGTCAAGCTGGCACGGGACAAAGCTCTGACACGAGGTTGGGTACTTGTTCCGTACTTGCCACCAATGAACACCTCATGGGTGCAGGTCGTCTTTAGACCTCATTATCCCCGAATAAGTCTTCATGAAAGTGGAACAATTTATTTGCTGGACTGGCAACGTGAACTTCAGGTTTCACACGGAACGCTGAAGAACTGACGATCTAACCTCACTGACGAGCTATTTGCAAAAGATGGAAAGGCTTGTGTCCATGCCAAGTATAGCATGCTCAAAGCTACAAATTTTCAAGAACAAAAAAAAAAGAAGTCTTCTTCAATAAACTATTGATTCAGTGTCTTCACAACAGACTGTTTTGTGACACTTCCAGTTTATTAGTTAAAAACTTAATCCATTGGTGAATTTTAAGACACACTGGCCAAAGCAAAATTCAAAAGATAGGAACGGTCACGTTACCAGCTTTCAACTTCAGAGAGAAGTCATCTCTCTGGAGACTGTTCATTCCTGTAATTGGTGTTCCTTCATGTGAAAAAGGACGTTTACAGCATAACCATTAATGCTTTTTAGTCAATCTCCAACAGCAGAGAAGAGATAGCTGCTAGTAGTGGCCACTCAAACTTTGGGGTGGAAGCTCTGTTAGAAACAAACACCACTGGAAACTTGGTCCTATAAGACCTAGCTTTTGTAGACATTGATTGATGCACGAATAATCATCACAATGGTGGGGCACAGGTATTCATTTCACAGAACGGTAACAAAAGAGCAATTAAACCAACAAAAAAGATTACTTAAACTCGAGCTTAAAAGACAGAACAGAAACAAATCAGTTGCTGAAATAGCCATGGACGACATTGCTATGGACTGATTCAAATTTTTAATGGAAGGGTAATTTAAGTAGGCAGACCTGTAACTGAAGTCATCCGTTTGAGAAGAACAAATCTTACAAAATAGAAAAGTGCAGTGAAATCAACCAGCTGAGCTCAGCAGAGCTGTCTGATGCTAGTGCTACCAAACGAATCCATATCTATTCACAGCGGTGGAAGGGGTGACACACAGAAGCATGCAATGTACATCTAAGCCAAGAAAGAATTACTTATCTGGGAGGCATACCTACTTTAAGAGACACAAGTGAAAAAGTAGAGCACCCCAAGGGGAGAGGAGAAATCGACATGTCCTCATGAATTTTGAGAACTGTTATTTTCCAAGTCAAATAATAATGGAATCATGTGAAAGTTACAGACAATCAAGCCAAACACGACTTGCTAAAGCAGCAAAGGAATTCCAAGATGAACATTTGTCAGTAGAGGCAACAACACAGCCAGGTAATACCCTACCAGCTACCTAAGAGAGAATACGCTAGACATGGACTCTACTGTCAGATGATCATGATTATGTATTCAGCCTGTTTATAGGAAGGAAGACAAAATATAGAGTTAATGAGAAGCTCCATCTGGAAAAAAGTTTCTCCACTAGGAACTCCCTTGTGATTGATCATGTTTAACATTGTCAAAACAACTGGCCTTTACACGGCTTCCAAATTTGCGGGGGCTTTGGTAGGCAAAAAGGGCTTGGGGCACTAAGCAGGCATGTTATTAGAGAGAATTCATATTCAAGGAATTAATCTTGCTGCTGTTCTTCACCCACTCCACAGATGGTGGGCGACCAGTGAAGTTCCTGTAACAGACAATAAGGTTACAAAGAAGTGACTGGTGAGAAGAATATGGACTCACTAGCTGTCCCTGTGAGAAGGCCACAGCAATGGCACATGCCATGGTACAATACATCAAAAATACACTTCCAGCAGAGATTCTGAATTGTTGCTTCCTTTATAGTCAAACGCAAGTTAACCCAGTGCCTGGCACAGGTCCTGGTTCTCATATTTGCAGCTGGTTGTGCTGGTCTGACTGAATTCAAAGGCTGTCATGATAAAGGCACCAAACCCTCCTTTTTGACAGGCAGAAACCTTATAAAAGAAAGACCGAGGAGATCCTGTCTTCTGTGAATACTTGGGGGTAAAAATGAGGACAGGGAGACATTTGAGAGAAGATCAAATAGGTCTTAAATGACCATAAAGAAATTTAACTCTGTAACTATAAATTAGGACATTTCTCAGTGTAATGAACATCTTGTGAAAGTGAAAAAATTATACTGAACATATCACTTGAGAATACAATTATTGGTGGCTCTTTTCTTCACTGTAGTTAACTGCACTGCTAGGGTCCTTAGAGTGGATTCCTGTCACACTGGTATACTTGATTTATCTTTTCTTATTTATACAAGTAAAATCATATCTACCATAAGGGAAGTCAAACTAATTCAGTCACACGGTTTAAACAGCAGAAAGTAGCTAGCTCCTCTGGGACGTGTTTACAGTCAGTATTGTTTTGATTCATATCCTGCTGGCATCTTTGCAACTGGAAAATGTTAAGGTCAAATCAAGGTGATTTGCCTGCTTTCCTTCTGTGGTAGGGCCATTTCAATTAGGGCTCTTGAATAAAATATACACAAATATCTTCATGCGGTAGCTGCACTTATTAATAATCAAAGCTATTACTACATTTAGCATCCACCCACAGCACTCTAACACCAAGTACATCTGGACATCCATAGGATTTTTAGAATCATGTGTTCAGGATCCACCATGTTTAAAGGTACAAATCGGCATTTGAAAACAATTAGTTCAAGCCACTGCATCTCCCTCTGCTAGTTTTATGGTAAAAACCTCACATTTTGGTTTAAGTTCATCTGGGATTAAATGGGCATCTGATCTCATCTGTTCAGTTTAGAGCTAGTCAAGGTGGTCAAGGCCATAGCTGCTCTAACCAATCCAAAATGAGTAGCAAAGGAGAAAATCTACACAGATGTAGTTGTGTCACGATAAATGGTAACTTACTTGGAGATGCTGAATGTCCCCTGCGCAAGTAAACCCGCACACGTAAATCACCATTCTATGTGAAGATAACATACAAACCTACATATAGATCCTACGCTGCGTAAAGTTTGACGGCCACATATTCTTTCATCTAGATGAAGAAATGATGTTGGCCAGGCGAGACGCACAGTCACTGCATCTCCTAATACATGCTTCGAGATAAAAAAGGTAAACTGAAATAAGAGCAGGCACTAGCACCACATCATTCAACGTTACTAGGTCCGCTTCCAGTATACTGGCAAAGATTAATTATGTGAATCATGTTATGCTCTACCTTCAAGGAAAAGCTGGGTGGAAAGCTAATGTGCACTTAAACCTGAAAAGGCACGGGTTTTGTTTGTACGCCTATGAAGTCGTAAGTCTTACAACTTTTAGCACATTACATCATGACGCAACATCACACCAAACTGCTTCACATCCCTGCTAAAAAAATACACAGGCAAGAAGTCTAAACTTGGCACCATACAAGGCTGTCCATCAGGAAGGTCCTTTGAAGCCGAACTAAGTCACCAATACTACTGTAAAGATAGCTGCTCACTCCACGCACTACGTAAGAGATTACTAAATGCATTAAAACTAAGCAAGCAGTATATTTAAAAAAATAGCACATCCTCAGTTATAAGCATAAGCATTGTCTTCAATTTGGACTGTCCTGTTTCAAACCAAGACGGAAGAAGTCCAAGTATCAAATGCATGTAGTAAATCCAGCTACCCACAAGAACTTCCAAAAAGCTACACTGCATCCGACTAGAGATTTATCTAGCATGATAATCCTGACCGATGACGGCCTATAGCAGGTGCTCAAGAAAAAAAAAGACAGAAGTATGCAGTTCTGTATCCCCAGGTGTCTCTCCCAGCCACCACAAGGAAACAAGTCAGCTGTACAAACAAGACAGCTTCCAATCTTGAATTACTAGATTCAACTGAATTATGGGAAGTTAATGGTAAAGCAGATGAAAAGTCACAACTTACAGTATCTTTTAAAACATTGTCTAAAACGAAGGAGAAATATTTTGGAGGAACACAGAATACTAGCTGTTTCCCAGGGGTCCCCACCCCCTATTCTGTAAAGAATCTTCTTTTAAAACCTCTAAACACAAGTGCCAGATTCTTGCAGAAAAGCTGCTGAAGAACAGTAGTTATTCATCTGTTGTCTGGAACCAAAACTTGACTCTGAAATACAGGCCAAACAAGTTTAAGGGCTTTGAATTTCAGTAGACTATACCCTTCCATAAGGATTTTCACCTGATGCCCGAGTTTAAAAAATGACAAAACCAATCAACAAGTGTAAATATAAAAAGCAGAGGTTTGATGGGAGGGTTGATAAAATAAAAGCTGTAAAAATTGAGAAAGTTAAGAAGATTGTTTAGTTATCACAACTACATCTTTGCTCACCTTCTGTTTGAGGCTGTTATAAATTGCCAGAGCAGAGGCTCTGTGGTTGGTTGCTAATTAGTTAATGAATCTTAGTAGAATGTCATTGCAGAGGTTTCACACTTAGTATCTATGCATATTGGGGGGGGGGCAGGGAAGGACACACCACACTTGAAGTTCTAGAATTAGAAGGCTTTTTTTGCACCCAAGAGAAAAATCTCTAGCCTGGCTATAATTCTGTGCAACATGCAAATCATTTCAGTCGGCGAGAGGTTGTTTTTAAGTTCGGAGACCGCAGCTAAGGCAGCCTCCATGAGATCCTGGGCAAGGAGGGAAGGAGCAGGAATGGAGTTCACGCAGTACTATATCCTCTCTCCCCTTCCTCCAACATGTTTAAGTTTGCCCGACTAAAGACTTAGATGTGGGACAGACACAGCAAATATTTTGAAAGAAAAGCTGAAGCGGGCAGGTGGCTGTTTGCCACGCAGACAACAGTAACATGCTTTTATCGACTGCCTGCTTTTGTTTCAGTGAACCTGGAGGGAAAAAGTTTGCTTAGGATCATACAGAACCAATTGTTACCTCCAAGAGAAGCATGAAATATTGAAGAAGTTACCTGCTTACTGTTGGCGGTCCTTGATTTTGTAAGAAAAAAATTCTGTACAAGTAAAAGAATGCATTCAGTTGTTGGACTGTGAGGTGAAGTATTTCTGAGCTGCTATTCTGAAGACAAAACACGACTGAAGGAGGCGGTGCCATAAGTTTTCATAGTGATATTCTTCTAAAGTGTGGTCAATCTCAGCTTCCTTTCACACGGAAAAGATAATGTTTACGCCTCAAAATGCAGAAAGTGTCTGCAGAGCAAGATACTTTGTTTTCACAATACTCAGTCATAACATGCACGTTTGAGAACAGTCAATTCAGAAAGACATTGTTCAGTAAAGACCCAACAGACATTAAGAAGTTGAGGACTCACTGGTGTTCTTTAAGACAACAAAAACAGCAACTTAAAATCTGCCTGCTACAGAGTGCTGCAGAAATGTCTCTACTGGCGACAACACCGTTTTCGCCACCTGTAGTGATGCACCCTGCCATTAAAGTTGCATGCAAATTAACTCGTCTGCCAACCTCATATTTATCCATCAACGGTTTTAATCTGCAAAGATGCGCACACAGGAAGGACTAAGTAACTATATAAACGAGCTTTTAATCAGATAGTCTTATTGAAACTGTTAAAATTCGAACATGTGAAAATAACATCGCACAGTTCGCGATGCTACACATAAAGCATTATTTTCAACTTTCTATAACAAAAAGTTATCTGGAATATTACCATCGTAAAATATTTTTGTTCTGTTGTAATATGATGCCTGTGATGCCTTCAGATTAAGGGAAAACAAAGGAAAACTCTGGAAAAAATGCAGTAACTTGAGTCATCTTTGCTATCTAGAATAAAAAAATAATTGTATCTTCCTTTTCTATTTCAAATTTCAGTCCTTCTGAAATACATTACTAAATATCCGTATTATAGAATAAACCAATATACTAGTAATACAAGACAATTTAATAATACAACATAAGACAATACAATGAACTATATCACTAAAACAGCATTTGGTCAAAATCAAATAAGGCAAGACTTCCAAACCTGATGAACTAGACAATTCCTAAAAACAGGCAAGTTGTGATTTAAGGTATCTTCTTTTGTATCTATTACAGTAAAAGAAGATATAAAACCCCTAGTCATTATGAATACCAATAAGTATATTAAGTTTAATAAAAAGTGTTATGTTCCTACACTGTGCAAGTAAATTTTCAGACTTTATTACCGCAGCAGCGACTGACTGAAGGACAGTGGTCTTCCTGCTCCTTTCTAAGCACTCGGCGTTGGCCAAAATAAAACTCAGTAGCTCGTCAGCCAAATCCAATTCCTGCGTTCAGTCTGCCTAGCTAATTCAATGTATCTTAAGTTACTGACTACCTTTGGGGTGCGGTTTTTTGTTGTTTGGTTTGCGGTTGGTTCTTTAATAATTATTTATTTAATTTTTATATCAGTGTCAGTACATGACTTGGTGGATTTTTTTGTGTTGCTTAAAAATAACCTCTGTGTTCCACAACAGTATTAAAAAACTCTCTCAAGATTGGAAGACTGATTACGTCAGCCTGAACAAAAAAGCATCCCACAATAGGCAGTGTTCTCTACCAGAACTTCAGAACTTCCTTAAAAGACTTCAAGTCTTTGAACCACAGTATGTTTTGTGTCAGTCTTTCTGTTCTGCGAACAATTCTACACAATGATTTTCAAAAGTATCTTCTGGAAAAGAATGTACTTAATTGCAGTGAAATCTCACAAATCTCGGGGTACGCTGTTGCTGTGATTTATGCTAAGAAACAATGGCAAAACTAAGAAAAATTAGTCATTTTCTTTCTTTAGCGGATAGCCCAGATAGCACAGAGCCAACAGACACATCTCACAGCTCTGTGAGTCAATCTGAAATTTCTGGGTTCAATGTTTTTTCATCTCTTGTTTGAAATATAAACGCGCTCCCAGAAACAAGTGATGTATTGTATCAATCATCTCACCTGCCAATATTTTCTATTCCAGCTAAAATACAGCACTGGTTATTTTCATTGTATTAGTTATGAGGACAAAGCTTGATATGAAGGATATAGAGCAGCAACAGATGGCAAATTCTGCTAGCGAATGTTTGATTAAGGCTGTATCAAATAATACAGACCACCAACTCAGCATTATTACTGGATCACAAGCACCCTGGATGAAGGTATGTATTCTAAAAAGTCATGTTCTTCATATCTTCTCCTCCACTTGTTTCATCTATCTGCTTAAGTTTCGTCTTTTTGTTTGTAAGCTCTATGGAGCATGGATTTCCCTCTACTTCATAGAAGGGCACATCAATTTGGAGTTTAGGCACTACTACGGTAGAAATGTAATCTCCTTTCATGATATGCTATCATTTTGATACTGTCATCTTATTTCTTAATAACAAAATCTGGCGATTTTGTTTTTCAATAAAAACAAGAAGAAAATAGTAACTCTTCTTAAGTTCCGTTTCCCTATTGATCTTTAGATGCTGTGCAAGACTCGAGTAGGAATCTGCAAGAGACAATCAGTAAAGAGTACCACACAAATCTGTACACAGAATTTCTCCAGTTAACGCTCCAGCGCTTCACTTGTCCAGAAGCCCTTGAAATCAGTTGCATTACATACATCATCTTGGTTTTATTTTTTGTGAAAGATATGAAACATTCATTTTTAAGCATATCACAATGGCATGGAAGTTAAGGGGTTATCACTTTGTCTGAAATTGTTTCAGGGATCAGTGAATTCATTTATTTTATTTTTTAAGATGAGAATTACTACAAAACCTGCCACTACAAAGTAAGAGTTAATTCTAAGTGGAGATATTGTACTGAATTTCAGCATATTAGGTAACACACATCAGTACCGGCATTGTATGCACAAATCGATCCAGGAAGAAGTACCTGGGAATTTGTATCCTACGCTTACACTGTATCAGCAACCAAAAGTTTCCAAAGGATAGCTCAAGAAAAGCGGTGAGTCTGCCAGCTAACCCAGCTGCATATGCACTATGTCCCAACCCACGAGCAAGCTTCCGTAAACCGTACTCCATGTGAACAGGCTAATGGGAAAGATTACCAGTGTACTAGTTTTCACCAATCGGGATTCACCCGCCCAACAACAAACGCAAGAATACTCAATTCACATGTTCTACAATAAACAGAAAATTCTGCCAATACAAGGTGATGAAGAACACGTTTCTGGAATTGAAGAGACTCCCTTTAGGAGTGCTAAGGATGCATTGCCTGCCTCCACCTTTCTGGGCAGGAAGAGGACAGAAACCCTCAACAAACGGGGAAGTCTCCCGTTCACATTAAATTTCTAGCAGAGACGGCGCTAACTAAAATCATTTCAAGCAAATTAAGATATAGTTTAGATGCTTTCTGTTTGGACACGTGTCATGCAAATGCTTTAGAGTACATTTATAAAAAAATGTTGGAAGTATGGCACAGGTGATATAGCCTAAGGCTTTCCATACCACATACGTACCATAATGAGGTTTTGCTAAGAAGGTGGAGAGGAAAAGTTTTTGGAACCCACACAAACAGAAATGCAGAATTTTTCTAACACTTCTTCCCTGTTCCCTTACAGCTTAACCTCATTTGAGAAAAGGCAACGTCTGGCACCACACTCTCCAGCTCCTTTTCCTCGCTTGCTCCCCAGATCTCTGCTACTTCCTACCTTGCCTGGCACTAGAAAAATTGCTCCCACCTTCTTGCCTTCAGCCTCCTCCTCTCCTTCCAGGACATTCTTCTCCCTCTTCCTCCTACTGCCCCTGGAGACGGCTCCGGCTAAGCCAAGGACGTTTACTGGACCGAACCAACGCTGTGCAGAGCCACTCTAGCTGCGTTTTGTCCTGCCGCCAGCTAGCACAAGCACTCTCTGGACAAGTGAATCCCAGCAGAGCTTTCCCACTTAATGCTGCGAGATGTACCTCACTCAGAAGGGAATGGGGACCCGGCTCTCCAAACTCCTATTTACAAATTCAACGAACAATAAAGGCTAGCTAATTATACAACCTACGCAGTATCTATGAAGCATCTGCTTTGCAGATCCAATACTTAAGGGGTAATTTTATTCACTGCCCACAATTACCACCCCACAGTTGCATAAACAGTAAATACATTAAAAAAACCCCCATTGAGCTGCGATGCAGAAAGCAAGTTTCAGCGCGTACACCTTCAAAGGATTTACAATAGATTCCTCTTTTCTCTTTAATAATGAATTAAACGCAATACCAATCAGAATATTAGATCATCTGCAATGTTGATTGAAGGTTCACAAAACCCCACTACATTTCAGTGAGAACACTTGGATCACAAGTCTTTCATAAGCAGAAGGCCCCACTACCTGGGAGCGCGGGAGAAGTCGTCCTTATTTCAATTATTCCTTGAAGAATGCATCAATCACTCTCAAATAAAGTCATAACTCAGAGTTTTATTTTCTCCACTAAAACAAAGGCGCGGTTAAAATTATTTTTTAAAGCCATTCAACAGGAAGTTGAGTGGTCTTCAATTTCCAGTGCTAGGTAAGAACTTCGTAAAATGCTATCCGGATCAAAAAGGGGAAGGGGGGCATACCTGTAAGAGATGGCCATGGAGACATTTTGGAGAAAAATAGTAATTTCTTTTCCTTTTGTAACCACAATATCTTAAGACTGCAATAACAGGAGGAAAACACATGTACATTAAAAGCGTGCCTAACTTTTCTTCTTATGTTGCTGTTAACAAGGCACCTTGTTTAAAAATACTGAAAGACCAAGAACAGATTTTCCCCAACTTTATCGAAGTGCTGTTGTCTTTGTTTGCCTGTAAGAGTGGGACACAATGAAAAGGGCTAGAAATTTAAAAGTTACCCACGGGAATTCTCCACGGATCACTTCAACCAGAGCTCCTGCCTTCGCCGTTCACTGCTGACTCAAGGGGAGGCAAGGCCAGGCAAGGCAGCAAACTGGCCAAGCTGGTTCACGGAGTCCAGCTCTCCCAGCCCAGTGGGAGACACTGCTCTTGAGGAAGGCAGGGAGGGAGGGCTGACTCAAGAAGCCGATCCTGAAAGGAGGACAAGTCTGTGCTAGAGTCACCTCCCTGACCCGGTGACACATGCCCGCTCCCCGACTGGAAAGGCACGTCCTCCTGCCTTTTAGTGGCTCGGAGAGCAATTAAACCTCTGCAAGTTACCATTCAAAGAGCCTTCTCCTTAAGCTTTTCCTTTTAATGATAGTGTTGTGGATTTCACAATTTAAAAAAATAAATTAATTCATCTACTGTGAAACTGAAGCGAGTCCTTCCTTCTTCCTGAAATGCATGTCTCTCCTCTGCCTTGGAAGAAAAAGGTACTGAGGGGAGAGAGGGAAAGAGGCAGCGAGCGGGAAAGGAGCAGAGGTCTGGACACGGGTGCCAGCTGCAGAGATTTTAACTGACGAGAAGCTGCGGTTTTCTTCCGTGCAAGCAAGAGCTTTGGGAAGGTCACCAGAAGCAGTTCTCTGCTGTCCTCATCCACCTCCTCCCTCCCTCTCTCCCTCCCTCCGTCCGTCCGCAAACCTCCCCCAAGCAGAATGAATGAGTATTCCGTTTGGGTAAAAAGAACATGAAAAGTTACCCAATGAAGTAGAACGTATCGCAGGCCTTCGGAAAAGCAGCCGAGAATCGGAAGAGCTACCAAGCAGACCCAGAGAACCGCTGCGTGCCGGTAGTCCCTCCAGCTCCGTTTGCAAATTCGTTAGGCGCGGTTCTGCTGCAGGACCCAAGCGCAGCTTTACTACGAGATGGGCTGTTTCCAGAGACAGGCTGTTTCCACGGGACTTAGTCCTGTGCTCAGCTCTTGTTACGTGTTTGCTCTCCATCGCCACCAGTATTTGAACTGCCTTATTGTCAGCGCTATTTGCAAACAAGCTAGGAACAGCAGCAAGCAGTATTTACAAGCCATGCCCCAAACTCCAGTTTCAGGTCTGGCTTTCTATTCACTCGCGGAGAAGCTATGCTAGCTCCATTTTCTTTCTTTTTTCCCTCCCTAATTAAGAAAGTTTGAACCAGTTCGCTTTACTGTTGGGAGTGACAGTGCATGCCATATTCATATCCGTACTGATTTGCTGTCTTATTTTCACTAGCGGAAAAAACCCCACACAGACCTAAGCAAAACCTCTGAAAATTCCAGAATTTTGAACCGCACCAACAGCAGTTACTCGGGAGATGCACACGCGCTCTTTATATGAGATGGCAAAACACGTACTTTCCGCAGCAGCAACTCGTTACAAGTTGTTTCCCACCAAACCCTGGCAAATGACGTTCCTGTTCCAGAGTCCTGAGCTCGGCAGCCTCTCGCCCGGCGTTTCTGCGCGGCAGCACGTCGACACCAGGCTGAGCCCTCCGGGACGGGCAGCCTGGCGCAACAGGGTCCCAGGTCACCATCAGGGTTTCCCTGCCACAACAGCCAACTCAAACCGTGCGTACTGTTGATAAAAGCCCCGCTGCTTACGGGGACTGCTCTGTTGAACTAAGTTGTAAATAGCTTAGAAGGAGTACAGCTCCTCGTACAGAGGAATCCGGTTTTAACCTAGGCTCGCCGATTTTAGTGAAAATAATAAGAAAGTAAATGAGAGCAATACCAAATATGTCTGGTAACAGGCTCATGGGTATTTTTTTCCCCAGACAAGTATCACGAGTTCCGTTTCCTTTTTAGGGGTCCTTTCTATACCATATGACTGTAACTACCTTCTGATAATAAACCGGATCATTCCTGATTACACTTATAACAACTTCATTAAGCCCACTGAGATCCCTGAACTACTCAGTGCTTTCTTGCACCACATAAATAATCAGATAAATGCTTGCAGAACTGGCTCATTTTCAGCATCAAAATTAAGAAAAAAAAACCCAGCAAAATTAAGACAGTACTCGCAGTGTCCCACCTTTTGGCATTGCTTTAGCCTTTCATCTGTTTTAAATGCATCTAAATAATCTACATAAAGTGAAGCAGAAGTACATGAAGTTCTCATTTATGCTTCCTGTTTTGTTAATATGCAGAGTGTTTCTTCCACTGAGGCTCCTCACAACGCATGCAGATTTCCTGTAGTAAACACCTGACACAGCTCACTAATTAAGATTACTATTACTTTTACATAGCACGTGCTACCATCCAATACAAAAAATACCCCAAAATGCATTATAGATGCTATTTTGCCAGTAGATGAAGCTGCTATAAAAAAAAAGTAACGTATCATATAGCTTTCCTTGTTTACATCGTCTGATTGAATTCATCCATTCGTTATAAAAGGACCCTGCATTACTATTTGAAAAGAGCAAACGCCAAAAGGTGTGTTAGGTTGTCAACATTTTAAGAAAAATCAAAACAAATTCTCCCCTCTTATAAAAGACTACTCTCTCACAAAACTTGCTCCAACTGTGCTCCATAGCAGAACTTCTATTATTATTACTGCTATATGTCCTTAACATCTAATAAGAAGAAAATAAAATAAAAAAAAAAAAGATCGTTTTTCCGGAAAAGGCCCATCAGCTTTTCTACCTTAATTACAAATATTCATAGCAACTTATTTCAGTAGCAACTTATTTCAATAGCACTTTACAAGCAGTTTAAACCAAAGGAGAAACTTATTGCAGTCTGTCTTTCCACGGACAGGTTACATCCATTTGCCTGTACTACTGTAATACTGAACCGAGACGCTACAGCTTGTCAGTGCCAGCAATAAGCTTCTGCCCCCAAAACACACTCCTCCTATTTTAAATGGGACAGGCAAGACTAAATTAGCCCATCTCCACAGGCTAGTCAAGTACATTTAGTAGGTTCCCATATTTTTATCTCGGTGAACGTATTATTTGGCGTTTACCTCAAAAATGCAGTTATTTAGTTAAAGGGGAAAATGTTGTCACCCTTGTCTTCTTCTCCTCAACTCCAAGTTATCAAAAACTGAGAAGGCCGAAGGAACTGGAAAGCTGGTTAACGAAACATTGGTACTGCACGTCCAACCACACCTTTTCCTTCAAACGGTCAAACCTTGAAGCAATGACTAATGGAAAGCCAAGATGGAGCAGAAGGTTATGAAAAGAAGAAAAAGTACAAAGGTCTACGGGCCAAACACGAGCGCTTCGGAACCGCAGAGCTGCTCTCCGGCGAGATACCGATGCCCTGCGAGGCGCTAGCTGGGGGGGGGGGGGGGGAAGGACCAGAGAGGGCTCACTTCCCAGACCGGCTGTTTCCCGCGGCATGTGGCATTCCGAGCCGCCCCGCCGGTCCCAACCGCAGAAATACGGTACCTCGCGGGAAGAGCCGGGCTTCAGCGCCGGGCTTCAGCGCCGGGCTTCAGCGCCGGGCTTCAGCGCCGGGCTTCAGCGCCGGGCTTCAGCGCCGGGCCGGGGGGGCCGGCGGCCTCCAGCCGCGCTGCCCCCAGGCGCCG
>JANZLQ010000001.1:53370414-53389431 GCA_026212715.1 Elanus axillaris | reverse complement strand
GCCGCCGGCAGCAGCAGCAGCAGCAGCAGCAGCGCGGGGGGACGCGGCGGCCCCGCACCGCGCCCGGGGCGGCCGCAGGCGGGAGGCTCCTCCGGCGCCACCGCGGAGCCCGCCGGCCTCCTCGCGGTGAGTGTCCGTGCGCGGCGCGGCGGCGGGCGGGGCGCAGGTGGCTGGAGCAACCGGTTGCAAAATGGCCGCCGCCGCGGGTTGCTGGTGCCCTCGCCGCCGGCCGGGCGCTCCCGGCGAGGCTGGGCGCCGCTGCGGGGTGCCTCCCGCCCCGGCGGAGGCCGCCTTTGGAAGGCCTCGGGGACGGCCTTGCCGCCGCGGGAGCGGGAGTTGGCTTCGGTTGGGGCTCCCCGATGGTTCCCGGCGGGCCGTAGACCACCAGAAACGGGAGGCCGGCGGTACTGGCGGTGCAGGTCGTTGCCCTGGGGGACGTAAAGCCCTTAACTCTGCTCGGACCCTGACGGCTGAAGTCAAGGTCTTTGTAAAACGGGAAAAAGACTTTCTAGAGTGTTTTGAAGCCGCACCGTTTTGAAGCTTCTAGTTCTGGCCTAACTCTGTTTACGGCGTAGAGAGTTATAGATGGAGAAAAGAAAAGCCGGTGTATCTGAGGATAGCGTAAAACACTTCAAAAATGGGTTTGGGGTGAGAGGGTGTGTGTGAAGTGCTTGGCCTTCCTCTTGAGTTGAGGAACACAAAGCCTCCCTGTTCCTCAGGGTCTTCAGACTGGTACCGTTTCCTCTCCTTCCAGCCTGTTGCGGTTGCGATAGGAGACTCACCGCTTCATCCGCTGGTATGCTGATGACACAGTAAATGGCTAAAAGAAGCCAAGACCAAATTGCCATAGAATCTTCCCAGACTTGCATGTATTCTTGCTTTACTCTGTTACGCTTTTACCTTTTATTTTTTCCTCATGCTTGTCTAGCACACCAAGAACGCTCCAGATATTCTCCTGTAGGCAAGCTGGTATTTGCCGTGTTATTCAAGGAACAGCTCTTACTGTCTTAGGAGGTTGTCTGATTCCACCCCCTCCCCTGTTGCATCGATGCGGACTGTCTAGCAATCCTGCTGAAAAATAACCGTGAAAACGGTACCTACGTTTTTACCGGTGTCTCTTTTTCCATCCAGTTTAGCGTGCAATGGAATGCACCGTATTTTTCTCTTGGCATAAGGATGTGTGACAACTCAGATGCGATGTGGTTTAATCAGAGCTGACACTATGAATTGAACGATGTCCTTACCCTCTGTTCAGAAAGGAACTGCAGGTAAAAAGGGGCTAGCGGAAGATGGGAAGTCACCTATAAACTTAGAAATCATGTAGTCCCACTTGGAACGTAATCTGCTACACTGGAAACCACGTAGGCTGTTGGTATAATTTTTAATCTCTGGAATACTTGTTGCTATGTGTATGGATTAATACAGTAGGAACTCCTACAGTACAATCATATGCAAAATAGAGAACAGTTGGTGTATGTAAACAGGGGTCTTGATTCCTCACTGCCCTGAAAATCTCAGGATTCGTGCTCTGTTAAGTGGATATCAAATGTTACCAAACCAGAATGGTGGCCTGCTGCTAGGAAATGGGAAATAGGAGTCCAGAGGAGTAACAGCAGGAACTTAGTAAAACAAAGAGTAACAAGGGTGAAGTAAGATAAGCAGGGGAAGGGTCAAATGGGAGCAGAGAGCAAGAGAAAAGGAGAAATAAAATGTCAAACCAGAATAAGTAGATTGAGAGTGAAGGGAGGAGAAAGTACACACCTGTGAGAGCAATGACTTTCATTAGTTGCAAGGTTGCTTCTACCCAAGGTGTACTGGATTAATTAAATGAACTTCAAATCAGTCAACTGGTTTTAACCTGTAATTCGGAGATTGTTATGTTGGCTTAGCTTCCACAGCTTTTAGGAAATGAAGAAGCTTACTTGCCTCCCCTGGTAAATTGAACTATTTCTGAATGTTACTGTTGTGACTGTGGAAGGCACGGTCTACTGGCAGGATGTGAAAGGTGGCATAATGCCATCTCCGGGCCTTCCAGACTCTGGGTGGCTCCAGGTGGCTGGCTGTAACCCTCAGCATTATTAAGAACAGGCTGTTCCAAGTGTCCTGTATCCCTGCAGAGCCATGCATTGCAAGGTCTCTCTGTGTTTTAGAGTTTGCCACCGGGGCAAGATGGGAAGGGGTAAGAAGTAGTGGCGCTAAGGAGAAAGTGATCTTGAGCCCGTTTGTTTTGGCACAATGGAACTATAAAGAATTAAAAAAAATATTTTTGAGGTCCTGTCAGACTTGCAAATATATTGAGTGACTATCAGTGAAGGAAAGCTATTTCATTCTATCTGGTATTAGTCATACAGTCATAGCTTTTTTTATTTGTTTTGGCACCCAGAGCAGCCAATACATTATCTAATTTGACTGCTGCATATCATAGGCCATGAATTCCCACCCAATTTATCACCGTACTGAGCCCAATAGGGACAAAATCTGTTACGGAAAGGCACCCCATTTTGACTTTCTAATACAAAGAGCTGCATGGTATACAGATTCTTTTGATTTCTTATTCCATTAGCTAATAGTGGCCTCTGTCAAATACACGTTTAAACTCTTAGATCAATTTTAGGCTCAGCAACAAACAAGTACTGTTTCTTTTTATTTGCCTTCCTTAGGATGTGACTTGAAAGTAAGATGATCTCTCTTTTTCATTCTCAGCGTCATTTGGAAAGCACTGATGCCATTATGTTTGCAAATCTTATTAAAAAAATCTAATGGCATGTTTTCCTTCTGAGCCTTCCTGGTTTCTTATGAGCCTTGAATCTGATCTCTTAAAATGATTGTGCTGGTTTTCCAGCTTTTTAGACGAGCAATTTAGTTAACGGGTATTTGCTGGTTGTTTTGCTGCTGTTGTGCTCCTTCAGTATTTCAAGTCATTAATATTTTTTCTGCTTCATTTAATCTATTCTGAAATTAATCCAAATTGGAGGTTTTTGTTTTGTTGTGTTTTTTTTTCATTCCACAGATGTTCACAGTCCTTGCAGAACACTGGCATGCCTATCTTTAATTTGGTGATTATTCCTCTATTTGCAAGATTACTTAGGTTTTCTTGTGTGGTGTAAGCATGCAGGCACTGTGGCTGGAAAGTGGGAATTGTCGGCACAGAATGCTTGGTCCTTCGAAATGCAGGAATATGAAGATAAATAACCAGTCACAAAACTAGTGTTGCCTTTGTTTCTCTCTCTCTCTTTTTTCTCTCCCCTGGAAACTATTTAGTGCTACCTGTTTTGTCTGTAATCTCTTACAGGTACTGAAATTACAAAGGTCTGGAAAAAAATAACTGGAGAAGAGTGTGATGCTCATCTGAACACATGATAGCTCATCAGGCTAACTGAACAAATGAGCAGCTGTTTACTGTTCACAGGGGAAATTATTCAGCTGCGTGGGGTTTTTCCCCTCATTAAAACCTACAATTTGATTTCAAAAGTTACTGCAAGCCATTGTGTTGATGTCACAGCAACTCAGTCAATCATGATACGATTGACTTTGGGTAATTTGGAAACTGTAATTTCATTTGGTTTAAAAAGCAGTAAATGTTTTGCTTGTTGTTGTTGTTGTTGAACCGGGGAGGTGTGGCACCTAGTAGAAGGTGTATTTCTGAAGTAGCAGTAGGCTGACATTTTGCTGTTTTAGCGAGGGTTTTTACAGAAATTTTAAGTTTCAAATGGTAACATTCAAAATTACTGTTCTATCATGGGTATAGATGTCTCTCTCCCTGTGGGAAAACAAAATATCAAGGAGCGCTGTTTGAATACTGCCAAGTTGTTTGCATTTTCATCAGGTTTGGGGTTTTTTTGGTTTTTTTTCCCATGGCTTTGAAGCATCAGGTATGAATGTTTTATTCTAGATCCCTCTAGACCTGCTCTGCACGGTCACCGAGTTTCTGATTACACAGCCACTTTAATCTGGCTCAAGCCGAGCTGCAATGGAATGGGACAATGCAACCCTGTCATGATACCTCTCCAGCTTTCCTTGTGCCAACAAACGTGATCGTGCAACTGTGCAGTGGGCTAGATTACAAAGTTGATCCAGTGTCCACAGAAACCTCCCTACAACATATGCTCTTATTTGTTTAGTCAGCTCAATTTCCTGATCTAGCTCACTGTTCCTGCCTTTAATACCTGTAGTAAGATATCTGCAAGTAGCTGGATACAGAGGGAATGGGGGACCTCCTCTTTTGGCAGCAGTATGAAGTGGTTTGCCCTGGGTACCTGTTTCAGCAAAATGGAGGCTTGAGGAAGAACAGCTTGCTGGGCCACAGTATAAGCTCAGTTGCTGAGTTGATTCAGGTTTAAGAAAAGTAACCTTTTCTTGGCAAAACAAAAGAATCCTGCACCAATATATGGATTCAGCTTATAGTGTGGCACCATGAGTGGTTTTGTTAATATTTTGTTTGGGGGCAGTATACTGCAGGGGGAGGGTAGGAAGGAGTGCCCTGTGAAGGAAAGTCCTGAAGTATGCTTTGCTGCTGAAGCCAGCTAATTGTGAAACCAGGCTTCGTCACACACGTGCGCTGTAACTCAGGGTTGCTCTTGGTTGTTACTGCATCTAACAAAACCGTGCAGCGCGGCAGCAGCTGAAAGGATGATTTGGTGAGAGGATGCGAGGAAAAGCTGAGTGGGATGTCCAATAAAGAAAAGGTGATTAGGAGTCACTGTTCCATGGGGTTTCAGGTCCTAAGCTTGTAAGTAATTTTTGTAGAAACTAATAACCTTAAAAAAAAAAAAAGGAAAGCACAAAACAAACCCTCCTTCAACCCCACAAGCAAACAAAAAAAAAAACCAGCTCTAGAGAATGCAGGTACTTATGTCTGCTCAAGGGCAGGTGAAGGCCTGCTAAAATCCTTTGCAGTTCCTACAGACTGCTACAATTCTCAAGCTGAACAAAATATTATCCATCTTCTTCCTAGCCCGTATTTGAGACCTGGAAAAAAATGTTGAGAAATTTGCCAAATTGTAATCTTTCTTGTCAGACTAGGGATACAGAATTTCAAACTGCAATCTAGAGATCCTTATGAATAAGGAGGCAACAAAGAAAATGTATATGCAATAAGAAGATTGATTCTTATTTATGGACTGTACATTTTGAAGGGTTGTAAAGGAGAGGCTTCAGACAAGCATGCTTTGGTGGTTTTTTTTTTTGTAGTAGGTTATCAGGCAACATTACGCAGTGATTTAAAGTGAAGGTGTGCCAAATTATTCTCTGCACATAACTCTGCAAATTTGGCCCTGCAGAACTGGCAAAAGCTGTACAAAATGATACTGATGCTCCTGACAAAATAACCTGCAGTGGCTTCTAAATCATATGAATTATCTATCCCTCTTGCTTGCTATCTCATAGGCTGCAGACAAATGGTCTTCTCTGACTCCAGCTATGCTACTGTCAGACAAAAATCATCTCTGCTACCTTAAGGTACAGTGATAGTCTTTGGTGTCAGCACTAACTCACAAGGTCCCGCTTCCTCAAGTTCCTCTCCCCCCACCCCCCGCGCCCAATGGCTATTAGCCCTGTTTGTGTGTCTTCACCTTAAGTTCAGTTTGTGAAGCAGTTTGTGTGTCTTCACCTTAAGTTCAGTTTGTGAAGCAGTCTGTTAAACTCTGAGAGGACTGATGCAGAATTTCTTTTTGGTATAACCATAAATGTGCAAATCACTGCAACTGAGAAAGCTGTAGCTTCTCTGAGGGTGTAATAGG
The DNA here is from genome assembly GCA_026212715.1 of Elanus axillaris. Lineage (NCBI taxonomy): Eukaryota > Metazoa > Chordata > Aves > Accipitriformes > Accipitridae > Elanus > Elanus axillaris. Next base: position 53,383,693 of record JANZLQ010000001.1, on the reverse strand, counting down.
GAAAAGTATCCCTGTTTAAGGAGAAAATGGACTCTACTCAAACAGTGTAATATGTTCTGGAAGTACCGGTAAAGAAAAACTGTACCCTCATACAATATAATTGAAACCAGCTGACTTCTGCCTGAAGTTCATTAGGAAATGCTTACACAAATTAGTCTGTCAGCAGAGCTGTGGGGAGGAGGCCTCCAGCAGTGGGTCAGTGAACCTTGCATACAGGTTTGGTTTTTTAAAGAAAAAAACATCAGTAACAAGGCTAGCACAGAAATGAGGTAGGTGGAAATGCTTTAATTTAAAATATTACACAGAAGGCAAGAGCATGTGCAAAAGGCGAGGGCAACTTAAAATCACCTGTTTCATTCTATAAAACAAAGAGTTGGACTTCTGTTTCCCTTCCTGCTTTGAGAAAATGGGCTTTAGCTGGTTAAAGAAAATAAAAGTCTCTGAAATGACTGAAAACTGTGTATTTCTAATTGTTCATTTTGCAGTGGTGGTAACAAAATCACATCAGTTGGTTTATCTGAAGAGCGATAGCACGGTGATTTAACAGCGGTAAGCCAGAAACGTTGTACAGAATTTTTAAGCCCAGTCTTCAGTAGGTAACTTTTTTTTTTAGAGTAACTTGATGATTTCTGAATACTCTGAGCATCTCTATCTGTCTTCCACTGAACTTCTGCTACTACTTAGTATTGATTATTTTGGTATCTGATGGTTTAGTAGATGTGATGCCTTTTATAAGACACACTCTTCTGCTACAGCTCCTTTAAGGTCTATTTCCTTAACTATCCCTGCTTGTAAAATTATGTTCTTATTCCATTGGCCCTGCATTATTACATGTGGAAACCACCTTTGAAATTTCTTTGGTACGGTGCATATTCTACCTCTTGATAAGAAAGAAATCATTGCAATCGAATTCTTGCCTACTCCATAGGCACAATTTGTTGCCAGAAGAAAGGAGGTCTATGCTTATTTTGTGTAAGCCCATCTTGCCTATGATGTTGCAACTTCATTGACACCTGTTGCAACTAGGATCCTCCATGAGGAGACCGGTGTCTGTCTGGTTCAGCAAGGTTATAAGCAATCAAGTGCTGTGTATTGCAAGGTAAAGAGGTGTTTGCATCTCCCCTGCAGAGATGGCTCTTTGCAGAAACATAGTCAGTCCTTCAGGGTGCCCACCCATGAGGGTGGTCATCTGATGGCAGGAGGCCATCAGTGATAGAGGGCAAAGTGGGCCACCCGAGAGCCAGCCCTTTGGCTTGCATTGGCTTACTTTGCTGACTAGTCTGTCCCCAGGCTGTGAGCTCCATAACCTCCTTCGTTTCTCCTGTCATTCAGTTCCTTTTAGTCTACTGAATATCTGTTCTGAAGTGTTTTCTGCTCTCAGCCCAGTTCTTTCCTCCTTGCTGTTCTTACACCGCTAGCAACACATTTTCTTTTCTGATTAAGCCCTCCTTTTCTTCTATGAAAACTGTAATGAAAAGATGCTGCTTTTGTAAAACCTTGGAGATTTTAGATTATGATCAGAAAGTTGTATGTTAGCTGATGATATTAGCCCTGTTATGAAACCTTCCTTGCTGGTTACTTACACAGTTTGGGTGGGTTTTTTGGTGGTTTGGGGCTTTTTTTTAAAAAAAAATGTGTGCTAGTTCTCTTAGAAATACTATTTACTTCCTCTTGTATATTTGTATAGTGTCAAGAATATTTAATACTGACCCGGATTTTACAAAATACTTTGGTGTGTTTAAGCTTACACATGCAGCTATGCGCTCTGTTGGATCTAGACTAGAATGGCCATTATCTTGCAGAACAGAGTCCTCAGGATAAACTCTTGAGTGCATGGGAAGAATGGCACCAAAACTTTCGTATGGAAATAAGCAGGCAGATATTTTTTTCCTTACATAATTTGGAATGATCTGTATGGAAAATATGACTTTGTTCTGAAATATATTTTAAATGGTGAAAATACTGTGGGTTTTAATTTCCATACAGGTTCAATTTGAAGTGCTGTGCCTTGCACAGCTCTTGCACATTCTTGTTAGAGAAAGAATGCATTTTCTTAAGTTACCAAGGTGGTAGTTTTATTTATTTATTTATTTATTTTACCGTGAAGTTAAGTGTTCTAGTTATATGCAAGCAAGAAGAATTCATTTGATTAATTTTAGCCGTTAGAGGGCAGGTCAAACTTTGGACCAGGAGCATAATTTTGTTGATGCTATTAAGCAAAGAAATCCTAAACAACAAAATTACTTTTCTCTGTACTTTTCTGCACTGTTAGGTCTAGTCCTAGAGTTCATGTGAATCAGATCTTTTTTTGGTTTAAAAAAAAAACAAAAGAAAAAAAGACTATATTGGTTTTATAGGGGTGGCTGAAATGCTTGATTCCAAAACTGCTGGGCCTTAAGAGATAATGAAATTGCAGTATTTGTTCCATTAATATCAGTCTCTTTATAGTCTCAAGATAACTCTTTGGCTTTGTTTTTCATTAATGGAAAGGGGAAAAAAAATAGTTAAGGCAAATCCCAGATAGTTTGTTCTAATGTAAGGAACGTTGATTCTGTGGCAGTTTTCTGCTACAGCATCTTTACTGCTGTTGTGCTAAATGAGTAATGTAGATTTAAGTGTTTCCTCTGATGGGTGCCAGAGCAGCAGAATGGCAAGTTGCTCACTGCACCATTACAAATATCCCGCTTTCCATGTAGGCTAGGGAATAAGCAGATATGCTTTATGAGTCGGACAGTTAAAGGTCAATTTAACTATACATTTGTTATTTCTTAAGTAATGGAGAAAATTGTAGGGTGCTATAATGGATAACTCAGACTTACATCTTCCAAGGAATCTTTAAATGACAATGTTGAACCATATTGCTTAATTTGTAACTTTTTGCTATACATGGAAGTAATAAATAGGAAGCTAGATGGAACATTAATGAAAAAGTATATAATAAAACTCTGCAAATTTCATGTGTTGAATTCCAAAAGTCTGTAAATGATGCCTCGGGATTTTTGCCTTTAGCTCAGTAAAGCAGGATTTTGTTCAGGATTGCCCAGCCACATGCCAGGGAATTGTCCAGAGAAGTTGTGGATGCCCCATCCCTGGAAGTGCTCGAGGCCAGGTTGGATGGGACCCTGAAACTTGGTCTAGTGGAAGTTGTCCCTGCCCATGGCGGGGGGGCTGGAACTAAATAATCCTTAAAGTCCCCTTCCAACCCAAGCCATTCTGTGATAATTAACTACTGAAAGCATCAGAGCATTTCCTCATTTCATCCCCTCTTTCAGTTAAACTTTGAAATTGCCAGGTGTGCTGTCTGCAGCTGGCGAACTTTGGAGCTGGGTGCATTTGGTCAGTGAAAAATGTATTGTGCTTGTTTTGTTCAAAACAACAATGGCAGCTGTCTTGCTTGATTGAAGGCTGAATGGTGGACATGGGTGACTTAATTTCCTACCCTTTTTATGTCAACTTTTAAAAAAAATTTACTTGCTTTATTTATTTGTTGCAATTTTGTTTTCAATACGAAGTGGGTTTTAAGTTTATTTTATCTTGGATTTGCTACTTGGAGTATTCAAAGAGTAGAGGGGGAATAGTAGCTCTCTTGTAATGTACAGATGTTCAGGCAGCAGATGAGCTATTTGCCTCCACCCACACCCACCCACCCTGCTGCCCTTGCAGTGTGACAGGGCATTCCATGAAGCTGGTTGTTTTAAGTGTTACTCAAATTGATCTTCCTACTTTGGATTAAGTTTTACTTAATGAGGGAGTAATGAGATTATCGTAGAGAAAAAGGACTGTGTCTCCCTTGGGAACGTACAATTTCTGATACTTGACTTTATTTCAAACAGATCTTTAATTCTTTCTTTAGGGAATGCAAGTTTAAATGATAATCAAACTGTGGGACTGCCCTAGCAACTGTTTTGACACTGAATGATAACAGTATTATGATGTGTATTTTCTTCCTGGGGAAAGCATTGACAGCTGCAAGATTAAAACCATCTGGGTGGGTGCCATTTTCAGATAGGTAGTTCAACCAGAAGAAGAGAATGGATCTGATGAAAGGATAAAGCTGGTTATGTGTTTGTTGTTTTTACTCCATGCTGTACAACTGACTGATTCTCTCCCTCTGTTTCCGTAACAACAGTTAGGATCAGAGGGTTCAAATGACGATTCCTCCTCTTTGAATGGAAACATGCAATAGCTAAGCAATTAACGTTTCCTTTAAACTTTAAAATCTAGGAAAAAACCTTCCACAAAATATTTAAGAAATCTCCAGATATTCAAGAGAGACCACTGGAAATACAGGGCTTCTAGATTTGGGTTTTTTTCTCAAGTTTGGATGTTTTAGGAAACATCTGTCCTAATATGCAATCAAAGTTCCCATTGATGTTGTACTCAAAGTTTTCAATGAAGCCAGTGGTTCGCTTCTGGCTCTTAAGCGTATGCCCACTAGTAATTTACCTGAACTACTGACAGGTTTGTAACACCTGCTGTTGTGAAATTAAGCAAGGTTCATTTGCACAAAATGTGAGTAGCTGTTTAACTGTCATTGATTATGCTGTTAAATTGTGTTTTGTGTAGAGTTGATATGGCTTCATATTATTGATTTTGCATTTAATAATTTGACTGATTTAAAACATGCACAAAAAGTGTTGTTTTAAATAACATGTTCAGATCATTAAACGCTGTGCCTTCCCACCCAATAATTTTGCCCTTATGTTGATTAGCAGCTGCTTAGCTGGGAGAAAAAATGATGCTCATGACCCAAATCTGCAAAGATTTATGTATGCAAGTGACTTGTTGAATTGAGGTAGTGAAATCTAGGCTCCTTTAAAGTTAATGGTTAAACTCATTGGGAGTACTCATGCTTGTGGAACTGGGACATTAACTAGGCACGAATCATCACCAGTATCGAGAAGTGACAGTGCGTGATTGATAGACTGTAGGCTTTGCTTTCTACAGAAATGCTGACTAACACTTGTAGAGTTTAATTTCTCTTTAAATGAAAGGGAGTAAGATCTTGCCTTAATATTGGGTATTCCCATATTTAAGAATATACTTAAGTCATATACTTCAGGCAGAAGCAAGTGTTTACATTAAGAATGCATTGAAGTGTTTAGTTGAATTGGAGGCATAATCTTTTAAGAGATCCTATCTATTACTGCCTAAAAGAGTCTGAATTGTAGTGAAATACGAAATTATCAACAGGGGGAGAAACAGAGGACTGTTAAACCTTGTGGTTTTTACTGTTAATAAAAAGATTTAGTCATGGCTGGTTGTAGACATAGCTGATTTAGCACTCTTGGGGAACAGTTTTCTATGTACTAAAGGCTTCTGTCTGATGTCATGTTTCATCTTTTGTACTTTTTCTTTCTGAGATGCATCAAGATTTCCAACCTAGAGGCTGTATTGAAGTTTGAACAAAGCCTTGGAGGAGGCTATCTGAATTCAGGCTTAGATGAACTTTAACAGTATTGAAGAGGTTTTTAGATATATCAGCATTAAAGCAGAAATAAATTTAACTTGCAGTGCTTTCATCATTTTGACTGGTACATTTTCTAGTTACTAAAGATAAAATACAGGTTTATACAAATCTTGCCCTTTCTGAAACCATCTTAACATTCATTTTCAGTGTTTTAGTGAAGTTGTCATGTTGAATTTGCGATAACAGAAAAAAATGTCCATTAAAAGGCTGAGGTCAAATACAGATGTATGATGTCATTGCAGAAGAGAGAAGTGGGTAGGATGGAAGGGAATAAGCACTTACTTAATCAAACACAGTAGCCCTAAAATTACAGCAAAAGGCCAGTAAGTTGGTTTTTGCACCAGTTCTGTTCCAGCAGATGTACTCTCCTGCTTTCTTTTCAAAGGGGATTAAACTAATGTTAATATGAGAAGTTTTGCTAAAATGCTGGCATTATATCAGAAACATGTCAGCAGGAAGAAGAGATATTAACAATTTGCCAAAGGGATAAATAAATAAATAAACCAGATGGGTAGCTGCTAATCTTACTAGTATCCATAGATAATTTTCAAAAAGGACAGCATTTCTCGTGTTGGAAGAAGCTTGTCGTTTAAAGCTGGCCAGATGGACACAGATTAGGATGATGGTTCCCAAAATGTGTAATACAGGAGAACGGCACTAACGTGGCATCTGGGCAGGGAACAGTAATAAAAGGGTTTTTTCATAGGGAGAAGCGAGTATGATGGATCTAGCCGCCTTCTTAAAGCTTTCAAGTACTCCCAATTTTTCATCAATAAGTTATTTTTGCTTTCATATAGGGTTAGATATTACCATGTAGTGCTCTCTTCCTGAGCTTATCAATAGAAGTAGTGCCAGGATGGTCAGAAACCAAAAAGAGCAGGCAGGAAGAAGGCTGACTGTCAACAGCCGAGGGATATAATTTCTTTTAAGCTTGTGAGAGACTAGATTATTAGCTCCTTGTGCAGTTAGTTTTTTCTAAAGACAGATGTTTTGTCCAGCCTTTACATTACTCACAATTTTGAAATGTCTCTTCAGCCTGATTTGTGTCATTTAACCTAATAAAATCTTGACCCTACTAAAGGTTTGATGCAGTAATGAAACTGTCCAGTGGTATCCCCTTTCTCTTTATTTCCAGCTAAAGTTCCTGATGTGTTTTTCTTTTAATTTATTTTTAAGTCCCGTGCTGTTCTGCTTTGACCATGTACAACAGAGATGGAACAGGTACTGTGAGCTGATGGGGAAGGCAGGAGAATAACCAGAAGCCAGCTTGCAAGTCACACTGGGAATGAAAAGTATGGGTCTGTGCAAGACACTGCTCATTCTGTCAAAGTTGGATATGGATTGCTGATGCTTATAAAAGATAGTTTGCATCCTCCTATGCAACTGTACAGCACACAATACTAATTGGCAGAGCTCCCTAGTGCAGCTTTTTTTTCTTCTTCATTCAGAGCTTTCCTCCAAATCTGCTGAGTTGTCTAGTTCTTAGTTCTCCAGCTAAAATGCACCTTTGCCCTCCCCCTGCTGCTTATGTCTCCAGGCTTGGACTCCACGGTGGTAGTATCTTCAGTAAAAATGCCATCCTGTTTATCATAGTATAGATGGAGAGGGAAGCCCTTGTCCATTTGAGAGAAGTTAATCTGATTTTGCTGTTAGTTACAACCCCTGACCAGTCCTTGCAGTCACACAGTGACAAGAGGTAGCTCCATGTCTAGCCAGCGCTCTCAGGTACTTGAACTGCTCTGTTTCAGCCTGTTCTGCTTGTTCTTGAGAACACATCTGAGCTTAAACTTCATTGTGTCTCAGGTATTTGGAGACAAGCTTGCACTCACCCATAGGCTTTGAAGCACCTTGCAGAGTGGACAGGAGGAAGGCCCTAGCTTGTACTGCCTGTTAGCCTGGACTTAAGCTTGCATCCATCAGTGATGTGGGAGCACAGCCATCCTGGCCTGGTGTGCTTCACGTATGCCAGCAGTGTTAGGGCATATAATCGTCCAGGTGTTTTCCTGGAAGGCTGCAACGTTATATGACACAAAGCATTAACAGCTTTATAAGGATCGGCAAACAAAGCCTGGCATGCCCTAGCTGCTTTGGATCAAAGCCTCGTGGGGCACTGTGGACAAAGTCAGTACCTCCTGATGCTGTTGTCCCAGGGAGCTTCTGGAGTTTTTGTGCTTTACAGTCTGACTATGTTGGGGCAGAGACAAGAAAAGGAACCCAGATGGATTTATTTTTTAATTTTTTTTAGTTATTGGGTGAAGTGTTTTGAATTAAACACTCGAATGACATCTCATTTTGGTTTAGGATGTTTGGATGTGAGGTGTATGCACTACTCAAAAACCTTTGAAGTAGATTATCCCCTAAGATGTATGGATAAGACAACCATCCAATATGTAAGAATCCTTGTGATTCCAGTGCTGAGGAGACCCTTCAGAAACACCATTGGAAACCCAAGTTTTCCTCCTGCATGCCTCTTTATCCATAACCACTGGAATACAATGTTTTAAGGAAGAAAAGGTCCTTTTCTCTGTTGTGAATGGTAGCCAAATTCCCTTGTGGCTGTATTCTGAAGAGTATTTTTAAAGTTTAAATGCTAAGATGCCAACCTTCTTGAGTCTTGTCTTAATCTTTCTGGTCACAAATATTAAATGGATTGACCAAGTTCCTGGAGAGTGTTCAAGCTGCATTTCATGGATTTTAATAAACTAATTGCTAAAAGAGCCCATAGAAACAAACCTATTCCCAATGAAAATACACTATGAGTACTAGAGCAAGAGAAGTGAAGTTGCTCTTGTTCTAAGGGGTACTACTTACTGAATAATTGTCCTTTAGAAAAGAAGTATGCAAATTAAAGTTTTTCTGTTGTAATCTGTGAAAGTGAAAAGATTTTTAAGGCAGTGAACTCTTACTGAAACTGGTATTTCTACTCTTTAAGTATTTTAGCTTCAAAAACACATAGTATATGGAAAAAATCATTAGCTGTAACTCATTACTTCTGTTTAGGCAGCTGCAAACCTTACAAATTAGTAATTTTCATAATGAATTTTAAAGTCTGGGTTGTAAGCTGTAGTATTCATTTAGTGTTAAATTTCCATTGAAGTTGACGGGGGCTTGCCGGGCAGAGGTTGAGGAAGCACCCCCAGAATTAACCCACTGCTATCAATTAAACTTGTAGTCTTTAAACCTCCAAATAATTTCATCTTTGTAAAAGTGTCATTATGATGTCAATATACCAAGGCTCACCCTAAACTGATTTCCTCTCCCCATTGATTACAGACTCCACAACTAAGAGAAATACTAACAGATCGCAGAATTTAATGAGAGCACTGACGTAGTGGAAATTACTCTTTTAAGGTTATAAAATGCAAAAATTCCAATGGTGTCTTGAGGAGCAAAAGGATGAAGGCTTTTATTAAAAGCATTGCCAGATGTATTGACATGCAAAATCCAGTGGCTCTTTTTAAAAAACTAAAACAGCCCCTGAAATATTTGCATTGCTTTTCATGGACATGAGTAGAAATGCAAGAGGAATTAGAAAAAACTCTGCTACATATGATTTTCCATGGGTTATGCTTGTAAGAGTGTAAAATGGAAGTAGATTTTTATGCTCTGAAATTGCTGAATCACAGTTCTTCCGCTCGGCCCGGGGAGGCTGAGATCAGCAGGGATTTCCTCAGACTACTGATGCAAACCCTGTGCTCAAAGAAATCTGCCTGACAGCAGTTTGCCCGAGTCAATAGAAAGTATCTCTATGGTAAGACTGGTATGAATGAATACGGACTGTAAAACTGATGTTGGAGGCTCTAAATGCCCTTTCTAAGGATTAACTTTGGGAGAAGAGCAGTCAGAGAATCTTTTGAGGTAAATTGTATACTTTGTACCACTGTACTCAAAAATACCACTGACTTCCCTCTCCAACATAAGCATGGGCAAGTTGGGTGCCAAGAATTGCAAGTGCTGGCAGGCAAAGCAAAGCCAGTTTGCGTTGTTGCAAATCTCTCATTTTGACTTCGCAAGGAACTTTGATGTCTTGCTCTGTAGTTAGGACCATCCCATGTTGCGTTTTCCTTTGTAGATACATTTTCCTCTTTTAATTTGAGAAATTCTGGCAACTTGGTCGAAGCTGCTGCTGTCACTGGGCTGTTAGAAATCTAAAAAGTCAAAATGGTTCCACAAAGCGTGTGCAGACAATCTGCTTCAAGTCTAACGCAGATATATTTATTTCTGTTTGCAGAGTCTCAGAATGTGGTAGCCTTGCTGATATCTCAGCTAAGGGAAATCAACATTGCTGTGTAAATATTAACCATAGTACACAAAACCCTCAAGAGAACTTCCTGTTGTTTAAAAATCATGCTGCCGATCTGTAAAACTTGAGTGGCTCCACTGGAGAACAGCCATACTCATTCAGAATCCTCATGTTGGTTCTTCCCCCTTCTTTTCTTGGCCCAATGTAAATATAGGTTAAATCTGATGGTATAAGAGGAGACTTGTTTCAGTTATTCTTCACTCTTATGTTGATAAAAGTATCAGTAGGGTTATAGGAATATCAAGCCACAGTTGAATATTCATGTCCTCCTGAATGAGGCTAGGAATTGTGATGACTTATGATCTTTCCAAGAAAGATGTGTATGAAAGTCTGTTTTAGACTGGTCAGTCAAAAAAGCTTTAAAATCAAGAATTTCAGTATATTGTGATGTGGTTTTGTTTCTTTGTGATTCACATTGAAAGCCTTAAGAAGAAAGAATTGAAAAGTAGTACTAAACAAATATATTGAGTTTTCTTATAGATTTTTCTACTTTTTGAGCTTTTATTATTAGTGTTTTAAGTTTTCCTGTTCAACTTTAATGACTATAAATTCGGTGGAAAATTATGTCACATAATTGTGCTGGAGTTTCCAGAAAGTGCTGAATATTATAGAGTTCCATGGGAAATCATAGGAGTTGCAGGGTTTCTCTCTCTCTCTCTCCACCCTCTGGCCCCTTTTTTAATTACAGGATTTCATGATGTGTCTACTTGCCCCTCATGCCAAGAAAAAGATTTTGGAGGCTGGAAATCTAAGGGAATTATGACATAAGGGATACTAAACTAAACCTAATTTACAGACTTGTAAACAACCTGAATAAAAGAATTTTCTTTAAATGCCTTTTTAAATTGATCAGTCTATAGCTTAAAGATTCGTGTGTTGGTGACTGAGCATTTCTTGTTCCAGTAATTCTGCCAAGAAGTAGAGAAAGACAAGCCCAAGCATAGTTGACTGTTCTAAGAAAAAGCAGAAAAATATATTTTTGTCTTTAGGGGGAAAAGAAGCAACGTTTAAACTGTCTTTGTGCATCTTGAAGAAATAAATAAGGTAAGTCCCGTACTTTACTGTGTTATGTAAATCCCTACCTTAAGGCATTACATACATCATTAACTTGATTTAAAAAAAAAATCTATTCTAACTGAAGTATATATGCATTCAGAAAATCATATGTAGAGAGGTTGATGTAGAGATAAAACATTATTGTGACAAATAGGCCAAAGTTGCTTCTGCTATAGGGAATTACCTCATTTGTCAGGATGAATTTGGCAGTGTTATATTGTTACAAGTTGAAACCAAATAATTGCTTTAAGTTGAGAAGAATGGAATCAACAGTGTGATTGTGCCTTTTTCTTCCTTTCTTTTTCCCTTGACTTTTGAGGAGTGTGTAGACTTTGGCATAGAACTGTGAATTTGTTTACAGGTGACTGTTAGATTGTAAAATACACATTATTCTTTCAAAAGGGGAATGAAGTCCCTCATGTATTGTCATATTTTCTTACTCTCGGGTATCTTTAATTTCAGTCTTTGTGATCAGGTGATGACGTTCAATGTAGCTTCTGACCAACTGATATTGTCAATTACTTTCAGAACAAATTTGAAAAGGTCCCTTGATGGTTGATGAATGGTCACTCTTGGGTGAAGACAGATGACATTTAGACTTTGATCTTTCTGGTTTAGTGCAAGGGATGGTTTCATACCATTGTTAAGTACCATTGAATATGCGTGAAGAAGCATTGAGAAATGTCACACTCTATCAATGACTATTCACTATGTTCTACTTGGTTTGGTCATGGAATATTCACTGTATAAAGCCTGGTGGTCACGAATTTTCTTGTAACTTGCATAGTTTACATGTGCAGAATTAATATCAGACTGACTTTGGCCACAGGAACAGTAGTGTATGTGTGTATGTATGTGTACTGTTGTGGGTGTCATTTCAACTGTGCTTACTATTTGTTTGCAGTAATAGTGGAAGCTCATTCATGAAACTGTTGTCCATCTAGGTTAGATTTTTACACTCTGGCTGGTTTTGATGATTCTGTGATGCAGAATGTTGTCATGAAGAAACACAGCTCACAGGGAAGTACAATGTTAAGTATCTTTGCAGTCTCACATTTTTATTTGACTGATATTGTCAAAGTAGTTCCCTTTCCATTGCTTCTGCTGCTCTTCCTTCCCTCCTTGTTGCATTGTGCCATCCTTGGAATTTGTAGGGATAAACTGGTTCAACTCACTAGAACAGCAGAGAAATAACTCCACAATACGTAAATTAACAGATTTTGCTGGTCTACTGTTTACGGTGTTGCTACGTGCTGTGCGACCAGACAAATGTCAAAGGTATGACAAAGTGGATGGAATTTTGTTTGTAGGAAGTTGTGGTGCAGTAGAGCCAGGTTTGAGGGAGAGGGCTGGTGGGGATGCTGGTTGAACGTGACCTTCCCCTTCTGGCATTATTCAGCTATTGATTCAGTTGAACTGAAACACCTTGTTTTGATCTATTGCTTTTCTTTGTGTGCAAGACCCGCAATGGTGCCCATGCATGCTTAATTAAGGTGAAAGTAGGGTTTTAAAGACATCGAAGTTTTTTTACTATGTTATATCTTATTGTATCTTAAATGTCAAGTTTATTCCAAGATTATGTAAATACTTGATAACATGCTGCCTGTCATAGTTGCTCATCAGGAACTAAGCCAATGTTGCTGAAACAGCTGACTTGGGTTGACAAGTGTTAATACAGACACTCTTAAAGAGGGTGTACAGGGACCTATACATAAAGCACAGTCCCTAAATATAAAAAAGAATGATCTTTTCAAGGTTAATTTCTAAAAAGAAAAGAACACCTCAAAAGCTTACCTTAAATTTGGGTCAATAATATTATTATATTCTGAAAAGCACAAAACGAACAAGTGGTGATCTATGTGACAGCATTACAGATTCATCAAGGAAATAATATTTTGCTTTCTTTCATAGGTGCTAAATGATATGAGGCACATGAAATCTCTTAAAATGAAAGATGAACCTGTGGAATTTCTGTCTAATGAAATTTTTAGTGCGATGTGCCCTCCCTCCTCAGAAAAAAAATACCTGTTTTTTGAATATGTTTTTAGACTGCATCCACAATGTTGGTATTCTCAAAAGATCTATTTGTTTCTCAACAGGTATAAAAAATAAAAATGAGTGAGCGAGACCATGGAACATTCTTTACAACTCATAGGATTAATGATGTAGGTATGTATGCTATCATGTTCAAATTTAATTATTTTATCACAGTCTGGAATAAAATAATTTATGAAATATTCTGTGCAATTAATAGCTGCATATGGAAGCTGCTATAGCATTCTGATCATAAAATCACAGAGTGGTTTGGGTTGGAAGGGACCTTCAAAGATCATCTAGTTCCAACCCCCCCGCCATGGGCAGGGACACTTTCCTCTAGACCAGGTTGCTTCAAGCCCCATCCAACCTGGCCTTGAACACTTCCAGGAATGGGGCAGCCGCAGCCTCTCCGG
>JANZLQ010000001.1:53294027-53360871 GCA_026212715.1 Elanus axillaris | reverse complement strand
GGGGGACAGGAGGGTGAGGGGGACTGCTTGTGCAGCTCCTCTCTTTGTGTTTAAAATAGAAGAGTGACACTGAATGCAGAGAAAAAATGCCTACATTCTTTATAGTATTGCTTCCTTTAATGCATGTAAGTATAATATATCAAAAGTTCTGGCAGGTATTTCTTCATAGATTTGCAGTACAAAATTCAACTGAATTAATTCAGGCTTTAAACTAATTTTTCATCATCTCTTTTGATATTTCACCTTTTTAAGTGTTTTCCAGCTCAGTAGGTAGTAAAATATATATGCTGAAAGCTCCAAAGAGAATAGAATGTGTTCCCACCTACTTTTTGTTGCTGACTCAGTCTACCCAAGTTTTGAAGTGCTGGGTTTCTCTTCCATTGAGGTAGAACCAAAGAAGCCAATGGTAAATCAGTTGTTGACCATTTAAGAAAGAGAAATACAGCACATCCAGACAAAAGCTAATATTGCAGCAGTTATACATAAATGTCATTGCTGTTGCTATAAAATAATTTAAAGAGCATGTTAAATTCTATGTGCAGATCAACTTTTGTTTCACTGTAGTTTTAGAATTGATTTGAAGATATATGTATTTCCAAATTACTTTAAATACAGTATTTTGTTTGCTGAAGTCTGGTTTTAAGTACTTAATGGTCATCAAGAGGAAGCTGTAAGTAACTTCTTAAACATTAAAATAAGTTAGCAATGAAAATAAGGATATGTTATCTTTGATTCAAAAGCATTGTAACAGTGCTTAGGAGCATGAAACAGGTGTTTTCAGCCTCTTTTATAGTACAGTCACATACGCAGCTTCCTATAAACACCTTGTTTCTCACTCTGTCACATAATCTCTCCATAGCACCTATTACAACTTCTTACCCAAATAATGCCACTAAAGCAGTTTTGCTGCAAAAGCACAATAGATTAACCACATTCTAGCTGCTCCAAATGTTAGCTGCTTGTTTTTAAAGTAAGACTTTTAGCTTTGTTGATGGGTAAATGAGAGGCTGTGATGCAAGAAGTGATGGGGGTTCTTGCTGACCTGGGCATGAGTGCTGCGAAGAGTTCTGCAAGTTTCCTCTTTGAGAAGCCCGGGGGCATCACCTGCCTGGCTGATGGAGGGAATAGAGAACATGCCTGTAGGGGGTTTGCTCTCTGGGGTTTTACGCACCTGAATGCAGAGGGAGTAATGTATGGGTTTGTCCAGTTTTCCCCAGGCGGCAAAGTTGAGAGAGCATTTTTAACAGAGCAGATTACTTCCAACTGAGCCAAGTGAAAAACCAGTGGTTTTGACTCGGAAAGTCATTTCTTTCCTGAACTAGATGTGGAGTGAGCTCTTTATTCCCTTCTCCCAGTTATTAACTAGGATAAGAGTTTCCAAGAGTTACAAGAGTTCCCAATTTTTTTTTCTTCTCTTGCTACCATTCTGCAGCAGAGTAATGTATCTGTACGAAGGAAGGTCTGGGGAGGGGGCAACAAAAAAGCGGAGGGGGGTTGGAGGGTGCGGAGTGAATCGTGGGAGCCTCTGGAATCAGAAGGGGGTTTGCAACTAGAAGTTGGCTGGGTCAGGGATGCGGTCACGTGTTACGGAGAAAGGTGGCAAAAAGAGACAGAACAGGAAAGGAGCCAGTTCTGAACTGAAATGCTGCTTTGTCCTGAGTATCCACCAAGAGGCCAGAAAGACAGTCGCGATGGTGGGAGGGTGAGAGAATGTGAGTCTGGCAGACACGGACTTCTGATCCTTTTTCCTTCATTGTTGGTTGGCCAGAGTCAATCTGGCTACCACTTCATCAGCCTTTCCCCGATGGCTTTTCATCTAGTTTAAGCAGTAACTCCATCTATCTCAAAAGCATGTATTTCTGTTTTATCTGAAGTTGGAAGCAATGTTTTTATGAAGCTCTCAGGCAGTTTCAGGGCCTCTTTAATTGGATAGATTTTGAAAAAGCACTCTTTGTAGTAATCAATTTTTGAAATTCTTTTTCTTGCAAGATGCACTTTCCCTCTTTCATCTTCCAACCTGTAAGAAAGTGTATTTTTCTTCCTCCAGCTCATCTTCCCCCCCTTCACCTCCTGGGAAATAGGGGTGGGAAAGAAAAGGAGAAAAAGGGAAAGAAGAAAATGGACTGCATTTTTTACTTTTTCCTCTCATTTAACTGTGATATGAATGGAATAAATTTTTTTCGTGAAAGTTGTTACATTTAAACCCATTGTTCTTGAGAAAAACACAGTTTTGAAAAAAGCTTTTAGGTTCACCATTCTGTAGTTAAAAGTCTCCATGTGAAGGCATTTGATGAAGCTATTGAACAGGTTCAAAATACTTAAAGCTTTAATTTTTCCTGCAGATTAAAAAAACAGAGCAAGCTTCAAAAATTAACAAAGAGCAAATGCTGCTGAAACAGCATCGGCAAGTGTGGTGGAAAGAGCATAAAAGACTGAGTGAGAAGAGGTAAGAGCCGAGGAAACTTAATTCGCCATTATTGAAGAAATACTTCACTAGAAGGAGGTTCTGATATGGCACGCTTGATTCAAGGGACATTAAGAGGAAAATATTAAAATATTTGAACTGAAGATAATTCTTTGTGCATGGCATGAGAGTACAAGACCTGCCTTGAAAGGGGTCTGTAGGTGTGAAGAGGACACAAAGGGAAGGGAGAACAGAGTGGATGTTCTGCATGTACCTCTCCATGATGATCTCATAGCTGTTTAGTTGACCTATCAACATCTGAGGAGTGTGTATTTGTGGGATTATCGGAAGTTTTCAGATACTTTTTACTTCCTTCAGAGTCTGTCTCTAGATGTGCATATTGAGTTAACACTTATTAATATTGGTCTTGTCTATTAGCTTGAGTGTTGTATATACAGCAGATCAATGGAAGCATTTTTTGCTCAGAGGAGGGTGGAATCCATACCATCTTCATTTCCAAGTCCTGCACTTCATAACGTCCCAGGCAAAGAATCCCCTTTTTTACTTAATTATTAGAGTATTTGAGGCTTATCATGCTTGAAAACTTCATGAAGAAGAAATTAAAGCTTCTGTAAAACTCATATTCATACCTTCCAGGCAAAAAGCAGAAGCAGAAATGAAGACTTTTCTTGATGAAGAAAGCTGTAAGCACAACTTTTTTTTGGACATGAGGGACTTTGGTAAGAATTTTTTATTCATTTCTTGATTATTTATTGTAGTCAAAATTATCTTGATTATTTGTTTGGGTTTTTAAATCCCTGTCTTGAACAGGTTTAGATTTAGAAAGCACAGTGCTGTGTAATACCATGTGTATTTGAGAAAGCTTTATGTTTCATTTGCATATAGACCATAAATTGTCAAAGGAGCGGGATACATACCAAAAAAATACTGTAGTTCCTATCTGGCAACTAAAAGAGAATTTGAAGTTCAGGCTGTCTGAAATGCAGCGTTCCCTCTCAGAAGAATCTTGCCTGAAATCCTGGATCAATCCAGCTGAGATGTTACAGCAGGTTGGTATTTTAACTTTACTTTTACAACTATTATCACCATATTTTTAGCTTTTTCATTTATTTTTATGTAATACTTTGAGAATATAACTCATTCAAGTACCAGTAACCTCTGAACTTGCCATACTGTAAATCTGCTTAACTAAAATCTGTAAAAGCATAGCAGTGTAGGACTGGAAATCAGGCTCTTTGTTTCTAAATAAGGGCTTTCATATTATAACAAGATAAAGAAGTAGCAGTAACTTATTTCATGAAATAGATCAAATTTGTGAAGAAGCAACAGAAGGCAATTTTGGAATTCCTTATCCTTGAAAGTCTGGCTTTGGAAAGAGAGATTAAAGGCTGTAAAAAAAAGGTAAGCTTTTCCTTCTAAGTTTAATTAGCGTCTTTTTAAGAGAAAGTATAATGTAGAGTAGTCTGATGAGTAGCATTTTTTCATCACAGGCATTAGCACATTCTTTTGAAGAGCAAAATGGGCTTTTCCTTGAAGTTCCTTCAGCACTACTGTCTTTGGAGTGCCCCTACCCTGATTTGAAGACCGTAGTTATCAATGAATACCAGAAGCTTGCAAGTGGGTACTGGTCTAAGCTTCAAGAGATTGATCAACAGTTAGAAGTTTTATATAGGTAATGATGTCTGTTTCTGGATTTCTGGTTTTGGGTATAAAATAAGTAACTATAATGTATTTTGTAATCTATGGATCCTGCAGTTGCTGTTACCATTAGAGTTGCGTCTATTTTATGCAGAGTAGAGAAGAGTTGACACGCTGCCCAGCTCTCTGGGGTTAAATAGTTGGTAACTGTTTGCACAGCTGAGGGAACTGAAGCGGTCCTTTCAGAAGCTCTCATCTGAAATAATAAGCAAAATGTTTTGTGGGTTAAAGCACCAACAATTTGGTGTGCATCAGATGTGCTCTTTGCATGCTTTTGTATAAATAGAAATGATTCTGTATGGTAAATACATTACCAAATTTATGCCAGAAAAGTACAGCCTTTCTGAGAGAGATCTAGAATGTATTTATCTGTAAAGCAGATAAATAAGACTGATCTTTTCACAGATTTTGAGTCATTGCAGTAATTCTCATTACAAAGAAATGTAAAAAATGTATGTGCCTGTGGTTCAGAATAACTGAAAGGAGGAGAGACTTTTCTGTAAATGAAACAGTTTATAGAAAAACCATAAATATTCATAATGATCTAGAAATGTAACATACTTATATATTAGTAGTATAAAGCTTAGCTTTTCTGCTGAGGCTAACTTGAGTCCAGGAGATACTGAGTTGCAGATATTGGACTAACCTTGACTTCTTTTTGCTATCTACTGATATTCCTCTACCTTAGAATGGTATCAGGTTTTAAAAAGACTGGGAATAGGAAGGTCAGTGGAATTGTTTTAAGCCTGGGCAGAAGAAACTGAGGAGGGCAGGGAAGTGCCTAAGTTTCTTTGGTAAAACATTCACATGCTGTTTCTAATTCTCCCTCTTTTTCTGTATACACCCACAGTGCAGCACTTGCATCTTCTGTAGAATTAGGTTGGGGGTGCTGAAACAGGTTTAAGATGTTGAATCCCATAAGAAGTCATGTTATCTACTTTTGTATAAATTGTACAGATATTCTGTTAGTTGTACTTTTGTTACCTGAAACTTGTATATTATTACTGTAATGTCCTAGCTATTATAACATGATATTTATTAAAAATTTTCTGATCTTTCCCACATTTTTAGCATTTATTAAGCAGCAAGTGGCAAATTTACAGCAGTTCCTTTGCTGCTGTCTCTGATATTTTGTTACAGTTGCTCTTATGGAAGAAGTTTTAACCACTTCTATGAGAAAATCTGTGACAAATACTAAATCATTAAATATGTACAAAGTCTTTCTAATGGTTTTAATTAAAATTGTGTTCAAGTTTATGATCAGAACAATTTTGGTGAAAATTCATAAATTTAAATCCCTTGATCCACATAGCATGTGTGCTACTGAATAATAGACACATAAATGTAGACAACAGTCGATGAAAATGGTTGAAAAATCTATCGTGATATTTTCATTGATCATATGCCAGGTTTGAATTTAGGTCTTCAGCTAGCTAGTTTTGCACTGATAATTAAGTAACATCAAGACTTAAAGGTAAAATACCATACTGTAAGGGAAAGAAATTGTTGTAGGAATGGAAACATATGCAGTGGTACTTTGAAGGAATTAAGTTATGATATCTAGATGGGAAAAAAGAAATGGATGTAGCTGGAAGAAATGCTGGTGGTAGTGGCAGTGGCAGCAATCTGCTGGTGGGGTGTAAGCATAGGTTGCGTAGGACAATTTACCCAATATGGATCAGCGTATGCCAGTATTGTTAGCTGGGAATATATGAAATCATACATGAACCACCAGAAATTATACTGGGCATTTTATTTAAAGCAAGATCTTGGTGGGTTTTTTGTTTGCATTCTGGTCTCCAGATCTTTATTGTATTGCTCATTTTTGTTTCTATGATTTTATCCACAACAAGGTTAAAAATGTGTTTTCAATAAAAAAAGCAAGTCTTTGTTCTTGCAGAATTGCTTACTTACAAGATCTGGGTTTTATAGAAGACAACACTGTCACTTCTTACATTTATATTGACTAATTTGCATGAAAATATTTTAGGATTTTGCAAAGATACAGCCTTGTGATTTAAGTATTCTGTAATTCATCAAGCTAACTTTGATCCAACTAACACAGATATTAGTATCAAAAATTGAGTGACAGATTTTGCCCTTGGTATGTATCCACTGTACTCTACTCATTAATATAGCCTTAATGAAGCCTTTGTGATTATTGTCATTGCTGTATACCTGAAGATACCAAACATTCTCCTGCAACACATTTTTTTTTGCATTTTTATAATTTGAGAAGTTGCTTAGTAGGACAATAGGATTATATGATAACATGGTAACTTAGTCACTTCCTCTGAGGATTACTTCCCGCCATTCTCTTTTCATATGCTTGAATATACAGCAAAGAAACCTTAAGTTAATACTAGTCTTCCACTGTTACACATCTCATTGTTTAACTGTTCAGACTGTCTGGAATAGAAAATTTGGAAAATGTGCATAGAATTTCCAAAGAAGAAAAATCAGAATAAGATAATATTCTGGTCTAATACATTCTTTGTGTGCTTTTCAGTCCTACTAGAATGCACATTACAGTGTTTATTGCTTTTAGAAACTGAAGAAGAATTTGGTGGTTGTTTTTTTTTTTCAAGCATAATATCTCTTTATAATGTTTTATAATCTAGATTCACTTCCTCTACTTCTGCTAAAATACAGATTTCTGTGTTTGGGAAATACCCAGGTCTTGATTTATCCATCAAATTGTGGACTTGGAACTGATGTGTGTGTTATAGCTGATGATTCTCTAAGCACAATTATATTTTTGCCGCAATTTCCAAGGATGTCTGAATTATTTAAATAACCAAAGGATGAATGGAGTATTGTATATTCAGCACTGCATCTTCTGCAGCTTTTTTTCAGATGAATGGGTTGTTAGGATTAAGTCAAGTAAATTTAGTTCCTCTTTTCAGGCCTATTACCAGGATGTTTTTGGTACAACAATCAGCAATGACATAATTAGTTGTCAGGGAGGTTAACATGTCACTTGGTGGTATTGTTGCAGTCTGTGCATCTGCAGATTCAACAAGAGAGCAGTGCGTCAAGTATACATTGCTATTGCAAAGGATATGTGGGGATTATAGGGTGGAGAGGGTAGCTTCCCTTCTGAGTTGTTTATATTCTTTAGAATGTGTAAAGCCAGGGATTAATGCTGGGTAAATCTGTTTCAAAGGAAGCAGCTGCCTCAGGGTTGTTGAATATAAGACATTTCCTCTGTTCCAGTTCTGAAACCAAATAAAGATTGTACTGTTTTCTAGTAGAACGATACGTACGAGAAAAGCAAGCCCTACTTTTAAAATTTGGGTTATGCACTCAGCATTGTAAAAGTTTCTCAATATCTTGACACTGAGAAGCCTGATATTAGCTTAAATATGAATGTAAAATGTGTTGGCACTTTTCAAATTCATTTTAGGTAAAATCTTTCTTTCTGGAATTTTACATAAGTTTAAGCGAGGTGACCTCTTGAATTCAGTCAGGCAGGATATTTTGAAATTCTACATGCATTTAACGGTTACGAATACCCTGGGCTGGATCATGCTGGGTTTTGTTTTTTGGGGTTTTTTTTTTGTTTGGGTTTTTTTTTTGTCTATTTGTCTATGAACAGCTGACTAAATCTCAGCGCAGCTGACAAATTTTAGCACAGCTGACAAACCAAGGCATTGGCAGTCAGTTTGTCCCTACTTATAATAAACTACTTAGAGCTCTAGCTATAGCTGATTGTTCCCCAGAGTGTCTTCCACAACCCTCAATCTCTCCGTCTTGTTCCTGAGTAGTGTAGAGACTCATTGTTAGCTGGCCGTTAGAGGAATATACAAGTCGGAGGGAACTTTGAGAGACATGTGAGATAGAGGAGGCAAACTGATGCAGCAACTGGTGCATCTGCCCTTCTGTGCTGAAGGCAGAGGACGTCACCGGACTGGCCTTCGGAGACGTCACCGGACTGGCCTTCGGAGCACAGAAACTGTGGTCTTCCCTGCTCTCGAGTTCACGGTGTAATGTTTCCTGACCAAGATGCATCTTACTCTGCCTCTCATTATTGTCACTAAAATAACATGTTCGAACAGCACCATACCAAGGTGTATCAGGACTCAGAAAGAGGATTGCTGATTTCTTTCAGAAATTACACAAGGTAGTTCACAATCTAACCCATAAACTAGTAAATACTCTCTTAGGATGGCTGGTGCTGCCTCTGAGTAAAGGCTAGCAGGGTTTTATGGTTCTTCTAATAAACAAATAAATAAAGCACTGGGGCTGGAAAGACAGGAATGCTAGGTGTTATCTTAAGAAAAAAAAATATTTTTGTACTCAGTTCAGCATCGGTAGGAGCAGTTGCAGTGAAAGAGATACAAGTCATAGCAAAGAATGATTAATTTGTTCATTAAAGTTATTCTTCAGAATGCCTGTACTGCAGAATATCACATTATGACACAGAGATTCTAAAATTAATAAATTAACTGGTTTCATAGAAAAGCTCCCTCCAGAGAAAAGGGAAAAGTTTAAAACCTTAATTTCTGAGGATCGGTTGCAAGACATTTTTCTTGGAGGCAGCAAATGCTGCAGAAATAGCACATCTTTCCAATACCACCTCGGTGTCAAAGCTCAGGGACTCTTGTCTTCAGAGAACCGTCTACTGTTCCAGACCTGCAGCTTGAAGGTTATAAGATACCACTGCAACCGTTCCCTCTTTGGGAGGACCCCTTAGCCCCATTTCACTTTCCAGGGCACTATTTCTTCTTTAGACTTAGTGTATGAAAAAACCTCAGCTCGGACATCTATATTCATTGTCTGTCATGGGAAATTTAAGCAATCACCTATAAAGAAACTCTTTCATTGCTCTGTTCTGCTCCTGATTATTTATTTCCACTGTTCATGTTGTCTCCAACATTTGCTTGGTCGTTGTCAGTTGCAAATAAATTGCTCACGGGACCTAGATCTTTTCTCTCCCCAGTTCTGATGCCATCTTCGTTTCTTTACATGATGGCTGGATTTAATAGCAAACAGCTGGGTCCTAGAAATAGTTTGTCAGATATTTCACATATTTTATAAGAAGAGAAAGGAAAATAGGTGGGAAGTATGAATAATAGATATCTATCTCGTGTAAGCTTGTAGAGAGAAAGCAGTCTCCTTCTACAACTTTATTAATTTTAGCCTACTAATGCGTCTCCAAGTCAGGATTATTACTGTCATATTTCTAGTCCTAAATCTGTGTCTGCACAAGCGGTGGGGAGCTTTTCTGCATGAGCTTGCACTGCTGTACTGTAATACATCCCCACACAGCAAGTGTTTGAAGTCTTGGCTAAGCGGGGAAGTCGATGGGCTGCAAGGTAAGGTGACTTGGTCGTACTTGAGGTGCCCCGGTCAGCACCTCGGGGAGCGCTGACTTCAAGTTGGCTGGTCGGTGTTCCTTTCACGAGAAGTTAGGTTGCTGTTGAATTCTGGTTTTCGTTGTCTACGTTTTGAGAATTATTCTAGAGCTGTCAACAGAAGTAGATTGTGAACATTTCTTCGGAGTGGGAAAAGAAAGGCTGAAGTGTCTGTGTATGCTTGTTGTCCTCTGATGTGGTACTGCTACCTGTGGACACTTTACTCTTTTTTTAAAGTTAATTTTCTATGTGTTGCTTTCATTTTGCTCCATTGATAAACAGATAAGCTACTCAAAAGCACTACCACGTAGGGCCAGCTAAGAGCTAGTGCTTCGTGTTTTCCTGCAAAAAACCCTTTCGTGACTGGAATCTCTCTGTCTACAATAGCAATGTTATTAGCACAGAGCTCTCTGTTTTGATGTGTTTGTGGCACTAATAGCCTTGATAATGTTATTGCAGTTTATTGAAGGAGGCAGGATGTGATTTCTCCTTACCTGGCCATCTTCATTGAGATGCTGTCTGCATAAAAGACATTTATTCGAAGAAAAACAAAATACAGAAGAAGTACATATAGAGTGCTAGAAACAAGGTGTTCATTAATAGGGAATAGTAATTTTAATGTTTCCTCATATTTGGTTATTGTGACGTTGCCACCGTTCTGATTCTGGAATAATGATTCTGTGCTGAAAACGTTATAGTAAGACAAGAATCATTTTTGTGTCATGAACGTCAGAGGACGAAGAATTGAAGCAAGGAGGAAAAACAGCAGAAAGCGGCAGTAGAGAGGAAAAAAGGTGAAATGCATGTCATCCAGAGATGGGGTTCCCTTGCCTGACAGGTTATTACTTTGGAAATGGTTTGTTGAAACAGGATGTTGTGTCTTTGCATTTTTGAGATATGTCTGTAGGTGAAGCTTTTCATTTCTTAAAACTAACAGGTCTAGGGATGTTTTCCTGCTTCCTCTGTTGGTATCCTGGAATATTGTACAATGGTAAATGACCGTGGTTTTACTTTACAATGTTTTTAAAAGAAAAAGTAAATGGCATAGAATTTTTTTAATACTAGTGTTCACTGTTCTCTCTTTAGAGATAATGCTAGATCCCATCATAAAATTTAGTTTAATGTTAATTATATATGAGCATCTCGCAAAAAATCCTCTTTTTAAAATACCTGATATTTCTGCCTGCGTAAGGATAAAGTTGTTCTCGTATCTTAATGAATGCAGTGCTGTTAAATACCAAGACACCACTGCTGGCTCAGGAAGTCCAAGAGCTGCAAACAGCTGGAGGCCTGAGGAATTTGGTGGGGGGTAGAGTCTTATGATTGCCGCCTTTTAATTTTCCCTAGGCTTTTAGTCACTTTTGAAAACAGGTCACGGGCATAGAGAGACCTTTTGGTCTGACTCAGTGTTGCTGCTCGTACATTAATGCTGACGATAAAAGCCTGACGTTAATCCCCTCAAGGCCAAGAGTTCAGATTGAGGGTAAAATCTAATCTGCTAAATCCAAACCTGTGGTACTCTGTTTTAATTTTAGGTTACTTTTTACGATTCTAATTTTCTGTAATACATGAATGCATACTGATTACTACACCTCCTATTTTAAAAAATGGTGAATCTTATGCCTTGCTGATGACCTTATGGCTGTCAGAAGTTTGCTTTTAAACTAGTTCCTCATTTAGCTACACGCAGGTATTATTACTTCATTTTTGATTGTTTATTTAGTGCTCAGTGGTTGAGACTGATCATCTTTCTTTTTCACACTGTATTTTCTGAGTGGTGTGACTATTCATTAATGTAACATTTGAGAAACACAGTATCATTCCCCAATAAAAAGCCAGGTTACAAAAGGAACAATTCACTCAAATGATGGCACAATAAAGGGTTACGTTAGGAAAGCAATGTAAGTTTACTTTGGACCAGAGCTGAGAAATTTACTTTAATGAAACAACATCTAGTTTACAGGTTCAGGATGGTGAGGCCGCTGAGAGGTTAGGCCTTTAAAAACAAACTAGAACCGAACTTCTCCTTTTCAAATGTTAAGTTACACTGGGGCTGATTGTTTTGCATTTCTGCAGGAACATTGAATGGAAGGAAGAAGATCAGTGGGTTTTTCAGACTGTTATCAATCAGTATCCAAGTGATCTTCAGAGGAGGAGGACTTTGTACCTCGATGTGCTGCAGAGATACCTTCCTCACAAATCTAGGCGTGATCTGGTCAGTGTTGTATTAAATATTACACCGATTATGTAAATTCTTACAGTTTTTAATTTAAAATTTTGTAATTATAATTTTTATTCTGCACAGTGAAGAAGAGATGTCCCTGTCTTCAAAATGCACAAACTCGAAAACCTATCACTTCTTCAGAATAGGCACTGTGGAGATTTTATAGTTCCACACACTCTTACAAGCAAATTCACAAAATTAATTTGTTAGCATTGCTTTTGCTGTAGGGTTTTATAGTTATGTCATGCTATTCTGCTTCTCTTGGTATTTTTATTTTTTATGAGGTTGTATAGCATTGTTGCACTGTCTAGGAATAGTTATTTTAATTGGTCTGTGGCTCATATATAGCAGGAAGAGTGGAAAGTTATCTCCTGCTCTCAGGGAGAGGCTATTTTTATGTCCGTAATGCCTTTCAAATTGATTGCTGATTCCTTTTTACACTCCATAGTGAATAAGCGCATAGCAGCTAATAGAGAAACCCATTTCAAGGCCAGAATACTTCAGGATGTCATAAGTAAAGTAGGAGTCTTTTTTTATCTCTCTGCATGTATTTTTAGACCATCTACTTGCTTGTGTTTGAGGAGTGCCTAGTGCAAAGGAGTGACAGTGAAGTGATACTGATAATTAGCATAGTTTCACCAAAAATAAAGTTCTTGTGGAGTTCAGAACTTTTACCTGTGAGAACTGGGCTGAATAATTATGTGCTTTGTACAATGTAGGTATATTTAAAGCACAGCCATTATTAACGGGTCTCCCCAATTCTTTGAAGGTTCATTTAAATTTAAAATTTCTAAATTAAAAAATCGTAATTTGCATCGAACTGATATCTCTTAGTATGTATATTAGCATGACAAATAAAGAAATGTTAAAACAGTACTAAGAATTTATTCTTAAAACATTTGTGTTACATTAGAATACTATACTTGGGACCTTCTGCGCCGCCTTCCCTCTGAAGAAGAATGGGTCAGTGGACAAAGCACTGAGCGCTCGATCCAGGAGCAGCTCGTCAGAGAGCTCTGGTTTTCAAAGTGCAAACTCTCCATCCCATTTCTTGCTTCTGAATGTCTCGGCTTTAGGTGCTTGCTAGCAAGGCTCACCTGAGTTTGTGTCGGCAGCAGTGGCAGTGTGAACTTCTGATGTGGTGGCCTACGTGCATTTGACCGAAGAGAAGCTCCAGAGGTAGTGGTGCCACTTTATCTCCAGCCGGCTATGAGCCGACAGGAGTATCTGTGAGCTAGGCGCCAGATGAGTCAGCATCCCCCTCCCCTGCCAAAAGCCTGGAAATTAGCATCAGGAATGGTCGGTCCCCTTGACACTTGCGAGCAGACAACCATCTCTAGAATCTCCTTCATCTCTGTAACTTGTATTTTTGGGGGATATAAGACAGGTCCAAGACTCTACTGCCTCGGTCTGTGCAGCCTTACCTGTTACTACTTCTGTCAGTCTTGAAGCTTGAATGTCCTTGGGAAAGGCACTGAATAAGGCCAAAGAAGGTGCATTTGAGATTAAAAGACTTGCCATTTTTGTTAGGTGGTGACATTGGTGGTGGCAGTATGCTGCTTGGCAAGTTAAAAATCCATTTCCAAGTTTCCTGTTAAGAAAGAAAAAGCGAAGCTAATTCTCATCTGTACTGCATTTGGACAATTGCTTTAATTTGTGTTGTTTCTCTATAGATCATAATTTGCTACAAAGAGCCTCATCCTGCTACGAGTGCTCAATATCTCTGAAGATGTATTGAAAGGTTCTGCTTGCATTTTATGTACTTTAGGGAAGGAAGGAACCATTGCATTTAATTTATTCATATCGCAAAAGCCTAGTGTAGAAAAGAGCAGCGGAACATCAGGATACGGCAGCGTCGTGTGGTACGGGCCAACAGGGAAGGGCCGGAGTGGCATCACAGTCTACCTACTCTGGGAGACTGCAGCGTACCTGGTGCCTGATGGAATACTTTTGGGCCCTAAATTGTCGATTCCGTAGGAATATTGATGATACAATAATTAATTATGTTTCCAGGTTTGCCAAAAAAGTCTAGAATTATTTCATTAATGCCAAGTTTTTAAACCTTTTTGAAATGCTTTGCTTTTTTAGGTGGTTCACGAGAAAGCTTGGGATCATTACCATTTCATTAGGAATCAGCGCAGAGTCTTGATATTAAATTGGGCTCAAGCTAGGAAAGCCTTTATACTTAAGGCAGTGACAACTGCTGCTGAAGCCTCTGCTGCTCACGAGACAGAAGTGGTGTTGACTAATACCAGACAAAAGCAACAGGAAATTTGTGCTGATCTGAAAGCAAAGGTAGGTTCGGTTACAAATCTACCACATGTAAATCTGCATTTTACTAGGAAATTCAAAATGAGGTTACGGTGTTGAAGTGAAGAAAAAACTAACTGAAGCTAGTTGTCATAATCCTGTTTTTAACTGGCCTGATGGAATTGTTTTGGGCAGTTAGGGGAAAAAAGCAAACTATAATCTGTTGGCAGAGATCAGTATGTTTGTGAAGCTTGACTTGTAAATGGTTTTGAAGATGCTGTGTTTCATTACTAATAAGGATCTTGGTTAGTGTTTCACCCAGCTTTTGAACTTAGTTTGTCTTTTTTTGATTAAGAATTTGATGACCTAGCACACTTTAGGCCTTACTATGAGTTTCATACTGTGGGTATAATCTCTGTATAAACTGTGATCACGTTTGTTTTGATGGATTTTGAGCACCATCGAAGAGCTTGAGCTGTATTTCAGTATTGGAAGAACAAGATTTGTTCTGCAGTTCACAATATGAGAGACTGTAAGCAAGCTACAGGAGTAAAGGTTTGGCATCATATTGCTTGGGTTCCTTTCTAATACTGACAAATCACAAAATATTTGTGTGTTTCTGTGTCTTCCTCAGCAAAGTGGGATTGATATCTATACTGTCTGAGGCTTGGGTAATAATGGCTTTTAACACTAGAATCCTCAGAAGTGGAAGCAAAATGTTCCATTCATTATCACTACCACCAGTTTTTTAGATTAATGCTAGTCTGTTGTCAGAGAAATAATCAGTATCTGTCTTCCCTTCTGTTTATTTTTAAGAATACTCTCTAAGGCCTGAAAAAAAATGGATCCCATAACTTGTTTGCCCTTGTTACGGAGGTCCAACAATATTCTGAAAGGTGATTTACTGTGTTAAGAGGTGAAAAAAAGATAAAAATACCTGGGGTTTTTAGTTGTAAGAGAAGAGAAGAGAAGAGAATGGGAGGAGCCTGGGCACAAGAGGAAAGTGTTATGAAGTTGATGCCTGAAGCATTTATAAGGGGAACCACATTTCTGGGCATGAAAGGCATGTTAAGATTTGTTTAAGCTGCTTTCTGTGATTTTCCACTTGTATAGAAGTTGGCATCCGAAAGCATATACAATGTATTATTCTTGCTTTTACCAACATTATCTCTGTTGAACCCTTACTTTTCAGTGAATACTAAACAATTGATTTTGGCTTTCTATTTGTAGAAATCCACAGTAAAACCTGTACTGTGATTAAGATTTTTGATGCTGATGCTAGTTTTTCACTCTAGTAATAGTACAAAAAACCTTCTGTCTCTTGTTCCTGGAGCTGTCTGTCATAGGAGGGCTTGAATTTGAACACTTCAGGGTTAGAAACTGTCTGGGCTTGACTGAGTGGGGAGTACCCCATTTTAACTCCTCTAGCAGGCTTCCCTGGAGCCAAGTGGAGTAAGGAGCGGTTCTTTGGAGTTGGGGGGGTGGGTTGGTTGTGTTTGTTTTTTTACCTAGGCCTCCCTTTCTGGAATTGCTGTGAGTCTCGTATCTGCACAATTAGAGGTAGAAGGGCCATTTATCCCAGAACTGTGAATTGATGAGCCAGTCTTTTTTTCTCTTTTTTTCTTTCTCTTCCCCACAGAAAGTAACAAGCAAGTGTTGGAGTACTTACGTTGTCTCCATGTAGCTTAAGATTCTCACTGATGCATTGAACATTGTCTGAAAGTTTTTTGGATTCTGACCTCCTCTTGCCAGTAACCTGGAACTGTTTGAAACTTAAACCTATTAGGCCTATACTTTTTAAGGGTTGCTTTCAAAGGTGGCTTTGTTAAAATATTGAACATCTGAACAAAAACAATTTACCTCTTTCCCAGAAAAGAGGAATGAAAAAGGTACATTCCTTTCATTAAAGAAGGATATCATCTTGACCTTGTTATGATCAGCTCTACAGCTGAAAGGGCTGGAGGACAAAAGTTGAAATTGGGCAAGGAACCAGCTGTTTTTCAGAGAAATTATTCTGAATTTATCCCTGCTTTTTGTTTAGATTTGATGGGTATATGCATTTGAAAACTCATACTTTACCCAGTTTTAGTTCAGTTTAGAGACTTCTCTTTCCATACTTTTGAAGTGTGCAACTACAGAATGTCATACTGTGGAAAACGGATGTTGGCAGCTATCAGCCTAAAAGTAACTCTCAGTCTAGTGAGTTATTTTACAGTAATAAAACCCCATCCTGATGAGGGTCCATAAGACGGTGTAAAAAGTTAATCTGTCTCTAAGGGAATGATTGTAGAGCTGGAAATAAGGGATTAGGGCCGTTCTCCCAATTTTTCTTTTTGGCTGTTAATTGACTTAATGTTTTTGCATTTCAGTAAGTTTAGCATAAGGATATCTTACTCGTATCACTTCACTGGGGGAAAATGTAGTTGCTGTAATGATTTAGCTGTACAGTAAACTTGAGGTATGCTTGTGAAGAGTTTGTGTCCTGAATGTGAGAGAGACAGCTTTCCTTCGTTACACGAGCAGGCTTCAGAGGAAGTCATAGCATTTATATGCCTATTTACATCAGCTGTAAAATGAAGTTACGACACACACGCTGTTAAGATATGTAAGCAGTTCTAAAATGCAAAGGATTGTTAGATCCATTTTGCAGCCAGAATATGCAGAAATAGATTACAATCAAAATGGACTGTTTAAGTAGCTGTTGATGATAAAGTGGAAGAAGGCTAGACTCTTGAGTATGACACCTTTCATCTAACTTCCAGTTGGTAAACCATTTAGCCTATTTTACTGATTTGGTTTATAAAGGGATATCTTTCTGTAAATTTCTGTGCTTCTTTGAGTTTGTGGGTGTTTTCAAAAGAGGTTTTTCTTTCTCTGTGTGTGAAAAGCTGTTTGTTCCTCATTGTGGTACAGATTGAGCAACGCGTAAGAGAAAGAAAATGTTCATATGTGACAGGCTATGAATTTCTTTATTACTGAATAACCACATGATATGACCTAACTTTTATATAGTTCTTTTCATCTGTCAACAACAAATCAAAGGCATAGCAAAGACTTAATGAATACATTCTTTAAAGCTGCTTTAAATTCACTAGAAGCAACTATGCCATCAGTGAGACTCTAGGCCTTGTGACTGACAAGAGGTGATAACAATTAAAAAGTAAAGCAGCAGGGAAGTAAAATTAATGTTTATAGCAGTTTTTACTTGGGGAAAGGACTTTCAAATCCTTATTCCATGTTCCATCTCACAGAAGATCAGTGCGTGTCCTAATCTGAGAGAAATAGAAGTTCAGACTTTAGCTATTGTCTGTTTCATAAATTGTGTTTGTAGTGTAATATATAACCACACATTCTTTCTAATTGGAGTGATTTAGTTACGTTGTTAGCTGCACACAACGCAGGGTAAGTTTGATGGCTGGTGTGAGGCGATGCCCAGGTGATTGCAAGTGATCAGCTGACCATAACTAGTGAGTTAACCAGCTGAGCCGCAGCAGTGGACCCCCTGCACTATGCCAGTTGTGTGGAAAGCGTGTTTATACTGTCTTCAGGGTTTGCTCCGGCATTATAATTAGAATTTATGCTGTATGAGACAATGCACAAATGTGAAAACTCTTCATTATTTGACCGTACCAGATCTGGGGAGGACTAGGAGCACACACAGAGCCACACTCCAGTGAAGGTGACAAGGGGCAGTTTGTGAAACCGTGGTAACTCCATCGTGTGCGTTTCCCTTTATCCTTCCGAGGACATCGTTATGAGTGCATGCTTTATCTTATGTAGTGGGCATAAATTGCAGGGTTTTGGGAACAGGGGGCTGCAGGGGCACCCTGCATGGGAGGAGACGGTGGACTGATTTCTCAGCTCTGAGATCCGTTTAGACAACCCATTGCGCCCCAAAACTTCAACCAACCAGAGGAATACGTAGTGCCTCAGCCTGAGACTCATCTTGCTCATTTACCTAGCTGCTAGGTTTATCAAAGCTTGGAGGATCTTAAATATGTTCGAGACATACACTTGTCTGTCAAATTTAGTTGAAATTGTCCAGCGATCCCCGAAATTACTTGAGGATGTATAGCTGGAGAAGCAGACAACTCACGCTAACCTTCTTACCTTAGGAGAATTACCTTCCTTCTTCAGCTAGGAAAGTGGCACCACAGGCAAGCAAAATAATTTGCATTAAAATTTTGCAAAAGTAGTAAAGGATCAAAGGAGCTCTCTATATGACTGCAGAAGGAACTAGAAGAGTTAGTACTGTATATAAAAGCACAGCAAATTCAGCTAAGTAGTTGTAAATAGAAATGCGGCTTGCTTAAGGTTATGCATGTGTTCATATTTAAGCCTACCTAATGTTTACACATGTTAATAAAATGTTGACACTCCTGATGTCAAGAACAGAAAGATGTTCTGAATAATGCTGACTGAGAAGACAGAGGAAACAGAAGGGCAAGCTGTGAAAAGTCAACTGTTCACACACTATCTTGAGCAAAGATGTTGGGACGTGCTTTCAGCTCCAGGGAACTAAAGCCAGTCCTATATTGGATCACAAGTTTTAGAGGTACCAATCCTAGCCCTTACGACTAAGTTTTGTAACTAAAAGCAATGTATTGTTTCACTCTTCAAGTTATGACTGAGGATTGTGCTCAAATGCTTTTCTCTCACATCCCTTTTTCAGATTTAAACACTTCTGTAGCTGAAGAAAATGTCTACAGTTCTGTTAATGATCAAAAAAGTTATTTTTAACCACTTGTGTTTTTCAAATTAAAATTTTTCTAGAGGTGGATATGGTTTGGTTTTTTTATGTAACAAAATTAATCCTCATACCGGTGGCCTTGCTTTTCTTTATTATTTCTTGCAGACCTCTTAGAGGTAGCCTGTGGAGCACAAGCTGCTCAAGAGTACCAGTCAAAAATCTACTAGGGATGTGAAATTTAATTGTTCTTTCTAATCACAGCCAGAATGAGATTATCTTCTGAGATTAACAGGAAAACTTGCAAGTGTGTTATTTCTTAATTATCCCATTGCCAAATGCTCTAATAGTGGACTTCTCATGGGACTTGTGTAAGTCAGGAAGAAGTAGAATACTGTTAGCTTCTACCATTCGCTGTTTTGTCATTCAAGACCCTGTGGAGTCTGGACGTGATTCCAGGTGCTGTTCAGAACTCTTCAAGGTTGACGAATCCCCGGTCTAAAAAAGAAGGAACAGGTTTTTAGAATTGAAATTTATTGGAGACTTCAGACCACCGTCTCTTAATATCACAATATTTTATGTTGTTTATGTACTGTTGATGTCAATAACTGTTGATATCGTAAGTAACTTCGTGTATTAACGATGTGGTCTCAGGAGGTGCTGCACGCTCTGTAAAATTAATACAGATGAGTTCTGCGCCACGGCAGTAGAGCTAAGCCTTCTCCCCACAGAAAGTGAGCATGATTCTCGCTGCTGGACTGCCAAGTGACCTGCTGTTTCAGAGTGTTTGCTGCTCTATAACCTCTGTCACAGGGGATGTGTTGGGTTTTTGTATTTAGGATTAGGTGTTAGCGAGGATTTGGAATGCTTGGTGTTTGCTCTGAAGCTAATAGCCAGCAGAATTTTAAGCACGGTATCGCAAAGACAGACAGCGGGATGCCTGAGCAGCGTGTTGCTTAACCTTCTGGCAGGAGACAGTAACTCATCGCCGCAGCTCTCTGGGCTGCTACCACCAGCCAGCATATGAACCAAACCATGTAAACAGCAATGATTCTTGGTAATATTTCCACTTGATTGTGATATTTAATATGGAGGCCCCTTTTTAATCTGAACTTCCTTCCACAGTAAACTGGTAATGGACACATTTGCCATTTTAAACTTTCATGTCAGTTCATAAGGTTACTGACATACAAGAAAAGGAAAACAATATGTATGATGCTCATAAAAAAGGACATTCTAAATTTAAAAAAATGATGGCTTTTTCGCATTTTTTTGACAAACTCAACTCTGCCCCTTAGTATTTTAGATTCCAGGGAACTGTTCTTAATACACATTTTAATTTTTTCCCTTTTATAAGCTCCAATATTCACAGCCTGAGGCACCCATCTCATCTTTCCATTTAGGAATATATGCATACACTTTCTGTTCTTATTTTTATTCCAAGAATAACACTGTTTTATATTTCAGTGTGTGGTGGGTTTGATTAGTGCCAGTTAGTTTATTTTGTTTTCTTTTCAGTTGATAGAATTTCCCATCAGTAGCAGGTCTACTATACATCCTAATTTCCTTGGAGGTCAGCTTTGTTGGGGCAAAATTTGCCTATGACTTTCATAGTCTTGGCAAACAAGTCATTAACTGGAAATCTAGAAATCCATGAGATGCCTACTGTGCAAGCATAAATCTACTCTCCAGTACCTGTGCTGAGAGTTCTGCATGTCTGAGAGCTACTGAAACTACTGCAC
This sequence comes from Elanus axillaris, assembly GCA_026212715.1. Lineage (NCBI taxonomy): Eukaryota > Metazoa > Chordata > Aves > Accipitriformes > Accipitridae > Elanus > Elanus axillaris. Next base: position 53,340,488 of record JANZLQ010000001.1, on the reverse strand, counting down.
GTTGGCATATGTTACCAGTAGGTCCGGTGTTTCCTAAATTTCATACTTTTCATGTATGCCCAAACCATTTGCAAAGGCTGTATCCAGCCATTGCTTCCTGTGAATGTCAGGGTTTCTGTGCAAATACTGTGGAGGCTCACATGTTTGTCTAGGAAAAGCTGTAGCCATTCCATCCTGGAGATGCAAATGTTTTACAACATGCATTAATTTCCTTCTTCCTATTCCCTAGCAGAAGGTCTTAAAGGTTTGAGGAGTCGAAATAGGGTTTCTAATGAGAAATTTTGGGTGAATGCAAGTAAGTTTGAAAACACTTTTTTTTTTAAATGAAATGCACTACTTCTTAATAGTCATTGAATAGATATTTCTGTATAATTAGAGACTTAACATATTGGTTTAGTTTTTTAACACAGACTTCTATTGTCCTGTTCCATTTATAAAATATTTAAGTCTAAGGGATTTATTATCCCATTAACCCGAGTGGAATTTATGTGCTTAACTTCTATTAACCTTAATGGAAATTATGTAGGTGAATCCTTGTTCTTCTATGGGAGGCTAGGTCTTTAATTTTTTATTTTCCTCTACATTTCCTTCCCTCTTCTTAAAAATCTTTCATTTTTTTCCACCTTAGAATGGAAGGGAGTTGCTCAGGCAAGAGACATAGATCAGCATGCACTACTTTTATCTGAAGTATTAACGACTAAGCTATAATGCAAGTGAAGAGGCTACACTGCTGGTAATGAAAGTCACCTTTTAATGAGTTTTCCATGTTAATCTCCTGGTGATCTCAGTCTGACTGTGCTCTTTGGCCAGTTCTATAGTAGATAAAAAGTATTGACCTTCTCTTGTATGGGGAAATAAGAAACTTGCCAAATTTATTAAATCATCTTCATTGATTGGACGATGTGTCCATTAGGAACTGAACTGAGAAGAATATCCTTACTGAAGACCTGATGCTGCAATCTGGTAATTCCTTTAGCCTATAACTTTTTATCGTTTAATCACCTTTTACCTCTGTTCTGCTTAATTTTGTTTTTCAGGACACACTAGAAATACATAGTTGTAAAGCAGCCTTTTGTCTGTAAACAGAATCCCTTAGGTCACCAACTTGTTCTGAGGCTGCAGTCCTTATCTTAGAAATGTGAAGGAAAAATCTTATGGTTGATGTGGTTTGAATCCAAACTTGCAGTTAAGAGGCAGGTTTTACCCCTCCTGCGCCTTGTGGCTTCTATCTGGAAGAATGAAGATGTATCTCTGACATACCGTAAATGGATTAACTCAATTCCATATTCAGCAAGAAACAGGGCAGAAAAGCTGGGCAGAGAAGATGACAATGATGCAGTGAAGTTGGGAAGGAGGGTAAGAAAGGAGAGGACCTAGTCCTAGCCGTAAAAGTAGATCAGTCTGGTTATTTGAACTGGACATTTCTTGCTGTGCTTTTGGACTATGTTGATTCCGAGCTTCCTCTTTCTTTTGAGCTTCATATGAGCACAGTGTAAGGAGCTGTAGGAAAGCCTTAGATGACCTAGAGGACTCTAGCATGAATAATCCCATGGAAAGGGAGCAGATGCGGATTCCCATGTAATTTGGCGCTTATCCTTTCCAGAGCTTATTTTGTGGTTCTGAATGACTACTTTGGCTCTATCTGGATGAGCTGAAAAGCTGCTGAACTTGTTCTCTGTTTTCAAGGGTACCTTCAGTAGCCTGGCATGGAGCGTTGCCACACAATAGGAATTTTATTGCTACTTACACCAATTTTTGGCACAGATGACATGCAATATAAGACTAAGCTCAGGTACTCTGTGCTGTCCCAACTTCGAAACATGAAATAATGCGTCATGGCTGTTACTTGTTAGGATTTCCTACCCACTTTGCAGAAATACCAGTGAGAACTGTCAGACAAATGCGTCTGGTGGATGCATTCTGTGATTTCTTGTTTTATGCTTGGGATTTTTTTTTTATATTGAATTCCTTTAAATAGTATTTGAATCTCTAGTCATCTTGTAATCACACTTCAACATTTCTGACTGTGCCACCCTGATGGCTGCAGCTGCTATTGCTTTCAGTTGCATGGTGATGCCACCATGAAAATGCTGGTTCTTTCACCGGTGCTGGAGTAGCATTCTGTTGCACGCTTCCTCACCTCACTCATTCAAACCTTGTGGTACATCCTTTGTGAAGTTATTTTTCTGGAAGATACCCTCTAAAATGTTTTTTTTTCCCAGGCATTCTTAGAATCAGTTGTGAACAGTTTCAAGAAGGAAAAAGAACTGCAAACCATAATAAAAATAAGGTGTGCAGAAATGTTTCAGAGATTAATAAAGCTCTGGGAGATTCTGAAAGTGTGTTGGGATTGGGTCATTTTTTGAGGCTGAAAGAGTGAGCTAGAGAGAGTCAGGGCGGGGATATCAGAGGATTTTCTTTTTATGCCTTTAGTTATGACAAACAGTACAGACTTTATCACACGATTACTGGGAATTTGTGCTTAGAATTTGAATTCTAGCAGCTTATTAGACTCGTGTAGCACAGTGTAGCCTGCGAGAATACTGGAGCTCTGTGCAGTCATTTTGTGACACTGTTCCTCCCGGTCATTCTATGTTCTTTCGGTTTGTAGGGTATTTTTGCCTTGGTTTTCAAAGGCTAGTTTTACTTCTCGTGTGACCTTTACCGTGCAGACCCTCTCTGTGCCAGTCAGTTGTCCTGTGTTCCTATTTCCCTAGCTATGCACTCCAGCTGCTAGAAGGACCTTGATGCCAACTGTCTTGTGTCACCCTCGGCAGCTTCAAGATCTGTTTATAATGTAAGTCAGTGTTGCTTAAAGAGAAACCTTAATGTGGTGCTGTGTTGCCATGTGCTAATTTAATGGGAATTCCCAAGGAAAGTCTCTCAAAAATTGTTTTGTCATTAGAAGAGATGTATCTGTAGCATTAAGTACACGGTAAATACATTATTACTGTTCAGATGTTGGAGTGAAAAAACTAATTTATTACTTTAATTAGCTCGTAGTGTACTTTACATTAATGTAATATGCAATATTGAAATAATGAACTGAAAATAGGTATGTGTGCATTCTGTTCAGCACAGCAATTTGGTAATTCACTTGGCAAAAGCTCCTCTAGTAATACATGAACTGTGAAATGTGCTTGAAATGTGGGTTGTAATTAAAAACTTTCAGAACTTAATGTTGGCAGTGCTTGTATTGCTAAAACGTAAGCTTCTTTGTGAAACAGGCAATAGGGGATTCAGTTTTTAGTGTATTTTCAATATTAGCTTAACTACTAGGATTTTTTTAATATTTAAATGGAACATTCACTATTGAAAAAGTAAACTCTAGCCTTCTGATTTTGCACTCGTAGGAATGAAAGAACGCAATCAAGAACACATTAATATTTTTTTTGTGTGCATTTTTGTCCCAGATTACTGCCTTGGTGAATCAGAATTATTGTTCGGGATTTTTTTTGTTCTTTGGATCTGCACAGTACTACCTCTGGAGGAAAAACCTGATGAATACAGTGGGTTTTCTTGAAAAGCTTTAATTGTAGGAATGTTGGAAATTCAGCATCGGGTAGTCACTTTCAAGCGGCAAAATATTAGAAGTGTGGAAATGCATACCACAGGGATCCCTCAACAGTTATGCTCCATTTCACTGCCTGCCCTTTGCTGTTGTTGTTTGTCCTGCAGCAGAGCCCAGAGGCTCTCAGGTAGGGTTGGGCTCCTGCAGTGCCACGGGTTGTACTAACTCCCAGTAAATTGTAGTTCGCGAGGCTGATGGAGGTGCAGGCTGGGTTTCTGTACGAGGCAGACCACTCTGTCCTTTGTTATCGTGAGTTAAGGCATTCTAGCTCCTAGTTTTTGAACCTGTGGCAATATGGACAGGGACTGGTTTGGGAATCTTTTCTCTCTGGCCCCTGCCGTCTTCTGTGGACAGTACTCGCTTGAGAAGTTCCCCTTTGTAGGCAGGCTGGCTCACAAAATAAGTTGAGGCTGTGGGACTAGAGCTACTCTCAAGCAGAGAGATGTTTTAATGTTCGAATGTGGTTTCAAAAGTGAAATATATTGGCATTTGAATCAGCTGTTTAATTCCTAGGTGTTGGTATTTCTTGCATAGTAAGCCACTTTAATTTAGCTCAGCTCTGTTCCAAACATTTTATCCTATATGACTTCAACTCTTCATGTGGGAAAGACGTGGCCAAATGCCAACCTACTGAATCACATTTTATAAATATTTTGCAAACAGTTCTTTTCTGCTTTTTACCAGTTTTTCCTTTTTTGTTGCAGTTAGGAATCAGTTTTTAAAGGAAGTGACTCTTTTTTTGCCTTAATGAAAAGGCATGGGTTAGATCAACGTGGGAGGGCCTGGGATGACATACACTAACTTCATATGCTGCCTACACAAAAGAATAAACAGGTGTTGTGGGAAAGCATAATACAGTGAAACTTCCCTTCCTTCTGTCATGGTTACTAGCTGTTTTCTCGATTGGCAATGGGCTCTCGCATTAAAAAAACCTAACTAGGTAAAAACGGAAAGCAGATTCTACCCACTGAGTCAGTAGGTGTGTTTAGTAGTGATTTAGGGCAGTGTAGATAGTATTGTAGAAGGCAGTGGAGATACGCACTGAATCATTGGCGTATCAGTTTTGTCTGGGCAACCTCACTGCATGATTAATGTTTTGGCAGCTCAGAGAAGTTATATATTTGATGCTTGGTTATGCTCACTTGTTTGTCTGACACCTGTTGAACATCTAGGTTGTGCCCCAGTATTGATTTCTGACTTGAGTCAAAAGGCTTTAACAAAAGAGCTATGTGAAAATAACTAGGGAAAGTGATTACGGCCTGTCCTGAGATTGGAGGGTAGCATATGAAATGCAAACAACTGCTAATCAAAGTGAATGAATAACGAGGCTTGAGGTGATTTTAGACCCGATGAGCATCTGTTTCTCCTTACTGCTTTATTGGTTGCTTTCCTTCAATCGGTTGTCATTTTGAGAGACTGTCTGCTGGGCCCATTCTGTTCTCAACATCCATTTCCAGTCAGTAGTTCCTCTGAAGTATCTATTCCCTGCAGCTTTTATTGAGACCAATTGAACGGACTCACCATGCTAACTTACGGCTGCAATCAAACAACTGAAAAAGATCCCTGGATAACAGGTAAAGTAATATCTGGAGAAGACCAGTAAAGGATCAAGAGAGTTCTCAGACTTGGAGGGAACTGAAGCTGCGTCATGTCATGATCCCACTTACACTGGCATATCTTATTATTGAAGAAAGTTTGAAAGGAGTTTGAAGCAGGATATAGGAAAATACAAGCTTGAAAAGGGGAATTTTTTTGTTACGTAGTTTGATTGTTACCTCATTCCGGTTCAGAAATCTCAATGATGTTATTACAGAAGTTTAAAGTTCCTTTGAATGCTTCTGCAGTTTATTCTAGCTCCAATCTGACTAGACTTTTAGCAGATTTCATTCTTTTCCTGTTTGTTGTTAGATTTTAAAGCTTGATGTATGTTTTTGCTTCAGTCTGTTTCACAAGTGAGGTAGAAATGATTGCATGTTCTTCCACATTCATTTTCAAAACATTCCTTTTTAAGTTTATTAGTGTAGCAAATGAAGGGTAACAGAAGCAAGTTAGCATTTTATTTTAGATTCTTAAACTGCTAAAATGGTATGAGCAGACTGCTGTCAAAATTGCTAAATAAAAAATTCTATTTAGACAAAGACCTTGTGTTACAAGTTTCACAGTTTTGGGGAGGTTTCAATCAGGTATTACAGCTAAGCTCCAGAAAATAGGGTCTTAGGAAGATCGACACCTTCCCTCTAAAAGTCTCTTAGCTGCTAGTATGCTCATCTCATGAAATCCTTGTTCTGTTTCTGTTGTTGTTCCATGTTTCTGTTTAGAAGGATGGTTTGAAATTGTAATTGGCTGTTTTAATTAAGAGCGATACACGTTCTTCTGCTGACACTTCCCTTGGAACTTGCTTGTTCTAGCATGCAGAGCAGCTGTGGATTTCTTTGCCCACTTGATGGTATTCCTACTCTTGTATGGCTTAGAACCAATCAATTTGTCATTCCCTCCGCATGAGACGGGCCCAAACCCGCTGGCTTCCCCTGTAGTATCCATCTAATAGACCTCTGCTATGTAGCTATTTTTTCTTTGTCCTCATTTATCAGTTTTCGTTCTTGCCAAGCTCAGCAAGCTGTTCAGAGCCTGTCTAGTGCTGCACTGTTTTGTTATCAGTGTTAGAATTATAGAAAACCCTGAAATAGAGGTCTCGAATACATCTTGCTCCTTATACTTGGCTGCTCCTCACTACTTCAGTGGCTCTTTTCAGAACTTGGGAGAGTTTAGACAGCTCTCCCAAGAAAGCTTGTTGGGTCCTCTTACCTTCTTCTTACCTGCCTTTTTGGTAGTACCCCGACGCTGAACTACATCACAAGAATCCTTGCTTTGCATATTCCTAAAGAAAATGCATTTCTGTTACACCTAAATCCATAACCAATGCCTGAATCTTTTTCTTGGACCTTGCTTAAATCTTAGAGCATCTGCTTGTCAACTTGATGTTTTTAACTTAAGAACAAAGTTACGGAAATAAGATCTCGGATGATAGGAGAGAAAGCCTGGAGTCCTAGAACTGAGTATGGGAACTGGTATGGGAGAATGATGTGAGGACTGACCTATAGGAAAATGTGTTCCTCTCTACACCAGAGTAATTTTTTGACATTAAGTAAACAGCAGAGAAGACGTTCCCAAGTGGATGTCCGGACACTGCAAGAGAGATGCTCTTCTGCTGCTTGGTGGTTTTCAAGTGGAACAGCTACAGTGTCAGGGCATGAGGAGACCCTGGTTCAAGCTAGTCTAGAAATGAGGATGATGTTCTTAATTTTGAGGACAGCTGGATACAGGTCCCTGCCTCAAAAAGTGTTTCATTATTTCTTACTGGAGCAAGTCCAGGGAAGGACCATTAAGATGAAGGGTCTGGAGCACCTCTCTTGCAAGGAGGGGCTGGGAGAGCTGGGACTGTTCAGCCTGGAGAAGAGGAGGATCAGGGGGGTCTTGTCAATGGAGATAAATAGCTGTAGGGAGGGTGCAAAGAGGACGGAGCCGGGCTCTTTTCGGAGCGCCCAGTGTCAGGCTGAGAAGCAACAGGCGCAAACTGAAACAGTTGAAATTCTATTCCATCCATCGATTTTCTACTGAGAGGGCGGATGAACGCTAGAACATGTTGGCCAGAGAGGTTGTGGAGCCTCTACCCTTTGGAGATATTTAAACCTCGATTCGACATGATCCTCCGTAACCAAGCACCTGTAGCTGACCCTGCTTGAGCAGGGTGGGGGTCTTAGACGGTCTTGAGAGGTCCCTTCCAACCTCAGTAGCTCTGATTCTGTTTTCTGCAACCTGGAACAATTTTAACCATAAACATGGTTTTGCATTCCTTTTTACAGAGTAAGGAATTGACTGTGGATCTCCCTCAGCCAGGGTAAGGGGGCTGTGATACGGCAGTCTTGATTAATCGCGTCATTAAATAAAAATTTGGAAATTATTTGGAACATACTGCTTGAATTAATTAATGTATTTGGGATGACCAAAAGCATGGTATTATAACGGGGAGGAAACCTTCTACTTAGCAAAAAGTTTTGCCCAGTACTTCTTTTTATAACCTGCTTTGAGGAAATTAAGGTAAATAAGTCATATGCAGTATATATTCAAGCGGGACCGGCCATATTTAGTTTTCTTTTCTGAAAAAATTAAATTATTTAATGCAGATGCTTAGAGCTATTTATGTTACAGTACTTATGTCTCAGGGTTATTTATGTTAATATGTCACTTCTAATTAATGGAAAATTGGGGGGTGAGGGGAGAACAAGTGTTCTGAGTGTCCCACAAAGGGCACAGTGTTCTCCTTAATTCTTATAGAAACTTAACATACCTATGACTGGCAGGTTAAAGGGTTGGGGGTGTGTGTGCTTTTTTCTTTTTAGGAATGAAAGGATAGTTTTACCACTGCCGAAGAAGCTCTATGAAATATGTCTTTCATTTATTATTATTATCATTACTATTATATACATGAGATCCTGTTAAGGGAACATTTTCAAAATTCTGAGGAGAAAAGTTGTGTATGAAGAGTAACATCTGTGCTAAGGAAACATTTTTAATTTTTCTTTCCATACTGTACAAGTTTGAATTCCAGCTTGAAATAATTTTGTAAGAATAGCTAAAAGAACAACAGCTGTTTCTATGCTGTCCACCATTACATTACTGCACACTCAAATACATACGGACAAGTGCACTTTACATGTATGTATCCTAATTGATCCCTCTTGCCTATTCTCAAGTATCCATGCCCACCTGCAGTTTCCATGTGCAGGCATTTATGTTCCCTCCTTGCAAACCATCCCACTACATTTTCTGACACTCATTCAGTGCCATTAATACTTGCTGGCACGTACAAACTTATCCCTGTTTCCACCCCACTGCCCCATAAAATAATTAGTAGTGTTGTTCAAATAAGGGGGAGAGGGAGGGAAGTTGAGAGGTTTGGGTTTTCAGGATCTTGTGCCTTTTTTCTCCTAGCTGCCTACGTTTTCCTAGTCGCAAGGATAACTTTTGACTCAGGCCTTTGCTCTCTTCCCGTAAAACATCTAATTGGTGAAGATGGCTGTTCCTAGCTTTTTTTTCTTTCTCCTAGAAGGGGGATTTCAGAAGGTGAAACACCATTATGAACAGGCCTCTACTGAGAATTAGTTACAAAATTGGAAGAAAAGAGGTTAAAGAGTTTAATGCTCGGCTAAATAATTCTTAACTTTGGGGATGGAGTTGAAGCTGGGACAAGTTGTATGTACGCTGACAGAATAACAGCATAAATGAAAGTTGCTTGAAGAACGCCAAACCTCAGTTTTTATTAAAACGTGAAAGCACACCACTTAATACTTACGCTTGGGTATGGTAGCAAACCGCATTGGACTTCTAAAGATAAACTCAGGTTGCAGTAGACAAAAGTAACTGTTGGTTAGTCTGTGGCATTCATTACAGGCAGAGTATCTTTTTAACAAGCTATCTTTAAATCTTTTAATAAAAAGAGAGTTTAATTTTACAACCACTGTAAAATTTCATGCTATTTTCATGTTATTACTTTGCCTGCACTACATGAAAAGTCATGGCAGCGTTTAGTTTATTGGGACACTTTGCAAAGAACCAAATATAATTGTTGTTTAAGCAAAGAAGCAGGGCAAACACGGCATCGCTCGGACGCAACTCGCGGAGAACCTCGGGCCATGGGGAGCACTGGATTTCTGAACAAAAATCTTTCACAAGCACAGAATAGAAAAATTAATGGAGTCTGGGCACATAGCTAGCGAAATGCAGTAAAGGTGGAAAAATGTATATTAAAATACTTTAATTCTTAGTTTTCAATTACTGTAGTATAGAAAACCAGATGAAAAGTGGGTGAAATGCTTGTTCCTGTGAGGAATACAGAGTTTTGTTAGCACTTGACAAATCTATTGCAAAAAGAGCTGACAAGCCGACAAAAAGGAGACATCGTTAATCCTATTGAAACCGGCAAGAAACGGATGACCATCCAGCTGCTCTTGACAACAGCGACGCAAATTGGGGATCCACGCTGACCAAGAACAGTGTGCTCGAGAACACTGAAACTAAGTCCCTACCCAGTGCCAGTTACTGAGGACATGTTGTCTTGTTTAATCAATACAGTGTGTCGCTGGAGTCCGTGGGTTTCCACAGAGTCCTGGGTGGAAGCAAAGTGTGGTAACAGAAATGCCAGAGTTGAAGGATGCGAGCGGACTCTGGTCCGTTAGCATTGGTCTCCATTTGTTCATAGGTTTGTTAAACTTACATGGTCTTGAAAGTCTGAGCAGTGAAGGGGAATTTAAGATCTGATGTTACTGAGATGGTTTTGGCAATTTTGTCTAAAATCTTTTCAGATGTGAATTTATTGCATATTATGCCAGTCCATTGCGAATTGCACGTGAACGTGTGGAAAGGTGGTGCTTACTAAATGATTATGTGTTGCGGATAAGATTATAATCTTATCTTGTAAATGGATTACATGAGTTTCCTTCCCAGTCTGTTTGGCAGGATCACAGTATTACACAAGTCTGCTGCAGGACTGTCTTTTCAACTGTTTCTTCCAGGTTCTACAGTGGAAAGCACAGCAGGAAGAGGCTGCTGAACTAGAAGCTGCTGTAGCTGCCAGAAGAAAAGAAAAGGAAGATGAGAAAGAAAGGCTACAAAAAGAACAGGAAATGATTCGTAGAGCTCAGGAGAAAGAGAAAGTATGAGAAACTTTTATACGGTTTTGCATATGTTAACGTGTACAATTGCCTTTAAAACCTTTAACTGATCTCCTTACCTTATATTCTTGTAAAGTCTTAGTATAGAGATGAGCAAATGTTTAGTTTAGTTTTGCTGCTGTCCATTTTAGCTTTAAAGCTGCCTGCTCTTACACACCAGTTAAGTTACTTCATTACATTTAAAAAGCCAAAAAAGGCATACACAAATAAGTGTATGTGACTATCTCCGTGTCACAAAAAAATCAGTGCAGAGGCACTACTGGATTTCTAACTCTTACAAATTTGTGCTTTTTAGCAATGTGGCAAAGACTCTGAAAGGTTCCAGTGCTGCAGTTAAGTATGCTGCAATGCAGCAAATGAGCCTTACAGTATATTGTCTGCAAGATAGCGCACTGCACTTTGCAGCACAAGGACCTTAAAAGTGGGCCTGAAGCACAATGGCAATATTAACCGTTTCAGGATATCAGAAGTCCATTTTACATTGTTCTAAGTACTGATGTGGTGACTACTTGGGATATGACTTTGATGCAGAAGTCTAAACTTCAAGTTAATAGAAAATCAGAAATCCACTATAGTGAATGCAATGCTTTTGGAAAATCAAGCTGTCACGTATGTATTTGTCTTGACCTTTTTATTTGAATAATATGGCAGAAGTCCAGGAGATAGTTTTATTAGAACTCTACCTCTTTTTCTGATTATTCTTTACACTGAAATCTGGCGTGCTTAGAGTCCAATTCACCTGCGGTGTATTTATTAAGACTACATAATTATTTCTGGAAAAAAAAAATAAGTCAGAAAACATCATAGATTCTTACTGCTTTGCCTTTCAAATGCTGATGAGTAAATAGTCTCTTTTATGGGACGACTCACACTAACATACTTGCAAGAAGGGTCACTAAAAGCTGTGCTCTTATGCTAGTTAGAAGCAGAGTTAAGAAAACAATGCTAAACTGTTCCAAATAGACTATTTTCATGACGCATATGAAGGCTTTAGTGACATCAGTATGTATCTCACTACAGAAAGCTTGTGCAAAAAAAAAAAAAAAAGGAAGAAAACAAAGTCTTTATATATATAACATGTTTTCTCTTTAGATTTTGCCTTCTTGTCTTTATTTATCTGCCCCATTTCTGTGTAACATCTTACTGGGAGCAAATGTTTACTGACGGGACGACAACATGGCCAGTTAGACACCCTAGAATTTGATGGATTCTCATGTTGGTAGTGGTGCCTATTCCAGTGGTATTCCTTGCAGGAAAAAATACCAAACACAAAACTATCCATACTTACAGCAATTTGCTTAAGTTGTTACTAAAACAATTTACAAAGCTTACTGAAAGCAGAAAAGAAAGTAAAGCAGAGCAAAATAAATGACTTGCAGGTGGGTGAAAGGGCCTTAGCAGAAGAATGAAAATAAAGTCCTGCCCTACTTAGAATTTCCCTGTCTTTTTCTTATAGCACTCGAATATCTTTTCCTCGCTTTGTCCAAAGAAATATGTCTTTGTGCCGTGTCAAACAGGTCAAGAGCAGAAGCTCTTGTGGCTTACTGTATTCCTGGTGGTAGTTTGCATAACCACTGAATTTGGTTATATCAACAATTCTGCAGAGAAGCACTTGACTGAAAGTGCTACCTGGAGAAAAGAAGGTGAAGCTGCTGAAGCCTTCTTGTCTCCAGATAGAGGCAGTTATCTCCTCATTATTTCTCGTTGCTGCAAGTCCCCAGAGCCAACATTTGAATGGCTGCCAAATTTCAAGTCGATTTTATTTTGTGAGTTCGTTCTTCTTGGTCATGACTGCGTTTGCATATTGCATGTATCCAGTTTCTTCTCTAGCTGAAGAAATTTCTGCTTACACTGGTCACCTGATTTTATTCTTTTTCTGCAATGTATCTTAAAGATGAAATATACATTCTTGGCAGAGCACAATCTTCCTGTTAAACTATGCTAAATCCTATAGTTAGCAAAATTGCAAGTAATTGTCCCAAAGTCAGCTTCAAGAGACGTTTCTCTTTCCTTCAAAATACACAGAATACTCTCACTTTTCATAGGAATCAGAAAAGTTCAGATTGAAAGGGACCTCAGTAGGTCTCTAGTCCAATCTCCTGCTCAGTTATGAGGTACAATCAGGTAACTTATGTTTTTATCCTTATTTCAATTTGTTTTATTTATCCTTAAATTTATCTCCAACATAAATCTCTATAAAAAGACAGGAATTTTCCAAGATTATGTGTATGTGCATTGTGTTACAAGACTTTATTGTATATGTGGTTTTCCTCCTTCCGCCCCCACTCCGCCCCGACATATGTTTCCCGGTTTTTCTTCTTGGCTGACATGTTGTTAATATTCTTACATGCTGGATTTAAAGTTATAAAATAACAAATTAAGGCAAAACTTCTACATTTGGTGTCTGCACTCACCTTCTATGTAAGAGTTTTCAGGGTGAGATGTGATGAGATTTTGATGGTATGGATAATGTGTAAGTTGTTCTAGTTGGAGCGTGTGATTGTGAGATTTTGTAGTTTCTCCACCAGCGCTGGAGACAGAGGTGGAGAGAGAGGGACAGCCTGTATTAAATGACAGTTTGCTGCTTAGGTTTTGAGTAACTTCACTGCTGCTTTTCTTTTTGTTACAGCTTGTTCTGCTTATTTGTCTTTACTCACGCTGTGTTTATAGTGGCAGGTGGCTCTGAAACCACAAGGAAGGAAGAGGCTTGGTGAGGCTGTGTTGACCTAACCACCAGCAATGTTCGTTTTACGTGTAAATATTTTGGTTGCGCAAACTTTCCGCTTTTCCCTGGCCTATGTGTAATGTCTACATAGAACAGTCCTCTGCCTATGCACAGATGGAATAGCAGCTGTTTGAGGTCAATGGTCATATGTTTCATTTGAGTATATTACATCTCAGAACCTTAAAAAGGGCTGCTAACTGCATAGTGCAGCTGCTTTTCTGGTGAATGTTCTGTGGCAGCAAGAAGAAAATGTAAAATATCCATGATCAATGTAAAATAAATGCCTATACTCTACCTAGTTTGTAACCTAGGCAGGGTATGTCAAGTTCTTTCAAGCCTGAGAATAAGTAAAATGACATTAAATCTTAAATACCAATGCTACATTTGCTCTATTGGACTGCCGATCAGTTTTTTCCCCTGTATATTTAGATATGGAATTTCTAAAACTGGTCCCTAATTAGAGTTTATGAGAGAGCCTTCAGGCAGTGTGGAATACAGAAAGACAATAATTACAGAATAGAGAGTTTTGTTTCATAACTATAAGTATTCCAAACAATATTAAATAAAAGCATTCTAAGAAATACGGTTATAGAAGTAATCCTTATTTTCACGTCCTTCATGTGTAAAAAAGGGCCTATAGAAAGAAATGATTGGCTTATAGGTTGGGAATTCTGAAATATAAACACTGTTTGGAAGACATGTTTTGTTCTGAATCATGATAGTTAAAAGGTTTTTCTGCACAATCACATAAAGAGGATAGTATTTTGACTGCCGTTTCAACTGAAATCTCCAGAAGAGGCTTAAATATCATTCAGTGGCTGATACAGAAGTTATTTTTATTGCCATTTTATGAAGCTTTTCCTATGTGAGATGATTCCATAAGTAAATTTCATTGTAAGAAATTGCCTATATTTTGGGAGGTAGGATAAGGTCCCAGACCTTCACAGGAACTTTATTCATTTAATTGTGAAATCAACAGATTACTGACATATAATTTGAATTGCTTTTATAGGTAATGTTATAGTTTAAATTTTCTTAGATTATTAAAATTCTTAAGATTTTCTTAGTTTTTTACATCTTTTTCTAAAGCTTCTATTCTCTATTTTTCCAGCTCTATTTTAAATTTTAGAAACGTAATGCTTTTTTGATAATTACAAGTGGCAGCATTGTCATATGCTTCTGTCATCATAAACAGTCTTTTCAAAAACTCGGTCTTGATTTTCAAGGTTAAATGCTATCTTTGTTTTGCTGGAAGCAATAATTTGTAGTGAGTTTTGTAGCTTTTCTCTTTCTATTTGTCATAGCAATTGCCAAGAAGTCTGTTAGGTTGAAGAAATTAAGAGGTTTCTCAGTCAGCCCTCAGGTGGAGTGAAGCACCACGCCGTTCTCTGGCTATTCCTTTGGCTGCTGATTTGGACGTACATCAGGGTATGTCATTATTTCTGTGTCCCAGCTTGTTTTTCTCTTCTGGTACCTGCATGTGGACTGGAAGAAGAAAAAAGTGGAAATGAAAGACTGAGAAGTACAACAAAGAGAAATTGCAAGAGCGCTAACCCTTGTAGATCTACCATGTTGTCCTAACTCTTCTTGTTGGGAGAGCAGAATACTTAGTATAATCCAGAAGAGAGAATATATGATACCTGTTGGAGATGGTGTGGACTATGGGTTGTATTATTACGTGGTGGTGTTATTATGTGTTAGTAACTGGAACAGGCAGGAGAGGTCAACTTAGCTTCAGTAAGGGCAAGAGGCTGCAAGATCAGGAAATACGGGAGGTCTTATACAGAGGTGTGCTGTGGTGTTCCACAGGCAAAAGGACACAAGAAATGGCTGGAGCATCGTGTTGCCAATAAGCTTAACTGATACCTTTCATAGACTGAGTTGAGGAATTATGATATCCACTTACCTTACATAGGTTGAACTGTTTTATATTATTAACATAATTAGAAGGAGTGTAGCACCCAAAATACATTTCTCTGTCTTTGAACTTCTGTTCATACACAGGTTCCTGTCTACAGATGTCTAAACCTTCCTGAAAATTAGGTAAATTAAAGGGCTTTTTGTCCTAATATGCAATTTGCTTATTAGTGCTTATTAAGAAAAATCTTAGTTGTGATTTTTGTGTCTTCTCCTTCTTTGATTTTTTTTCTATTCTGTATTAACAGTCATCACTTGTATACATTGTGTGTTGCAGTTAGCCTTCCAAAGAAGGCATGGTTTTCCGTAAGCCATGAGCTGAAGTTAGCCCTGGCACTAAGTTTTGCGGTAAGCGGCTGAGGTCCCACGAGCAGCGGGGAGAAGGGCTGCGCTGGCACCTGCTTGGGAGCCCACCCAGCCCTGTCTCTTGTCTCCAGTGGTGGCTGCAACAGCAGAGGAAACACACAGGATCATTTCCCTCCCTCCTGGCTGCTTTCCCTGTCTCCAGCTGTTCCCTGATGTGGTTTGTCAATTTAGTAACCACTCCCCAGGGACTCTCTCTTTGGGCAGTTGCCTAGTCTTTCCTGAAACACGTGTGAACCTCCTGCGTCCATCAGCAAGGAGCTCCACCAGCCTTCCACCCGCTGCATGGAGAGCCGTCTCTTCTCTCTGTTTCGAATCTGGCTCTTGCTAGTGCCAGCTGAAGCCTCCTAGTTCTTGCATCAGAGAGGCAGAATCAATCTCCATCCAGCCTCTTCGTGACACTCGTGAATTTGTAGGCTTCTTATCAAATCCCCCAGAAATTGTCACGTCTCCATCGGAATAGCCCCATCCTGTTCTTTCAGTGCCTGTATGAAAACTTGTACGAACGCAACGAACCTTTGATCATTACTGGTTCTCTTCTCTTTCATGTGAAAAGGTTCTTTTCGGAGAGGGAAGGATCATAACCGCACGTTGGACTATAAACATGTTTTCTGTGTTTTCCTATTCTTCTTGTACCACGTCCTGACACTGTACATGTTTGATTTGCCTTCTGACTGCTGCTGTGCACTGAGCTGATGTGTCGCGGGGGTGGGGGGGTGCCTCTTGGTCGCTGGCACTCAAATTCAGGATGCGTTGCTCATTCGGCCACGCTGGTCACGCTGCTCTCTGCTTTCTGTTCCCCAGAGGATGGTTTCTTGGCCTTCGTGAAAGCTGCTGCGTGACGTCATCAGCTTTAATACGGCCTGTGGTCACTGGCTCCTGAAAGCCTCGCTTGGTGCCAGCCACGGGCCCTCATTTCCATGCAGCGTCGTCGGGAAGTGTTGCTGTGCTGCTGTTGGATTGCGGAGCAAGGTTTACAGGGGGATGTTCCCTGCATTTTGCTCTGCAAGCAGAATGGCTTTTTTTCTGTTGCAGGAGAGGAATTTGCAGTTCTGTGCTCCTGCCAGGTGTCTGAAGTGAGAGAGGCTTATGGAAGTGATAGGTAACAGCTTCTTGCAAATGCAGCTGAAAAATAAGAGGGCTAGAGAGTTGTCTGTACTGCAGTCCCTGCTGACCTCATACTATACTACAGATACTATACTTTATACCTTACTGATTGCTTATTAGGGCAGTGCTGCTGGCAATCCAACTATGGCAGTTGGGACTTGGTGAAAACTAATAGTAATAGTTATTTCGGAAGCAAAGTAAATCCATTTTTATTTCAGGGATATCTTAGCTAGATGGGAATGCTTTCACTGCTGCCAATCATACTGTGTGGATTAGATGACCTGAGATGCCTACAAAACCTGTGTCATAGTGGCTTCAGCATTTGTGACCAGTACCTGGACGGACTCACCTAAGACTAGCGTAGGAATGCAGCGTTGGAGTCATGCTCCTGAATTTCAGTGTGATTCAGGTGTTCTTGAAAATTGGATTTAAAAAAAAAACCTGAAGCCAGCACTTCAAAGATGAGAAGGTGATTCTTGTTCCTCTGTGTAAGAAAACCTGCTCTATCAGCTTGCCAGGCTGGTTGGTGGCTTGTGAGGTTAGCTCCAGTCATCATTCAAAACTTTGGGAAGTGTAGCACTGCAGCAGTTTTCTTTTTAAGGTAGCATTAAGGTGCTGGTCGAGAGCTGGCTGAAAAGGAGCCGGCAGTGTGCCCAGGTCGCCAAGAAGGCCGACGGCATCTTGGCCTGGATCCGAAACAGCATGGCCAGCAGGAGCAGGGAAGGGATTGTTCCCCGGTACGCGGCACTGGTGAGGCTGTACCTGGAAGAGAGGTTTAGATTGCATATCAGGAAAAATTTCTTTACTGAAAGGGCTGTCAAGCATTGGACCAGGCTGCCCAGGGAGGTGCTTGAGTCACCGTGCCTGGACATACTTAAAAGATGTGTAGATGTGGTGCTTAGGGACATGGTGTAGTGGTGGACTTGGCAGAGTTAGGTTTATGGTTGGACTCGATGACCTTAAGCGTCTTTTCCAAGCTGAATGGTTCTATGATTTGCAATGTATGTCATGGCAAGGTGGGAATTCAAACCTTGCTGCAAATTCCACCAGTTGTTTTTGAAGAACTGCCCTGATTTTAGGAACAGAATCCTGTAGAATTTATTCAAATGAAGAATTCAGAGTTTCACTTCAGCAATATTTACTTTAAATCCCAATTCCTTGTTTTGCATCCAAAAGAACTCATCTTTCCTCATTAGCTTCCCTGCTCAGGTTTCACCACCGTGCTTGAGGCCTTTCTTTCTCACTCAGCTTTGGAAAAGCTTAATGCTTACATGAAGACCACTCACGTGCTACTTCTTGTTCCTCAGCAGGGTCTCCACCTCTGCCAAAATACACTGGACTGGTGTGGATCCATCTGTTTAAGCTAAGCTATACTGTTCTACAATATAAATTTTATTCTAAAAGATCAAAATTGGATTTTCTTTAACTTAAGTTGTCTGTCTTTATTTGTTCTTACTACCTTGGCTTGTGAATGATTGTTACTTTGTTTACTGTATTTGTTCAAACTCTAGGTGAAAAAGTACTGGGCTGAGAAACAGCTCAAGTGGCAAGAACAGGAAGAGAAAGATTTACAACGTCTGAAGGAATTAAGAAAATTAATGGCCGAACAAGCAGTTAAAGACAAAGAAAGGTAAAAGAAATTAAATGTGAATACCTACAGTATCAATAGGAACTTCTTATAATCTAATATGCTTTGATCTCTCAACTTTCTAAATTAGAATAAATTGAGATAAGTAATCTTTTTTTTTTCCTGTTTGGCAGTTACCCCAGTCTGTACAGCCAGCTTGCATCACGGTTGTATCCTGGATGCAATTTATTTGTTAGTTTGAATCCACCTTTGTAAGTGCTAAACTCTTGTAATCATGATAGAGTACACACATTAAAACCAGCCCCCTTTGTGATTTTTTTTTTTTAATTGTAGCTGAATACTAAGACCTTCTACCTTCCCACTTTGCAAAATTTTTTATAATCAGGTTTGGTTTGTTTGAGGCAAGCAAGAGGAGCACATTAAGCACTTAACAAGCCTCAAAGATATTTATTATTCTTTTAGAGGGTCTTAAACTGCACATCTAGTCGTAGATGCTTTTCACCTGTATGATGTAATTTAGGACATAAGCCTGTTAACATTTAAAGGCTTGCCAACTCTTTGTTGCAGAGTATGGCCTTTAATGACCTGTTGAAGAAATACTTGATTTCATAGAGGAATTCCTCTGTCACAGAGGAACATAAAAACTGTATGTAGTCCGGTTTTAATTGCTCTCAAATCACAGACTTACTTTTTTTACATAGAGGGAGCCACCAAATTGCATGGACCAGGAGTGTAATTAAAATAGGATTAAAGTGCCACTGGCATTAGAATATTAAACTAGTCTTAAGCATTCTGGGGGAAAAAACTACTTCCATCTTATTTTGTTACAATGCCTTGCTGACAGCTGAATTTAAAAGCCTGTACCCTTATGCTACAAATATATCTATACCTTTCCTTAAACATACCTGCAATAATTTTAGCTCATAGCAAGAGAAACACATATACTTGAATTACTGAGTTTTCAGCAGAACTCATCAGGAAAAGATTACTTTTCTTTAAACCTGTGTACTGCACTATGCCACAGTTGGGGAATGTTCTTATGCTAATAAATGTTGCAGAATAAAATATAAGGGAATGGCACAGTTCATTGAGGAATGTGGGAAGGAAATAATCACACCTTCAGGCTATTATGAGTCAAAAGTCAGTAAATGCTTAACATTATGTTTCCCAGAATTGGCGTACTGTACAAAATAAAACAATTTAGAGAAAAATGCTTACTGTTTGTCGAGATTAATAATTCTTTGAAATTGCTTAATGCTTTTCATCTTCAAAGCCTTCAGAGACGTTCATCAAAGAAGGGCAGAGAGATGTTACTGTTATTAGATACTGTAGTGCTACAAGTATGGTGTAATGCATTTTTAAATATGTACTGTATTGAACCAAGGTAAGCACACCGGCATAATGATTTTGCAGTGCAGAACTGCAGTCCTGTAGAAACTAGTAGTGTTCTTACATTTCACCTGTTGCAGCACATAAATTGGTTTTGAGTCTTTGTAGAACTGACCACGAAAGATAGCACAGGCCAGTGTCACAGTTCTGATCTGACACGTTTTCAGGCTTTTTTGGGAAAGGAAAAGATTTTTGGATTGCGACCTGACTGACTATTCCAAGTATAAGATATGGCCTGGATAGTTCATAGAGTTCCTAATAGGTCCAATAAGATATTAAAAAATGGTCTGCTGTTACCCGGAACTGCTTTTAACGTTAAGTACTTGGGTTTATAAAAAGGAAAATTATTATCACAGAGTCGCTGTGGTATTCTGTCTATTCAGATCTCACTTTGCCTATGCAGCATCTTGCAATTACAGAGTTACAACCCGATCAAAAGGATTAAAGGCACCTGAAACTGGATGTAGAATTTCAAGTGAGTAAGTTGCTTTCTACAGCTCCTCTGCTTAGTGACTATCTGACAGTGGGCACATTTAACTGCTGGGACATTTCTTTTTTTGGCCTGCAAGTTCCTAGGTAGCTGCAGTTTGATACTGCATGCGTGTCTTTAGAACTGTTGTCTTCAGAGCATCTGGCCACCCAGCACTTGCCTAAACTGCAGCGGGTTTAGGTTTATATAAGTTCACGTACGTGTTGATCGAGTAAAAGATGGTGAGAGTAGAGAGTTCAACGCAAAATCCTAACAAGCAATGCTATCTGCATTCAGAAATGTGGGAGAGGGGAAAAGGGTTGTGCTATGATTTCTGCTCCAAGCACAGTATCTATTCCGTATTTTTTTTTTTTATCCCACAGACATTTCATACAAAATTTCTAAAACAGTGTTTAAAAAACATCACAGCGGCTAGGGTAAGAACCTAGGTGTGCCCAGCCAGATCCTGCCAAATGCCACAAGTAGGGAAAAATAATACTCCTTCTTTGCTTCCTTCTATTCCCATTCATTTTGTATTTTTTGCTGATAGCGGTCCAGCTATTAAAACAGGGGTGGAGGTGCCGTTATCTAGACTATTGTATATTCTCACTGGTTGTGATGCTTGCTGATAATGCAGAAAATGCAGATTTGAACTTCAGGCTGAGAACCTGAGATTAAAACTGACTGGACAAGAGCTCCGATTACTGCTATGTATCATAAAAGGTCTGGGATGGCCACATTTAAAAAGGAAAGCAGAGTTCTGATCCTTTTATTAATAAAAGTTAAAGGTTTAGCAGATGACAGCTCCAGAGAGAAATGCTTCATAAACACAGCAGGTACTAGATAAATGGTGTGTGTTCTCCTTACTGGCATTCAGCAGGACTTAACCCCGTTAAGCTGGGGTAGCAGGCGGGACTGCTTCAGGGCTAAGAAGTTAGTGTTGGCAAGATACGGTCGCACGTGGCCCATTGAAAGTAGAGATGTAAGCGTGGATATACACGTACTGCAGTTGGTCCTTTATACCCACGTAGGATCACGCATTCAGCTATTCTAAATGTCTTAGGTCTACATGCCTGTGTCTTCAGGACACTGAATTATAAGCTCTCTTTTTATGTGGTAGCAAGAACTACAAACTGCATTCAGGTCTTACTGTGCTTCAAGAATTAGCATCCAAAGGGGCAGATGTTTATTGCTAACGGTCCATTTCTCCCTTTTCTAATCTAGGCAGTGAATTTCAGTCAGGTCCTCCGTTTGGTCCCTTAGGAATGGAATGGATTGAATATGCATAAAATATTTTAGAAGAACATTGCCCCCCCAAAAGAATAGCTTTTGTATTAGTGTTGCAGGGTGAGAATTAAATTGGCATGAAATCGTGTAAATATTTTTCCCTCATTACCTATGAGAAATAGATTGGCACAGTCCTGTTCTCCAGTGAGGCAGTGAACGGGAAACATTCGCGAGCATCTTCACCCAGCAGCTGTGCTCCTGCCAGTCCTGGCCCTGAATTCCAAGGGCAGGGTGGGAGGCTGGGGAGGAAAGGACTGCTCCTTGCGAGAGTTTTCTCTGACCAGCCACCAGACACAGAGCGACGGCCGTGCAGCTCTGTGTATCCTGCCAGGCGTGAAGGTGCTGCGTATCGCACCTCTCCTTGCTGCTGTGCTCTCGCCGCAGTTCGCGGCCAGGCCTGCGAGAGCCGTTCACTTCTCCCCTCTCGCCCCAAGGTTTTCCCCTTCCCCAAGCGCAGCTCTCGCCGGCTCCCCCGGAGCCTTCCCACCTTCCCCGTGGGTGCTCTGCGTTGAAGGGACACGGAACGGCAAGAAGCCAGAAAAACCGTGGGCCAATAATGGGGTGTGAAAGGTATCACGAAGCTGGGCGAAGGAGGGGGCTGTTGGTGGCGTGGGTGGTAGCAGCAGCTTTGCTGTGAGCTTGCGCTCTTACGTTTAAGACCGTCTTCAGAGCCGGGGGCTGGGGAGGCTCGGCACCCCAGCACGGCCACAGCGCTTTGTGAAACGCTCAAATTGGCGTGTAAAACACTTGGTCCCAGCTGCCACGTGCCTTGGTGACGTTGTGCATGGCCTCAGCCCGTCACAGGTGGGAACAGCAGCAGACCTTCTTAGCCACTAAGCTAATGCTCATGTCAGATTCGTTCACCTGACAGCAGTGAACAGAATAAGTTGTGATGTAGGCAAAAAACCTATCTCTATTATAACCCCATTTGTTTTAAAGATTTGCTGAGGCTTTCATAATAAACATAGTAGTTCATTGTTTCCTATAAAAATTTATGCAACAGTGTCTGAAAGCAGAGTTTTAATGAAATTACGCTTATCAAAAACTACCTAAGTGTGATACCCACAATACTTCAAAAAGGTAGCTTTACTGAAACCAATTAGCTACGCTCATTTTTCAGCTGGTGATTTATTAAAATTGTTACTTACGGTGGTACTTAAACTCAAAATTGAATATTAAGATATTTTAATTTTAAGCTTTTCTATAAAATTAAGTTTGCTTTGAAGAAATCGTAGCTAAAATATTACTGAGTATAACAGAGTGAAAGAGAATTAACAACTTTATTTGGGTGTGGACATTGTGAAATCAAAGCTCAAGTAAACATTTCAAGCCAAGTATAAAAAATATTGGAAGAATGTTCCAAATTAGGAACACAGTGTACAGTCGAGTACGTATTTACAAGGTTCTCTGCCTTCCATGAGCCTAGATTTCATAGCTCTGCCATTGCTCTCTGACACTGACACTTAATGTTTGTTAATACTGGCCTTGGTCTCTCCAGCATGAGCGAGATGATGATCTCCTTAGGATAACACAGTCATGAAAACATCAGCCTCCTTCTTCGGAGCAACAAATGCTGCACCAAGGTGCCAAGTCCTTGCTCTGCCCGATCTGCCCGTCAGTTACTTTGGCAATCAATTCCAGTCGCATCCATTCAAACTGGGCCCAGAAATGCCGTAAAATGTTTCCATTTAGCAATGCTTTACATTCCTATGTATGTGAAAACTTCTGCAGTAGAGACAGAGTATTTTAAGTTAGAGCTGGATGAGTGCCCCTCACTTCTCCTTGGTAATTTATGGAAGTTTCCAGGGTACTGAATTTCATATTCGGTGACACTGGAGTATTTTGGAACATGTATCATAGTAGTCAGCTCAAGCAGAGTGAAAGGTTTTCCATATAATTTTTGTCGTTTTTCAGAAAAATATTAGTATCTGCTTTTTATTAAATTTTCTTCATATAAAAAGATGAGACTTTCTCCCTGGAACCAAATCACCTCTGAAGATTGCCGCTGTAAGCATTCATCTGCCTAAACTACGATGGCTACAGTAAGAAACTGAAAGCCTGTCTGGGGCAACCTCAGGCAGCTTTGTAGCACTCCCTAGGGACAAATCTGTTTGTCCTGATAATTGTTACTGGATTATTGATGGAGTGTCTTTTCTAGTTACTGACATAACTGTGCATTTAATTCTGATTTTGGCAGTTTATAGCACTAGTTGTATACTCCTTTGAGCTTACTAAGATTTCGAGAGTAAGAAAATAAAAATACATGTTTTATTGTGGTTGAAGCAGCTCGCTCTTCTCCATTTCTCTAAAGGCAAGTTAAAATTTGAAAGGCAAAAGAAGGGTAATTTTCTGAATGCAAAGCATGGCAATGGCAACTCCTCTATAAGGACTAAAAGCGTCATACCGAAGAATACCCTAAGGCTTAGGCCCTAAACTAAAAGCAGTTTGGCAGTGGACTGAGGGTTATTAGGAAATACGGTCATGGTAGTACTATTGAGGCTATAAAAACCTCAACTTTGGACAAGTTGACCAAAAATAACGCTGTAGGTGAAGTTTCAGGATTATTTGTGTGCTAACTTCCATTTTTTTCCTTTTGAAGAAGGATGTAATTCTCAAGTTTTCTTACTTCTTCCAGTAACAAGATGGGAAGTGATGTTTCTTTTAATGGAAAGGGTTACAGGAGAGAGTTTTTCTGTGACACACAGATGTCGGAGAACATTTCTTCTTGGCAAAGAAAAGGGGGGTGGGAGAGCAACAAGGCTATATAAAGCAGGCTAGAGAAAATCTGCATTCTAGAAATTAAATCTGAAGGGTTAGCCAAGTTAGTTCAAGCAAACCGACCGACCAAAAAAAAAACCACCCCAAAACAAATCAAAAAAATACAACTCTCCAACCCCCCCTTCCACCAAAACCCCAAACCAAAAAACTCCAACAAAAACAACACATTCAAATGAAAAAAGCATTTTTTGCATTTTTCAGGTCTTTTGATGAACCACTGTATTATTATCAGACGGATATAGAAAACATCAGACTAGTTTTCAAACTGAAAGATCCTAACGAATTTAAAATTACACTTGACCAATGTTTTTTCCATTTGCATGTATGCTGTTTTGCAGGGTAAAATTTAGACAAGCATTACTAGAAAAACGGTTGCTGGAGAAAAAGCACCTGGCCCTCCAAGAAGCACGTGAAGAAAAGGAAAAAGAGAAAAGCCTTGAAGCACTCCGACAACAGGTGGTTTTATTTCCTGTATATAGTATTTTCATATACAGTGATGACACAAACACTTACTGTCATCTTACATGAAAGATAAAAAGAACGATCTATCAAAAGCTAATAAATGAATAAGTTAAAATGCACTTTTGGTCTGACTTTAACAGTAATTCTATCGTGTTGTAAATCTGATGTGCTTTGTAACTGACAGCAGGAGCATTATGGTGTTAAATTGCACTGTAGAAGCTGTTGATATCTGAAAATAGATACTATTTTTTCTGCGTTGGATGCGATTTCTCTTTTTCTTTGATTTTGGGGATTTTTTTTAAATAATCTGAAGTCTGCCTTGAGTCTTAGGCAAGAGTTATGAGTAATTTAAATTCTTTTTAAATTCTGAAAACTTACAGACCTTGCATGACTTTTCTTTAGAGAGAGATTTAACTCTCTGTGGAACTTTTGCACGCTTTTCTCAAAAGGGTATCCCAGAAAATGCTTGCTCATGTGTGTCATAGTAAATGTAGCATTATTTTTTTTCTACAGCTGACTTTCGAAGGAGTAATTTTACCTTCATTTATATTTTCTTATCTAATCTCCTTGGTTTTTCCTCTGAACATGAAAAGGAAAAACCTGGAGTTCGCATTCTTTACACTCCAGGTACTGCAGCCTAAATGTGCAGCCAAGGGAAAATAAGGGAGGGAGGAAAGGTGCTCTTCGAACCCTTTGATTATGGATAATTTAAACAGCACTAATGCAGCAGCTTTCTCCCTGGGACTACCCACGGTTAAAAATACGGTATTTGATGCAGCCTTGACCTCACCTTCAGCATATCCTTTGGCTTCAGGATTAACCAACCAAGTGCAGTGTGCATGCCAGTGAAATTCTTCCTCTGTCCCTCGTGGACTGTTTGTGGCCTTATAAGTGCTTTCACTTCAGCATTTGGGTGTACGAAGTCAAGAAGAAAGAAAAATATAACAGAGGTCATCTTCTGTGGGAGAGCTGAGCATAACGGGAATAAATAAACCTAAGGGATCATTGGTCTGTTATTTCAGTTATTTTTAAACTGTTGAACTTGGGCTCATTTCCAGTCAATAATGCTTTATTTTTAGTAATCTGATTCAATTAAATATTTTGCAGTATTAACAATGTTATTTTAGGTTGTCAGTGCATTTTTAATAACTCTGTTACATCTTTTCTAAAGTACTGGTTGCATTGCATTGTCTTTTGTGTCAGATTTTACAAGAGGCTGGTTGAGAGTCATGATCTGTTGATCTGTTCTGACTGACCCAATTGTCTTACCAAAGTAGAAGATGCTTCTAGAATGGCCTTTGACCAGGATGGTAGAGTTCCCACTTCCTTACATTTTTCTAACCTTCTATTCTCTGTGTTTCACACCAGTGAAATACTGCTTCATAAAATATGCCCCTTGGTTGTATGTGGGGAAAAAAGATGATCTTTAGTAAACTCATCCAGTCTGTATATTTTGACAGCCTGTAAATACAAAGATGACTTTTTATCAGAGACAGAAAAAAAAGAATGATCATACACAATTTTAAATATTTTTTCTGGTTTTAGCCATTCAGAACGTATCCTGACTTTGATTCTTTAGCTTATGCGTTTTTCTGTATTTTCTGAAGTAGTATTAGCTTATATCTGAATACTTTAACACAAAGAAAATAAGCAATGAAAAAAGTTTGACTCTTGCACAATATATTGTCTGAGAGAATCTTTGGTACCACCCTAGTCACAGGAAATTAAACAGTTGAAACAGACGCACTTAAGAAAAAACCCAAAGAATTATGTTCTTTGTGGCATATCACTCACTGTTGTTGCCCGTGACTGTAAGAAGTGTGAACTACTGAACACCTTTGTTTCCATCAGAAGAAAAAGAAGAAAGTTTGGACTTCCAGGAATTGTGGGTATTGCTAAATTCCGAGTCTGCTGGTTCCTTTTGGTTACTGGCTTTGAACGTCAGAGCTCGTGTCAACCTCTGCTAGAGAGCCGGGGACGAGATTGCTTCTCCCTTGCAGCATCCTTGCTGAGCCAGGGGCTCCTTCGCAGCCCGGACCACGCGCCGCTGTTACGGTGCAAAGATCGGTACCACGCATATTCGGGAAGTGCTTTTTCTGGTAGCCTGAAGCTTAGCGTAAGCTTATTTCCTACCAGGGGCGTGATGAGGTAGCATCACAAGGTTTCTCTCGTCATGGAAATGCCACCCAGCTTTCAAGTTTATGTTTTCAAGGACTGACAATTGGAATTCACAATATGCAGGTGGTTCTGTGTTAAGCCTGCCCACATAGCAGGCAGTTCTCCGCTTTTCACAGCAGTTCGGGGCATGCACGGTGCTGCATTAAGTCCAGCAAATTAAATTGTCTCTTTTGCAAAACAGGAGAGAAATCTCCCTCGTTATTATTCTCTGTCAAAGTGGTTTTACTCCAGATTCAAGTTTTAAGCTTTACAACTTCTATGTATGGATACAAGGTGGTTTAAGACAACTTTTGAAACTTTCACACCAGGTAAATGCTTGTGTTCTCAAAGGATGTTATTGATAATAACCTTTTCTCACCTTAGTCTGCATAGATAGAGTAATTGTTATTTTCATATCATGTATTTTAGGTTGCCGTTGTTGCAAAATTAGATCCAGCTAGAATAGTGGCTGATACAGTGGCATCTAAGGCTCGGATGGGCATTGGAACCGAAGAAGAGTTTGATCTTCAGAAGCCACTGTTTAAGTTGCATACATACAGTGAACAGCAGGTAATTGGCTGTAATCATGCCATGTAGTTTATTGTATGCACATATGTCTTAATAGTGATATATGACAGTAATATTAATAATATATCCTAAATAGCAATAGTAACAGTAGAGTATAGAATATAATGTGTGTTTAAAAAAAAAAGGGCATTAGGAGTAAAAGGTGGGGTAATCTTTCTGACCCAATGTAGATACTGGAGGCACACGACAAGAGTGGACCACAAAGGTCCAGTCAGGTCCAGCATAGAACTCCTGGGCTCTCCCTGAACAGCATCTCCCATTGGCACCGCTGGAGAGAGGATACTGTTGGATACTAAATGGACCAGCAGGCAGTTCCTGTGTTTGCTAGGCGTTTTGATGGTTCTGTTTGCTATTTTTTAATTTCAAAACTCACCACTTTCACATTTTTATGCATTTATTTAAAAGAGTGCCTCCTTTTCACCTGCTCCAGTTAGTGTTGTACAAAGTATTTGAAGCGAATTGATTTAGCATAAAAGTTCTACTGACTATTCAAAGAGCTATGTCACAGTTAACTTCATTATGGGGTATTCTTTTTTTTTTTTTGGAAGATTATGCACAGCACAAATCTTTTCGTAAGCTGAAAATTAGTATCTTGACTATCTTTACAATGTTGCTGGATTTAAGATCAGTTGGGCTGTGATATGCAAGGGCTACAGGAGAAGAAACTAGTGAGGTGTAAATGAAGCAGGAAACTGAAGTAACTATACTCCTCAGGTGACTCGGATTGCTAAGGACAGTGCTAGCTCAGTTTCAGATGGAAGTAAGCAACATAGGGGAGTATTTTTTTATTTCCTTGTTGATCCCCATCTGCTCAGTCTATGCATTTGAAACTATTCCCACTCTGGAATTTGAAAATTATGTTTGTAGAAAGGGAAGTGCTATGATATAATTCTATGGCAGGAAAGCTTTCTTCTAGCACTGAATAAGCTGAAATGTAATGATGTCTATAACTAAGCTTGTCCAGCACTTCCCATTTTAAGACATTTTAAAGCTTCTCAGTTTGGTAAAGATGCGGTACAAGAGGTCTAGTTTTTTGTTCAGCAATTAAAATTTACCCAGCTCTGACTGATGTACGAGGTTCTGAAAAGCCTTAGCTTTAAAAATGCTCTGAACATGTATTTTTGGGATTGATGCCTAAACTCTCGGAATATTTGTCCCGTTTCAACTCCGAACGCGTTTTGGTACCGCTCAGACTGCAATGTGTGATTCCTGCCAAGCGTACTGGTGTGCTCCATCCCAGAGCTGCTGTGGTTATGGATAATGCTCTCCAGCCTTGCTCTTCCAGCAGCTCCGGGCGCAGTGGCAGGCGATGCTAGAGCTGCAGGCGATGTGACGCACTCTTCTACTTTCAGTGCTTCCCCGCTGTAGCCGTTGGAAGAAGGATTTGAAGGAGGCTTCCAAATTTTGTCAAATAACCTGTTGACAAATTTTGGAAGTAATTTCCCTGGCCGTTAGTTGTTGTTTTGTAAGATGAAAGTGGTACTGCCATGTAGTCGCAGGGCAATGCTGTGACAAAAATCATAAACATGTTTGAAGCATTCAGATTCCGTAGAAACAAACAGGAGGGGGCTAAAAGTCTTGTGGTGAAGGCAGGGCTGTAGTGATGGGGGGGGACATTAGAGAAGTCAGCAACTCTTCAGGGGGTGGGCTGAATTGAAAGTCACTGAGTTTCTCATCTGCCCTTTGAGTTTTGCTGAGGAATGACAACCAGAGCTCGTTGTTAAAATAATTTATTATCCTTTTTAATATTAATGATCACATCAAGATATGTGCAGTGAGATAAGGCTTGTTCACTGCAGAGTTTCTCTGCTTTTGAAGGCTTTATATTATGAGCATAATTTTCTGACCGTCTTTTAAAACCTTTTAAATACATACATGCACAGATAACCTGTAAGATACACTGTGTGTACGAGGAAAGTACTGTTTTGTTTGTCATTGCTGTGGTTTATTTTAACAGATCATTTCTGACCCTAGACTTCGTGTTGAGCTAGCTCTTCGCAACGCTGGACTTCATAAAACACTTTATGCAAAAGAGATTTTACCAAAAATTCCCCCACCGAAGCTTCCAAGAAGAGATATGGAATCTACAGCTTTTAAAATGTAGAGCGCCTCTCATATCAGGAGTGGAGAAGCGTCAGGGGTATTGTCTGGCCTATAATGTGCAATCTTTAAATAAATTTCCCTTAGGCTGTGTCATCAAACTGCTTAGCTCTCAGTGTGTGCAGTCATTCAAAAAAACCAACATGCCTTTCTCATGCGGTGCTACGCCATTTTACACCTGCCTTGGTGAAGGTTTTATAGAAGTTTGCTGGGTGTAGGCTATTGTGGTATAATTTCCCATGTCCCTTTCTACTGGGAGATAGGACACCTACAGACATTCCAAGCCAATCCGACGTATAGCATCTGGAGTAGAAACTCTGGTTTTTAATTGGCAGCATAAATGCAAAATAGCTTCGCAGAACAGTCACTTTAGATTATATTATGATGCATGAATACATCCCACAACTTCCAATCCAGGTTTCTTGAGAACTTGATTATTTTAATTATAAAAACTACATTATCATGAATGTTTCTATTATTCCTTGATTATTATAAGAAGAAACTTAACGTTTGTCTATTTTTAGAAACCAATTTGCTGCATCATATTTACTGCAAACCAGTCTGCAATTTCATATTGCAGATTAGTCTTTCAGAATAAATTGCAAATTAGAAATAACATTTCAGATCTGGGATCTTTATTTTGGAGCTGACGCTACTGAATATGATTCTATTAAATGAAAGGGAAATTGATACAATTTCATTTTGTAACTCATTATGTTTTCAAGCCTTACGTAAGGTGAGTGTAAAATGGATGTAAACAAGTTACAATTAGCAGTTTAACCAAAGATTTCTAAGGATGATGAGTATCAGAAAGATCTGAACATCCATAGTTACGTATCTAGATAATTATAGTAACTTCGTTAATGTGATATCGTAATGCCTTATGGGTGTTAACGGATCGCATACTTACAATACCTTGTGAAACAGACAGAAATTCTTCACTGAAGAAATTTCTACTGAGAAATTGAGGATCGGGGTTAGGTGAGAGCCCTGCCTGTGTCCTCCCCGCGGAGCCCACGGCGCAGGACGAGCAAACACCAAGAGAGCGGTTTTACTGCTGGCCGCTGTAGGCCACCTCCTCACCGGGCACAGGCGACAGGCCCTCTTCTCTTGACGTGTTCAGCAACTCTACACCAAATGTTTTGCAATCAGAGACAAGCAACGTCAAGTTTTCACACCTCAAACTGACAGTAACATTGGCAAATTCTTGCAGCATAAGCCTGATCCCAGCAGGTGTCTCCGAGCTCCTGGGGGAGGGAGGTTTGCTCTGGCCTGGATGCGCATGGTGCGAAGTCAGAAGCAGACGGTGTCTCTAAGAAGGGAGCCAGAAAGGCAGAGGAAGGGCTGGTGTGACAGACTCTCAAGAGCGAGCAAAGTTTAAGACCAGAAGCAACATAACCTAAGTATTGAAGCCATGTTATTTTTAATGGGGGGAAAAATGCTACAGAGGCTGCCCAAAAGCCATGGGAGCTGTACGTCTTCTGGATTTAGCTTTTGCATCTTTGTGCTAAAATTACAATTCTCTGTATATTTGTGCATTTTATTTTGGTATCTCATTTGTGGTAACTCATTATTTTTAAAACACACCTGGCCAGCTTCACAACTTGTTGGATCTTCCCATGGGGGAAACCAGTGTTGCTTTTATTCTGTTTTGGAGACCAGACTGGCCACTAGACTGCTTCCCAGAAATGGAAGATCCCAAACTTAAGGCAGCTGACTCTTTTTTTTTTTTTTTTACCTTGCCTTTAAAAGCAGATCTACAAGATCATTTCAGTGATGCAAAAATCTTTTCAGATTATAGTTGTCTTGTCATCTTTTTATAAATACCAAGACGTTTATGAAAAAAGAAAGTTTAAATGAAGGAAACATTTGTCTTTGAAATAAAGGGCACTGATTTTTAGGCAGTGTCTCGTGATTGTCTTTGTCTGTTGTTTCTCAGGGAATAGACTGAGTAGAAGTCCGCTTACCATGATGAGTCTGTGCCAGCTCACTGCAAGCATGAATTGGAGCTTGTTATGGATATGGTGAGGCCAGAACGAGGATTTTTAGAGGAATTTTCATGTAACAGTGGAGGACAGAAAATGTGCAGGTCAGTGAAACTGGCTTGAGGTATTTTGCTCAGCACAACCAGAGGCTGCTCGTGGCAGGAGAGCTGCTGCAGACTGCCTTGGCCACCCTCCCTGCCCGGGCGAAGCACCTCTCTTCTGTGCTCCTGGGGGAAGGGGGTGGATGTTTTGGCTGACTTTGCCACCCTCACCTTAACACTGTTCACAAGAGGTGATCAAAGCCCTTCAGGAAATGGAGATTAAAAGAAAAAACAGTCCTTATGAGCATGATAAATGCTTTCTACACCTTTTTAAAAAAACGAAATTTTGCAAGTTGTTTTTGTACAAAGATGTACGAAATTACTTGCACATAAAACCGGCAATCTAGAAAATGTTAATGGGACTTCTCAAGCAGCGTCTCTTGCAGCCTTACTTTGTTGTTTTTGACTTGGTAAGAGTAACAGTTCAGAATTCAGCTATCATTTATGCCAGTGTATGAAGTGTATGCACTTTGACTAACAATCTGATTGTTTTAAAGCCTGAGAAAAACTTCTTTGTGAAAATTAAGTTATTCAGTTTCAACATGTGCTACTTATCTGTGAATTTTGATAGTCAGAAAAGTGGCTTAAATGTTAAATAGTGCCTGAAAGTCAAGTGCCCGACTGGCATAAGATCAGTTGGTGCGGTATCCAGCTGTTGTAAAACACTTAAAGTTTGTGCCAACTTATATGCACGTAAGCTTATACGCACGTTTGTGTGTATTTATAGAAAAAGAAAAATGTAAGTGATTGCGGTGCCAGTTCTGGTGGCTCTTGAGAATAGTGAGGGCTTTGCAGTAATGGTCAGTATTTTGAAAAGGAGTTCACCGAGGACATACATTCTGAGCTCCGTATGCTGACTCACTGAAACCTTCAAAGAGTATCAAACTTGGAATGTGCAGCAGAAAAAAACATTTAACAAGATAATGATTAAGCTAAAAGCAAAATAAAAAAAAAAAAGAGTCTTCACTGGACAATGTTCTGGAAAATATTGTTCACTGTCTCCTGCAAAGTTAATGACCAGGACTGTGTTTCCGTAAGCTATGGCAGAGCAAACCTCACCTATCAAATGAGGCAAAATCTTAAAGTATTCTATTTCTTTTCCTGGAGTGGTTTTAAATTATTTTCACAAAGGACTTAAGGTACATTGTTATTAGTATAGTTTTCTGAAGTGGACTTTGGACTTAGCAGAACTGAGTTTGAATGGTGGGTTAGATTGCATGTTAAGTGACTGGAGTGATTTTGTTTCTGTTCTGGGAGGACACTGGCTCCTGTCCTGGGATTCCTACCTGTCAGATTAATAGTTGAGCCTAAAAACTGCAATCTTGGAATGGAAGCTAGGACCCGATCTCCTTTTTTTCTAGAAAGTGGAGTTTGCTTTTTCATGGCAGCGAACTGAATATATCCCAGATCCAAGTGACAGTAAGTTGTTGGAGTAGCTCAGGGGCACCACGGAAGTGGGATCCCAGCGCCCGGGGAGCCCATCGGGGGAGCACCCCAATGGCCCCGCTGGCAACGTGCGGTGGGGTGAGCAGAGGGACGCCGAGGGATACCCGCACGTTTGGCAGGCAAATCAAGCTGTACCTGAGCGTGTGGAAATATTTCTGGGACTAGAGGGGCCCAGAGGTTGCTGATGAAGCAGATTTGAGGATGCTGGCCAGAGAACAAGCAGCACCTTAGGGACAGCCTCTCGGCATGTCTGTAAGGATCTTTAGACTTAGATGCTTTGTGGTCTTAGTATCAATAATATCTTAAGATCCTCTGCCATGCTTTTTGATACATTAAAATTTTGTCTATCGGATCTCTTACATCCTGTAAGTTATTATTCCAAAGGTGTCAAAATTCATTTTGAAGCAAGCTTGTTAGTGAACCTTAAGAACTGGAAGTGATTTTGGTGGGGAATTCTTCAGGCTGGAGGTGACCCCTCAGAAATCCTCTCCACTCAAGCCAGGTGCAGTTTAGTCTCTTACAGCTTGTGGAGACACTTCTGATTTTCTGGATTGTTGATGTGTGTTGATTAGCAGATGAATATGAAAGATGCAGTCCCTGGCAGTTATGCAAAATCAGGTCAAGGTTGTATCAGTAGCATGTGCTCCCTGTCCCTTTCCCTCCCGAGGGCCCCCCTCTGCCCCATGCCCAAACCTGCCAACCGTGCAAAGGAGGCAAAGCTGATCCTGCTCCGCTGGGGACGATCTGCACAAGGTGGGTTTCCCCCACGCCGACCTCTTGGGTTCAGTTGCTGGTAGCTGTCAGGTTTTGCCACATCTTTAAACATGGTACGAATAAAAGTGTGAACAGCCTTTGTGACAGCAATGAATAACAATAACGGTCACAAATGTGGATTGATTTTCCATGTCGCTCGCTTAGGTTTTGGTTTTATGCCAAGGGATCTCCTTCCTAGAGATTCATTGTGGACAGGAGCGACCCTAACGGGACAGTCCTTGATGACCGCTAGAGGTGGGAGCGAGGAGCATGCGGTTCAGTAACGCAGTCTTAACTTCTGTGCAGATTTTGGCTGGAGCTCTGCTTGGGTGTACAAGCGTCTTGGTGTAATTCAAGCCGTATTGGAGGTCTCCAGCTCCTGCGCTACAATGTTCATTAGATCCGGCTGCCCCACTTAGCCGTGGAGGGCGCTCGCCCATGGGAGTGCATCGTGACCAGGTCTGTCTTTTCCATTTCCCAGGAGTGCAACACGCACTTAGGCCTTCTAAAACAAACTTGGTTTTCATTGAGCCACAAAATTTGTTTCAGTTAACTTCTCTAGTGAAAATCATGAGGAATGCGGTTTTGGCATTCAGGTTGTCTGAATCTCGCACCAAACCGAACCCACAGGTGGAGCGAAACCAGGGAGCGCGGGGGTGCGGGAAGGGCAGGGAACCGGCCTCACGAGGACTCACCTTTCAGGCACACAGCCGCACAGGGCAGCCAGCCCTGTGGACTCCATGTCAGTGTTCCCTCACGCTGGCGTCGTAAGCTCTTTTTAAGTACTGTAGCTTTTGTTTTCACTGGAAAAGGAGCGCGATGCTTTGTCCCATCTCCCCTGACCTTCAAAAGCAGCAGAGAAGTGTCAGTGCTGGTCCTGTGTGGGTTTACAGTCACGGTGAATGGGGCGTAGTTTCAAATGGAAAGTCCAGCAGTGCCTACATTTTGTCTGAAGCCAACTAAGTTTTCCTTTGAATGGTTACTTGACTTACATTAACCTCAGTGTTTAAAGCCAGTGTGCTATGTCTGTGTATAGAGGAGAAAATCATGCGGGTTTTAATGTTTGTAAAAAGGATGAGTAAGCCCACAGGTGTGAAGTACAGGGGATATATTGCATTCTGCAGGGGCAAGTCATCGCAGCTCCTCTGAGGTCCATAGTGTACATCAGCTGTGAAGGTCTGCCAGCTTAAATCAAAAAAAATGCCAGATGGCTGCGGAAGAGGCAAAGCAAGCTGTGCAGAATGGGAAAATTGGGGAGAGGAAAACCCCCTTCGTTTAGGTTTATTTTTTCCTAAGGGGCTGCTGTGGATGGCAGGCAGCTGGGGCAGCTCGCGAGCGGCGTTCCCTGCTCCGGTGGCGCTGGTGCTGCCCGGGGAGCTGGGTCCTGGGGCACCAGTGCTCCCTCCCACGCTCGCCTCAGCCCCGGGGCATCGCCGCAGGCAGGACCTGATGCCATGCTCGGTGCGTCCATCCTGACCTTCTCCTCTAACCCCACTGGTGGCTTTGGCTGTCCTGCAGCCACACTGGGGTCCACAGAGCAGACCCGTGCCCGGTGCAGTTGCTCCTTTCGCACAGCATGTAAAGGCCTCAATGCAAGCAAGATGTATACCTGCGGCTGGGCTAACCTGCGCAGAGTGCTTCGCTTTATTGATGTTCCTGCTCTTAATCCCCACAAATGTCTTTTTGTTTAAATAAAACATGGCCTTAGGCAATACACAGATGGTTGCGTTTGCGAGCAGATCCAAAGGTTTATAAATAGTCCTCAGATTATTAATTCTTCATTTATTACATTTCATCTACTCTGCAATCAGCATTTAATTTTGCAAAGGAAACGGTTCCAGAGTAACCAAAGCTTGTTTACGTAAACGTCACATGCTTCCTGACATTTTTCTAGTGTTTGGTAGTTATGAAGTTACAACCTTTTTGTAGGAAACAACTCTGCGTAACCCATCTGCTAGGCTTACTACAGGACTGCGGATGAGCAGCTGCTTTTGTTGCTGGGGTGCAGCTACTGGCCTCCTGCTTTCAGAGGGTCTGCGGCCGCGCATGGCTCCCATTTAGTGGCTGGACCGGGGGAGCGGCAGAGGTCCCCCGGACATCTGCATTCCCCCAGGGATCAACCACTGCTGGGTGGATCTTCACTCTTGATCCACCATCAACTGCAGTGGCGCTGGCCTTGCAGGTGACATGACAAAATTTAACTGCCAGGTGCACAAGAGACCAATTAGCAGAGGAGGACTCGCCCTGGCAAAGTGTCAAAACTGGTATTGTGCGTTCTGAAGGACTTTTTTTTTATTTATAGCTTTTTGGCTCTGAAGAAAGACCATGGGCAGCTTACCTAAGCCTCCAGAAGTACTGATGTCAAGACATTGCTATTGTACACATTTTGCATGGTGCAGCAGTTTGATTAGTTCCTGAAGCATGATGGAAATGGAAGGGATGCCCATCCTATGCTGATGCTGTTGGGAGGAGAGAAAAGTGCCATTCCCTCTGATGCTGCGGCAGGCGACAGGTACGTGACTGCAACAAGCTCAGGGTTACACTGTGCCCTCTTTCTGCTGGTGAGGCCAACGGCAATTTTTTTGAGGGGTGAGAGACATCTCAGGGTCTTTGTAGCCTGACCAGGTAAAGCATCTAACCCTCTGCTCCCCTTGAAGCTTTTAAGGCTCTTCTTATTGATAGAGCTGGTGTTAGTCCCTGGGGACCAGTACATCAGCCCCCAGCAGATGGGGTCTCTATTTCAAGAAAGGTCTCTCCGCAAACGCTTCCTGACAGCTGAATGCTCCAAGACCTTCCCCTTGTGTTGCCTGTCCTTATGCCACACGCTGACTTCCATTCTTTGTCATGTCCTGCTCGTACTCTTGGGGTGGTGAATTTCAGAGAGGATGACATGAGCCTCCACTTCTCCGGGTGCCTCCCAGCCCACCCTCACCCCACGCCGGAGCGCCTCTTCCTGCATCGCTGGGTGCAAAGGACAAGGGATGCCTCCGTGCCCCTTGGTGAGGACCGGTTTTGGGGTCAGGCGTTTGCCATGTGGACCATCGCGCCTTGCAGGCCATTTGTCCTGCCTCCTGGCTCGCGTTGCCCAC
Source organism: Elanus axillaris (assembly GCA_026212715.1). Taxonomy (NCBI): domain Eukaryota; kingdom Metazoa; phylum Chordata; class Aves; order Accipitriformes; family Accipitridae; genus Elanus; species Elanus axillaris. Next base: position 53,303,882 of record JANZLQ010000001.1, on the reverse strand, counting down.
CCTGGTGTCCCTCCGTTCTCGGCGCCTGCCTGGCTGCCTGCAGGCTCTCCCCTTCGCTGGCAATGGCCCGTTCCCCGTCCTCTGCCGCGGCTCCTCCTGCCCCGCTGCCCTCTCTCCGCTGCCGCTCCAGATGTTCTGCAAGTCTCGAGCTATTGAGGCTGCCTCTGCTTTTTGCCCAGCGCTTCCTCACGTGATCATCTTAGATTTCTACTCCTTTTCTCGGCTTTACCTTTGAAAACAAACGGTGTGTGGTGGTGTGGGGTTTGTTTTTTCCCCTGAAAAATGCCTCACATTTTTTTGGCTTTGCTATCGTGTTCAAACACCTGAAGGAAGTGTATGTAAAGAAACACAGTTAATTTAACATACGCAGTCAGTTCTCGTATTGCTTTGTCTCTTTTCATTTGGCTGTGAGACTGATGGTCTATTAGGCTTGTATCATGTTTTAAATATGAAAACTTTTTGCATGTTGTTATTCTGGAACATCAGCCTGACTTATTTGCCAATGCCTAAAAAATTTATTTTCATTGTAAATATTCAAAGCAGGAAACTGTTTTCCTGCCTCTGGTGTGTTTGAGTTCATTTGTGTTTCTAAGCAACTTGCAAAAATGTGATATTGGCAGCTGCTCTACACGAAGTGTTTCGGGGGAGGCTGGCTGCGTGCTCTGCCCTGCGTCCCCTCGCAGGAGCTAGCCTGGGGGTCGATGGCTTCTGCATTGGCACAACGCTGGTGCACGGCCAAGAGCTCAGCATAGGTTTTTCTTCTAGCTGTGTCACAACTGCTGCCAGACTGGGGAACAGCAAAACTTGTGGGTTTCTTTCCCCTTGGATCCTGACAGATTGATTCCCTCAGGCTTTTCAGTCAGGTCTGGTTTGGTTTTGTCAGAGGGACCAAACGTGAGCGCTGCCGTGTGAGTGACAGTCTCCTGTGAATCAGATTTAAGACTAATCTTGCGCCTGAAGAAATGACAGGGGGACCAAGCCTTTGGGTATGAGCACTCACCAGGACAGCCTGCATTTGTTTTTTTTCCTTTGTGCAGTGCCAAAACCTCTGCTCTTAAAGAATAATTTATAATAAAGCAAGGTTTTTACTTTAGAGCTCATGTCAATGTAATACTTCCAGCAACATTTCGTAGTTCATGCGTGGTGGGAAGTGGTCTTTGCCTCTCAAATTGCCAGACTGCTGAGCTGAGCAAAACACAGGCGAGTTCATTTTTAATACGATGCTTTTTAAACTGAACGTGTAGGGTGCCGAAAAATATCATTCAAGCAGAAGCAGCTTAGCCAAGGCTGAAAGGTTGCACTGGTGGTAATGGCTGAAAACTGAAAAGAGAAAAAAAAACCCTGGGGGAGACAGGTCCCCCATGCCAGCTCGCTGCGGGACCATGCCAGCAGCAGCAGCCCCCGGGGCAGGGGCTGCCATGAGAGCCCAGGATGGAAAAAGCGTGCAGTGCGGTCCAGCGTGGCACGGTACTGACGCTGATGGAGAGCACCGGCCCGTACGCGGTGTACCGGTCCATCCCCATGCTGGTGTCTGCCAGGTCCTCCCAGTCTCGCCCACCCCAGCTCCTTGGCATCACATGGGCAAATGCCCTCATCTTGTTTGGGCTGCTGCCAAGGCGGACAAACTGGGTGTGAAATAGGTACGTGTTGGTACTTTTTAGCTAAAATTGGTGCCGAGGTTCAGTCTTAATGTGGCAGCGGCAGGCTGCGCCAGACGGGTCTCCCCAGAGAGCGCAGCGGGCTGCCGCTTCCTCACCGGCAGTCAAGGGACGTCAGAACAACCAAGGGTCTCAAAAACTGGAGATAACGGTAAAACCAAGCTGTTGCTCCTTTAGGGTTGTGACTGTGCTGGGTCCAGACAGCTGCACATACTTGGGTATCAGTCCCAGGCCAAGAAAACCTAAACTAATTCAGCAAATTTAAGCTGTTAGTGTTCCTACTGACAGCAAAGCAAAACCAGATGTTAGAGTAGCTCGTTGTTTAATTTATTCTATCAACAGTGCTGACTGCAATTAGTGAGCACGGCTGATGACACAGAGGCCATAAAGTCAGGGAGTAAAAAGGACAAATTTTACATATTAAAGGAAAAAAAATGCTCCCTGAATGCAAGAGAGGGACCCACAAGCAGCTGCAAGGGCAGAGCTGCTGATCGGGCTGCCAGCAGCGCGGGGGAACAGGAGCCCACGCCTGGCAGGGCTGTGCCAGGCTGCTTGAGCCCCAGGGCACCGCAGCTCTTCCCCTGCACCCCTGGGGAAACGCTCCAATTCCAAATGGAAGAGGATGCAGTCATGACAGGCTGGTTTTGACAGCAGGTCTCGGCCAAAAGTACATCCTCTTTCTGTTGTCTCCAGTAGATGATGATCAGATGCTTTGGATAAATGCTTCTTCTGTCTCTCCTCCAACATGGGCACCAATATAAAATCAGGTTTTACAGAACTATAGGGTTTTAGAAGGCTAATTTGCTACTGGGACTTGTGCCCAAAACAAGCAAGGACAGATGACCTCCCTGCCCGCCCCGGGTCACTGAGTCCCTTTGTCAAGCAGGTGGACCCTGTCCCTAGCGGGAGCATCCACAGCAGCAGGGCCCTGGCATGGGATGGCAGAGCTGTGGGATGAGGCGCTGGAGAGCCCTGTGGGCTTGGGACCTGCTGCCTTGCTTTTTTACCTGCTATTTACCTTTATGTGCCCAAACATAGCGGGCAGGTTGTGTGTCTTCGTTCCCAAGTCCAAGTGATTTGGAGCTTTTCCTCCATCGAGTCCAGCTGTGGGTTTTTTATGTGGACAAGCCCACTGCTGTGGGGAGACGGGGCGAAGGCGGGTCAAGGGCACCGGGCAGTGTCCGCGGGAACAGGGACACAGGGCAGGATGGGGTATGGGGAGCCCTGCGAAGGGCACGCACAGCCCTGGTGTCCGGGAAGGGGTGGGACAGGGAACAGGGGCAAGCCAGCTCTGCGTGGTGTCCGGGGGGGCTGCCTTTCTGTCGGAGCCCTGCTGTCACATGAGCCGTCCTCCTTACACCCGCCGCTACTGGTAACCTTTTCGACATCGCTTTATTACGTCACTGTATTCAGCAAAAAATGGTTCTCTGTATTTATCATCAATTTTGTCAATGGCAACTTTATCTCTTCCTTTCATATAATTCTGCCAGAAATATCTAGCAGGTAATGTATTGTGCTGTTTTGTATGTGAGAGCTTATTAAGCTCTTAGCAAATCAGGATTTTATATTTGTATTGTCCCAAATAATTGCCTAGCAGTACAAGTGCAGATTAAATGCAGATTCTGCAGGCAGCGGGGGGCCAGTTTGCCCTTCCTTTCCACCTGCTCTAATAGACGGAAAGCAACTAAGTAACAATACAAGTCAATTTTATCAGTAAGGCTTAAACAAAACCCAGAGATCATTTTTCTTGTCTTGTTAAAACAAATTCAAACCCTCCCCTGTTACTCACCCAGAGCAATCTGTTGTTTTGGTCATAGCGGCTCCACCAGTCAGCTGAAAGTGATACTCCACAGAAACAGTAAAGAAAACACCCCGCTATTTCTTCAGCTGTTGGGTTTTGGAGCTCGGGAGAGGTTTAGAGAGGCTCTGCAGGGGGTTAAATACCCTCTCTGGCTTTGTGCAGCCCCCAAGATCAGCAGCAGGGTCCTCCTCCACCCGCTCTCCTTTGCCCCAGCAGGTGCCAAAGGTCCCTCCTTGGGGCCGGCGCCGTGGCTCGTCCCACGTTGGCTGTTTTGGCAGGTGTCTCGCCGAGGACCTCGACTTGCCTTCCACCACCAGTCTCCGGCAATGGCTTCGTGCCGAGGGTTTGCCCGAGTTTGCTGCTGTGGCACTCCTCGCCCAGGCTCCGCTTCCCCTCGGACCCAGGGATCGGAACGGCACTCCTGCCCCGGACGCTGGCTTCAGGCCGAGCCTTTCTCTGGCCCCGTCCGGTGCGAATTTGAAACCACTCTGCATTTTTCGCAGATGCACAAAGAAAGAGGTAAGGCCGTAGCAAACGTCCGCGGGCTCTGCAATTGTCGTGGTCCTCCTGGCTGGCCCAGAGAACCACCGGAGACAAGCGTGGAGAGATGGGTGTGCCCCTTCCCACCGATCCCCGTTTTCACCCTCGTGGCTCTTAACAGGGAAAAGTGACCTGCAGTAGGTTTGTTTCGCTCGCTGGCTAAAGCTCCCCAGAAGGCAGCACTGCCGACTACCAACCACAGCGGCGCCCGGGTACGGCGACGGGCAGAGATCAGCTACCGCCGCTCAGAAACAGATCCTGAAGCGACTGGTCCTGGCCTGGAGAGGCTGGTTGTGTTCCCAGCAGCGTCTAGGTGACGCTGTTTGTTCTTGCTGTCCGCGCTCGGCTCTGTCTCAGCCCAGGAGCCCTTCAGGACTGCATGTGCTCAGGGGTGTTGGCAGCAGGCTTGCCCCGCTCCCGGGCAGGCCAGCTGGCACTTTGGGGCCGCGGGAGGAGTGGGTGCCGCCTTCCCCAGCGTCCCTCTCCAGCACAGCCCTTCCTTTTGGCTCCCTCGGATCCGGAGTCGCCTTTGGTGCCGCCGTCCCCTGAACCAGCTGCGGGTGTCGCAGCAGTGCCGAACGACCCCCCCCCCCCCATGTGCAATGGGCCCAGGCGATGGCCGCCCTCCATGGAGCACACCCCGCTGCCTGCCGTCCCCGGGGCTGCGGAGCCTGCGGTGGGATATGGGATGTGCCTCGGGATGCTGGATGGGGCCTGTGGTGCGAGGGCAGTCAGCACAGCCCCTGCTCGCGGCCCAGACCGAAGGGCAGCGCTGCTCCGGCCAGGCAGGGTCCCCCCTGCTCGCGGCGTGAACCGCAGGACGCCAAGCGAGGCTGCAGGCACTCGGTCTCCACCTCGGTGCTTCCTAGGTTTGTCCTCGGAGCTTCCCAGGTTTATCTCGTCAGCAGCAAGCTGCTGTTTGAGACAGATGTGCGGAAGCGTCCCGTGCTTCGGGAGCGGGAGAGGACTGGAGATACCGGTCCTGCTGCCTGTCCTGACACGAGGAGAGACGTTGTGTTGCCCTGAAAGATATTTTAGGCAGAGGCTGGAGGGGCGGGATCTGGCATTTGCTATTGGCCTCTGGGAATAGTAGATGAAAGCTCTGGTTAATTAGATAAGTGCTAGGTAATTAATTACCATGGTGAATTGAACCAATAAACATGTCCGATTTCAGTGCAGATTTTGTCAGCTGATGCTTTTGATCTGCTGCCGTCTTGGATCACTTTGCTGTGATTTATGCCATTGCCATCGCAGGCCCCCCGCCTGTTGCAGCAAACGCTCGTCCTAGCAGCAAACTGCAGAGAAGGGCAAAGAGTCTGCAGAACCAGCCAGTGCACTCATTACAGCCTCTGGGCACCCTTAATTGCCTAGAGTTTTTTTATTCTTTTGTGTTTTTTTAGCTTTGACAACTTTTGTCATCAGAGCCATGCAAACATGGCAGGGCAGGGCCGGGCTAGCCGTGGACTTTGCAGACTGAACTGCAGTTGCGATGTGGGCTGGGGGCCAGGTGCCCTCTGGGTGCCGCTGGGCTCCTGCGCCCAGGACCCTGGCCTGACCACCCCTCTGCGCCCGGGCCGGGACAGCTGAGCAGCCTGGGTTGCCTCCCCCAGTGGAGCGGATGCCCCCCCCCATGCCCCTGGTTCAGCAGCTGGTCCCCTGCCCTCCTGCCCTTGGCTGCTCCCTGGCTGTGCGCACACCTCTGGGGTCCTGGGCTGAGTGCCGGGCTTGTGACAGCGGGCAACTGCAGTCCACAGCTAGCCCCAAGTCAGCACAAAATCCCAGTGTTGGCCGGGTGCTCGGCTGTGACAGGTGGCTCTTCTGCATCTGGGGCTCCGAGGTGTCCTGTGAGGCCGGGGGACGAGGCTCCGGGCTGGCCACCCTGCTCCTGCACACTCCCGCTGCCCTGGCATACCCCGTCTTTTGGACTGGTACTTAACGACGGCTTCGGCTTCTTTCAGAGTGATTTGCAAGGCCCCTTCCTTCCAGATGCCTTTATCCTTTGTGCTCGATGGTTTTCTTCTTACCCACTTAGCTGGTTAATAAGCACTAAAAATAAATGAAAGAAAAATCGAAGCACAATTGCCATCCATTCAAAACTGCAGCCCTAGTTAAAAACATACTGTGTGTGGCCGCTTGCAGCATAGCATCCAGGCAGTGACGAGGTCCTGTTTCGCTAACGGGGCAGGGAAGGTAATTGCTGTAACTGAGGCAGTCTTTTGCTGGGCCAATACACATCCAAAGCCTTAAAATTGCAAAGCACTCTCTAAAAGCAAGTAAGCGTTACAAATGGGTGGTACAGAAAAGCGTAAACTGGGTATCTTGCCCAAGACAGGGTCAGGATGGATCTGAGGAGGGATGGGAGCAGAGCCCTTACGGATGTTTCAGACTTGCTGGAGTCATACCAAAGTCAGGCTGGAATGATTTCTCTGCTTTGATGAAGTTCTTTCCCTAGATGCTGTTAGCATATGCCTGCCAAAAATGACTTATTACTGATGCTCCACAGCACTCCTGAAGAATAAGGATCTGGAGACTCTTTTTCCTTTCAGAGTGCACCAGATTGCACCATGAGGTACACAGAGAAAAGCTTCCTCGGGGCTGCACGTACGTCTTCCTCCTGCAGCCTTCAACAGCCCAAGTCACTCAGTGCAATTGCTCTGTTTTCAGCATAAAAGTCAACGTTTCAGGCACATCGCAGTCAATTCAGTGATTGTCATGCAGATCTTTACAGTTTTGTCCAATTAGCATTACTTGATTTGGAGAAGGCAAGAGAAAGGTTTGGTACTTGCAAATGGCAGCTGTAAACATTTCGGGTGAGGTGAGATCGCAGTTCAGGCTTCCCAGGGCTTTACCTTGGCCTGCTTCCCTGGGCGGGCGCTTGTTTGGTGGAGGGCAGTGAGGTTCCCCTGCCTCATGCCTGCCTTTTGCATCCCTTGCTCCCTGAAAGAAACGCCTTCCCTGCCAGGGCTCTGGTCCCGCGGGAGGCACGGAGTGGGGAGGGAGCGCTGGCTGCCGCCCCGTGTGTCCCGTGAGCCGCACGGCCGCGGGTGAGCTGAAGCCAGGGCAGTTACCCAGCCATCATTAAGAGACTAATTTGGCATGTGTGGGGCCCGTATTATTGTTGATGCACGAAGGAGAAGGAACAGCTTGCGTGTTGAGCCCAGATGAGTCCGTGGGATGAGCAGGCACAGAAATGACCTTCTTGCAAAGGGAGCGCAGCTGATAGGGAAGGAATGGCACAAGTCCTCGCCCTGCTCCGTCGTTTTTCCATGGCTCCAACACAGACTTGCAATCCAAGGGGGTTGGGAGGAGGAGGGATCTTGGTCTTGCTCCGGCACGGTGGCACCTCGGCCCCTTGAATCCTGGCTCTGCAGCGGGCTGAGCCCGTCCGCAGGCACTCTGCGACTCGCAGGGCATGGCCGGACAGGGGCTTCGTCGGGGAGCCAGTGTTTGGTGGCACGGGAGCGAAAGGCAGGATCCGGCAGAATGGTGGACGGGTGGAGGGACAGACAGCTGTGCTCATGTGAGCGGCCCTGCGGCAAGGCGGGAGCGTGCGCGTGGCCCTGAGCCAGCGCGCTCCTGTGGGCAGAGGTCGTGGGTGGCTTGGTCTGTTAAATGCAGCTTTTCCACCTCTCCCCTTTCTCCACCTTTTGTGGCAAAGTATTTTTGGGCACATCAGGCAAGGTCTGCACCTGCACCATTGTAAACCGTCTCACAGTGAAACAATTTCCCAGAGCGCATGGACAGCTTCTTAAGTTAAATATTTACTTACAAACTAAAAATAATATTCCAGTACACCCAGCTGCCATTCGTGACATCCTTGCCTGGTGGTTGGTGAAACTCCATCCCCGACCCGCCACAGCCCTCTGCCCGCTGTGTGCTCGGTCCTTGGCAGGGATCCCCCCCCCCAGGCATGGCAAAGGGGCAAGATTTTGGAGGGTGGCCCTGCTGAGTGAGCAGAGAGGGAAATCTCCTGGAGCTGTAGCTCTGCCTGGAAAGGTAGGCTGAGGGATCGTGAGTAAGCAATGTTCCTGGTGGTGTTTGTCCCGGCTGTGTTCAAGGTAAAAGGAACAAGCGTGTTCTTTTTAAGTAAACACAGTTGCGCCAAGGGAAACGGTTGACTTGTGCTTTTGGCTTCTCAGAACTGATGTTGAAAGGAAGGACAACAGCTGCCGCAGCTGCGCAGCTTTCGGTGCCTGCCTCTGCGCAGGTGGGCTCGCTGCCTGGCCCGTACAAAAAGTCCCTCATATTTGGTTCACTCCTTTGTGATTATTTTTCTCGTGGTTCTTTTCCTTTAGCCTGGCTTTAAACATATCCCAAAGCGAAGCGTGGCTGTTCTTCGCTCGCTGACTGTAGGGCGACTTGTGTGTTGCAGGCACGGTTTGCCCTCCTGCTTGCCATGGCAGAGGCTGCAAGAATAGAACAGAATAGAGAAGAGAAAATAAAAGAATAGGAGAGAAAATCTTTTCAGTTGAAAGGGGCCTACAATGATCATCTAGTCCAACTGCCTAACTGTTTTCTTCTTTTGCAAGGCAGGGTGGGGAAGTTCGGATGGTGAGAAGCGGAGATCATTGCCCTGAGCAAGTGTTTGTTTGTGACTGATTCAGAGCTAAATTCAGACTTTCTGAGTGCCAGGCAGCAGAGCTGTTAGCATATGTGCTAAAGGATGACAAATAAAGCACGATGAAGTATACGGCAGAATAACATATGGTAATCTAGACAGGCTCTCAGCAAGAGAAGAGCTCGGGAGAGCCAGCACTCCTGTACCCATCCAACACCTCTAGTCATGTTAAATGCTATTTTAAAATCGACAGCCGCATGTCAGCCTTTGCATGGCAGAAAGACGTTCCACCCGCTGCGTCCTGCCCGAGCTGCTGTAATGTCTGCTCTGAACAAGCCTGAGCAGTTTCTTCTCAAGTCAGCTCCTCTCTGACTTCTCTCCTGTGGTATCTCTGTCGCAACGCTGCGCTGCCTGAAGCTGCTGCTAAACCCGATATTCCACCGGTGAGGAGAGCAGCCCTGGTCTGCGAGCGAAGGCAGGCAGCCCCTCGCAGCCCCTCGCAGCCGCGGGACTCGGGCTGGGCAGGGGGGGACAGATTGTGCCGTAGCAGGAGCAGGCTCTTCCACCGCCGTCGCAGCAGCGCGCGCGAGCCCCTGCTCACCCAAGTGCATTAGTGTCAGCTTTTAAATTAGCAGTTCTGGTTTGTTAGCAGAGAGAGCTTATGAAAATTCACAATCTAAGAGATGTCTGGTGTACTCCTCTGGTGATGATTTCTGGCAGTCGGCACGAAGGAGCAGAAAAAGCGCTGGGGAGAGCTCTCACCTGACAGAAACAGGGCTGCCTGCCAACCCTACGCAGCTTTCCCTCTCCCCTTCCCCAGCCCCTGCCCTGCCTCTGCCCCTTCCCTTCCCCGTGCTGCAGATCCAGATTAGCAAACAAGCTGGGCAAAATGTAGATCCTTATCAACTGCTTGCTCTGGTTCTTTCTTTTGCCTTGTTTATTATTGGTATAAATCTGTTCCTGGCTTCAGCAGAAGTCAGTAAAACGCTTGCTGAAGAAACCAGGCACCACAAATCCTCAGGGCACGCGAGTAACTACAGCTTGTCAGGACATGTTTTCCCCTGAGGTGAAACACTGTCATAAACCTATTTATTTCAGGCAGAAATCAGCTGCCTGATGTGCGTAGCTATTCAAGGAGCCACTGATCCACCAGTCCCTCTGTTTGCTGCGCTGGAGGGGCTCAGCACTGCTGCTTCATTGCAGAAACATTTCACGGACTTGCGGATGAGGTTGAGCCGCTTTTCCCACCGTACCAACTCTGTAGCCTCGAACGCATCATGCTGACACACCCCCCCCCC
>JANZLQ010000001.1:53280920-53293974 GCA_026212715.1 Elanus axillaris | reverse complement strand
GCTTTTCCCCCCGTCCCCACTCTGTAGCCCCCAACGCAACATGCTGCCCCCCCCCCCCCCCCCCGGGGACGGGCAGGGAGTCTGCCCGCTCTGCAGACACCTTTCTGCCCAAATCCTGCCCAGGCAGCCTGCAGAAAAGCCGCTCGGGTTGGGTTGAAACCCGCCCGTTTCTGACTGGAGTAGGTCCTGGTTTTCTTGCAGGAGCACGGGACGCTGCCCCAGCCCTGCCCGGCTCCGGCGGCCTTGGCACAAGGAGCCACGTGGCGTTTCCCTCCGGCACCCAACGCCGTCTGCCCCGCTGCTGCCTTCACAGCTGGCAGCGTGCGGGTTGGTTGTCGTTACTGCTGTATCGCTGCTGCCCATCGGTGCCCTTCCCGGACAGCTTCCTTCCCTGGCCCAGCACAGAGGATCAGCTTCAACAGCAAACATTGTTTTTGGCACACTGCTTCTCCAACTGCAGAGTTCCTTTCATGCCTTCACGCAGGACAGAAATTAAAGCGAGAAGAAAGATCAGCAGTGGGATTGTTTGGAGGCAGGGACCCCACACCCAAGCTGGGTTAGGTTTCACCTTGCCTTCCTTTAAGTTGTTTTTGTTCATGCTCGCTGCAGCCACAAAACGTGCTCTGGAAGCGCGAGGGCAGCGCGGCAGATCCCCGGGACTGTGCGGTAAAGCCGCGGTGAGCCCACGTTTGGGCGGTGACTGCTGCTGTCACGCCAGACCCGCCGCGTGGGGCTGCTTACGGGGATGGGCTGGAGGGAGCTGCAGGCCTCTGCCCCGGCACAGGGACCCCCGGGGCTGATCCTGTGCCGGATACTGGCACAGGGCGCTGCTGCTGGCACTACGGGATCAGTTCTTCAAAGGCTTCAGTAAATGCCGGAACAGCCGGTGGCAAGCAGAAACCTTGCCGGTCAGCTCTGCTGGTCCCCACGCCATGTCACCAGCAGTGCTGCAGGCGAGGCGAGGAGCTACCGTCCTGTCCCATCCCCAGCGCGGTCCCTTTCTCCTCCAGCGTCTGGGGCTGTTCTCTCCCACCCCAGATGAGATTTATGGTGTCGGAGCAAACCACCCCACTGAGCGGCCATCAACGCTGCTCTGTGCTGCTCAGCTCATTTACCCCGCCCCGTGAGGCCCTCGTACTGATGGCCAACACTTTCTACTTTTTTTTATCAGGTTTATTTATCAACACCGCCAGCTGCTTTCCTGAGCAAGGCCAGTCAGTCAGAGGAGCTGTGCTCTGTTACGCGCATCTTCCGCACACCTTGCCAGCTCTCCGTCTGCCCGGCACCCTTTGGTGAGTAAAATCTGGGTGCCAGATTTGGACACCAGCCTGGACCCCTGCTTTTCCTGACCTTCTCCGATCCGTGGGACTGACAGAGCTGGACTTAGCTGTTTACGTACACCCGCCTTCAGTCAGCACTCCTGGCCCCGGGCTCTTCCCTCCCGTGCAGCTGTGCGGATTTGCCTTTCCCCAAGAGGTGCTTGCACCCAGCGCGGGCGCTCGGGTGCTGAGCGGTCAGGGCCAGGGACATGGAGTTGAGCACCTCGTTGTGACGTTCCTGGCAGGCCCCCGCGGTGCCCGGCGCAGCCTCCGGGCTGGAGAACCAGGCTCATCGCTGCCTGCGAGCTGCTGCTGCATCTCCTGCAGGCGCTCAATTACAGCCATATTCGCATGAGAGGAGCTAGGAAGATGCAATACAGGAGCTTATTTATTGTTGGTAGTATGACCGAGCGCTGCAGCCCAGCTGGAGACCATCCCAGAGCAGAAACCCACAGCCTGGTGGTAGCTAATGAGAAACAGCCCAGTTCTCCCCAGCTCTGTCGCAGCAGGTTGCTGGTCCTGACCGGCAGCGTTCCTGGCTGCAGAAGGGCCTGTGCGGGAGCTGGCAGCACCTCCCAGCCCCAGCTGCCGGCCGCCGGAGCACGCAATGAGGTCCCCCCCGCACCCCAAAATAATCTCTGACTCCTGCCAGAGCTCTGCCACAGCCCTGCGGGTCACTTGCTACCCTCACCCTGCCTCAGCCAGTGGCATAGAGAACAAGCGTGCTTTATTTATCCCGTAAAGCGTTATTGTTCCGGAAGGGCGATTTTCTTAAGTGTTTGGTAAACATGGTGGTGGTGTGGCAGTGCTGTACAGCTGTCGCCGCTGTTGGTCTCCATCCCGTAGCAGGTATCCCACGCCGATGGGCGCAGGTTGCCTGGATCCGGTCGTCCCTCGTCCCGACCTGCCTCATGCCCTTCTGTGCAAATGCGGCTCCTGCCCCGGCACTGCTTTGGTGGCAGCTGCAAGCTGCGACCTTGGATGTGAGCGCTTTGCCACTAGCAATCACAGATCTGTTCAGCGGCCTGCCAGGGTGGGGACATGAAAGCGAGCACAAAGCGGAGGCGGCAGCAGTTTCTTCTGCACAGCAGAGCAGAGCCCCAGACTTTCCTTTCTTCAGCCCTCGCGAGCGGAAACCCTGCGGTGGGGTCAGGCGCGAGACCTCTTTTCCTTCCAAAAGCACAGATGCTTGTAGACGATAAAATGATGGTTTGTCATCAGAAGCAGGGGCTGGAGAAACAGCCTCGGGACGTAGTTTTGTTAATTGGTAAAGATGTCAGCTCTGTTAGGTTTCTAGCCCTGTTTAGAAATTGGCTCGTGTACCTGACTCCAGCTGGGGCTGTTCCGGGGGGTTTGCGTGCCTGCCCGGTGCCAGGGCACGTATCCCGCTGGGCTGGGAGCAGGGCAGGAGCACTGGGATGGCGGCTGTCGGTGCCCCCACCACCAATGACGGCCGCAGGCGCCGCTGGCTGCAGAAAGCCAAGGAGCAGCAGAAGAGCGGAGGCTTGCGGAAGGAGGGTGGACACTTCTGGGTGCAATACTGGTGGTAAAACTGGACATTTTTATTTTGAGCATGAAAACTGTCTCCTGCAGTCTGTGCAGAAAATAAAAGAATTTGAGACATTTTTATTTTTTTTAAATTAACAGATTGCAAGAAATTAATACCTGGCTTCATTATGAATTCTGGTCTTAACAGGAACAATCTGCTAGATCCTGAATAAGGGCTGTATTTAACCCAATCCTGAAAAAAAGGAAGGATCTTCGTGATATTCTCAGCTTAATTATTCATATTTTCTGAGTTGCTCTGTGCTCTGCATTGCCTATGGAGGGTATGTCTGTACAGGTTTGTGTTGTTTACCCATTATTCAGCGTGACAGGGAGGGTAGCCCTGGGGCCGGTAGCTCCGAAGTCCGCAATGGAGATGCTTCCATGGCAGAGGGAGGACTGGCTGGAAGCATTTGCTGTGGGGCTGGACCTTGCCGTGCCACAGGATGGGTGTGAGACGTGGGGAGCACTGACTTGCACAACCAGAAACTAACGCAAGGTTTGTATTAGATTTAGCTGCTGCAGTCCTTCACGAACTATGGGAGTGTCATCACCAGCACGTTCTCGGCTTGCTCCATCCTCTCTGCAGCCAGGGCTGCCCACCTGCTGCGGAGCCACCAGCCCTCCCTCGCAGCCCCACGTGCCCCCGTCGGCTGCTGAGAGCATCCACAGAGGCTTATGCAAAATGCAGATGGATGAAATGCTGCCCGGTTTGCCGAGATGGAGCGGGGAGGCAGCTCTCCCTCAGCTGGGAGACCAGCTGCGGTGAGAGCATGCATGGGCTGGGTGGTGGTCCCCAGCTCTCGGCACCAGCAAATGTGCTCCTCTCTGCTTGCTCCCTTCGCGCTTCCCGCTCTCCAGAATCCAGATGGTGCCTGGGTTTCTTTTTCTCTCTCTTTTTTTTTTTTTTTTTTTCCACGGGTATTTTTACCCTTTTGTCCTTCCCTCTCTGGGCTTGTGGGTGCACGTTACAGATGTCGGTGCCTGTGGGTGCAGGCAGAAGGTGGGAGGGCTGGGAGGAGATTTCGACCACAATAAGGCAAACGGCGCAGGGCCTGAGCGGAGTTCGTAAAGCCACTGTGCTTGTTGAGCCCGATCACAGGGCAAAACCAGGACGAGAAACAATTTTTCCTCAGGTGACATATGGGGGTCTGGCTGACTGCGCCCCAGCCCTGTCCCCTCCAAAGCTGCCTGCTCCCACCCAGTGCCCTGTGCTGGTGGGTTGCCTGCGGCTGGTGCGGGGCTGGAGCACGGGCATGGGCTGGTCCCCAGCCCCAGGCAGCGCAGCTGGGCAAGGCGGTAGCTGCTGCGTCACTTTGCGTGCTGAACTTGTTAGGATCTGAATTTTTCTCTTTGCGCGGCTGCTCGGGCAGTTTCCTACACCCCATGGAGGATTAGGGGCTTCCAGGCGATGACAAACCTACGCTGGCTCCGTTATTTTAAAATGAGGTGTCCGGACCTTACGCTATCCAACTTTGTTGAGATGGAAACACATAGAGGGAATAAATACAGCTTTCAGAGGAGGCCTCCCGGTCCTGCCGGTGCTGGCTCTGCGTTTCAGTGCCTTGTGGACACACGTGCAGGAGCATCGCAAAACCATCCCTGCATTTCCTCCCGCTTCCCTGCCCCCAGTTCAACCAACCAGGCTTGAAATGTGTATTTTTTTTTTTCCTTTTCGGACAGTTCCTTTCCTTTTCCCTGTAATTATCATCATTTCTCTCTTTTTACGCACCTCCTTTCTCACCCTTGGCCACGTGTCCCCGTGGCCTTTCCCCTTCTCCTCCACGGAGGCTGGAGAAGGAGGGTTTGTCCCACACTCCTCCCCAACCTGCTGTCCCACTCCGCAGGCACGGGAGCCTGAGCCCTTAGCCACTGTGCCAGCACTGGGATGTGGCCAGGGACCACAGCGCTGGAGACGGGTGAAAGAAGTATGAGAGGGGTTAAAACTAATAACACAATAATCAAACTGGTTTCTCGCAGCCTTCAGGACACACCCTTGCCTTTCTCTGCAGCTCTGAGGACCTAAATGTAAGTAAGCGATCTTGCAGCTTCATAGCTTCACCACGGCTTTTATGGTTTAAAACAGCCAAATGTTGCAAGGTTTCTGCTGAAACCTCATGGTCCGTGGAGACAGGGATTTAGCAAGCCACAGGCTAAGACTGGAGGCTGGAAGGGGGTGGAAGGAAATAGCGATGGGGCCTTAAGGGTCCCCACAGCCTCGTCAGCTGAGTTTGGAAAATGCACGTGAAAGGAATGCGGTGGTGGTCCCGTGTGCCACCGCACGCCCTTGGAGAAGGGCCGGGTGGAAAGAGGGCTGCTGGCAAAGCTGCCAGAGGAGATGCTCAACAAGGGCATCCCTGCTGCCAGGACGGCGGGTCGTGACGGTGCCCAGCGGGCTCTGGGCAGGTACCGAGGTCACAAGGTGCCCGAGGGCAGCCCTGCTCCTCTCTTACCCTGCGAACAAGGCTCAGAAAGACTTTTCATTAGTGCCACTCTTCTGCATAAACCCAAATTACCTCCAGGTGGAAGGCAACGGGCCAGGTGGCCCACAAGATCCCTTCCTTATCCAGCCCTAGTACCTCTGATGGCTGCAGACCAGTGGGACTGTTTGTGCCTCATTTGCGCACTAAGACAAGGGATTTCTGGACTCACAGCGTCTCTGGTGCGGTGGGAGACGGAGGGACTGAGGGATACGTGGCTTTAGGCATTCAAGAAGTGCGATAACCCTCTGAAGGTACACTTCTGGCACGTCCCATTTAATTTTTTATGTATTTGTGCCAGGCACTGACTGGATGCAGATGAGAAGCGTACAATAAAGCATATAAATATCCCAGAAGAATCACAGTTTATCTTAAAGCTGTTCCAGACTGGCTAAGCATTTCTTACGGAGCAGTCACGTTATAGTCCCTGTTGCACGGTGTTCATCTGAGATGTTCAGCTCAGGTAGGAGTAAGCTCATCAGTTCATCACCCTGAAGGTCATCTACAACATTGACCTTCCTTTTTTTTTTTCTTTTTTAGCCTAAGATATGAAAACCTCAACGTTCATCTGTTCTTGTACCAAGCAGAAGGGAGTAGAAGTCCTCGAAACAGTCTGTTTTTACAAAATGGAGCATTTCAAACAGATGAGGTACTTAGCCATTCAAACTAGAAATTAATTAGAAAACTAAATAAATGGCACGTGAAGCCAGGGCAGAGAGAACTGGGTTAATAATTTGCCCTGTACAACTCAGAAAAAGAGAAGGTCATATATTTTCATAATCACAGAGCTGACGGCTTTGTGACTTTGACTCTTTCTCAGCATGCACGTGATGTGCCAGGATGGGGAAAAACAGAGGCTTTAGAAGAAAACAACCCCCTCAAAAAGCCAGAAAAAGAGTCTTGTGAACAAGTCAATACGTGGCTGGCTTTGGTTTGTCTTTTCTGCATGCACAGAGGCACCAGTGGTTAGCAGCTGCTGAGGTTCTTCTACTTAATGTTAACGATATTTGCACCAGCACATAAACCAGCCATTTACAAGCTGGGCTGGCGCGTGCCGGGTGGCTCTCCCGGCACGGCTGGAGCAGGGGCCGGAGCTGAGCTGGAAATCCCACCTGGGCGCAGCCAGCGGCGGGCTGGAGCTCGCCGTGGTGCACCCGCTGCTCGCCCCAAGTAAGCTCCCAAGCCCGGCGAATCCTTGGCTTAGAGGGCAGTCGCTCTACAGCTACATGTGTGTGCTTAAACCCTCTATCAGCAGGCCGTCCAGTGTCTGTATTCACAGGTTTGTTATATTCTTTTCGAGTTCCAGTCTCGAATTAAAAGGTGGTTGTAAGCTTCCCAGGCTGGGGACTTAAACTGCTCATTTTTTCCGCCTCCCCCCACGCCTGCTGCACCACAGGCGTAAACCAGAAGGTGGGCAGGGGCGGCTGCGGGCCCCCCAGATTCCCCGTCCCGTGGGTCTCGGAGAGGTCTCAGCTCCCCTCGCAGGCACCCATCCTGCTCCCGAAGGCCAGCACAGGAGCACGGCATTACAGAGCCTGGGCGACCAGCCTGTGTCGCTCCAGTCCCGGCTGGCTGGTGTGCGGAGGGGCTGTGGCACAGCACCCAGAGTTACTGGGCTGCGGGATTAAATGCAGCTATAGGGACGGTTGGTAATGATGGAATTAAAGGCCGTTGCTCAGCGCTGCCGGCAGCGCAGCACAGGCTGGAGCACCTTGCTGCCTTTGGCTGAGGTTGGCCCTGCGGCACAGTTTTTGGAGAAGGCTGAGCCACTGGATGGCCAGGCTGGAAGGGACCCGAGGAGGTCACCTGGGCCAGCCCCCGTCTGAATCAGGGCTATTGTCTGAGGTCAGACCTCACCTGCCATCTTGGACAAACTAAACCACTAATGTATATTTTTATATTCAAATATTTCAGCAATTCAATTTAACGACATCATTCCAGCTGTTCTGCAAATATGCACGTTAGTTAAATATGCATAAGCCACCACAGAAACTCAGTACCTCCATAGGCTGCCGTGCGCCAGAAAAAAAGACAGTTTTAGCTGCAGAAAAAGAAATCTTTTGTGAAGTTCTTCATGCTATATTCCAATCCATTTGCAGTGCAAGAATTCCGTTTCCTGCAACCCAGGAACACGAAAATTCACTTTGCAGCAGCAGCAGCATTGGGTAAATAATGGTGTGAATTTTCTGATGCTTTTGAAATGGGACGTTTAACGGTAGCTATGTTTCATGAGGCAGGAATTTAGATAAATTACTTCTCAGACCCAGAACCAGCCCTCACTAGTGTGGGCTTAAATTTGAACCGATTCAGCTGAAGTACGTGCAATTCCCATGCAGTAACACCCTGCCGGTGTCCGTGAGATCCGAAATTAACCCTTCACAGATTTGTGTGCTGAAATGGTGAATCAAAAGTAACGCCACCCCCGAAAAGTCGGGGTGAGCTCAGAGCGCCGGCGGCGATGTCCTGTGCCCCAGCCTGAACTCAGGCTCCCGTCTACAACCCCTGAGCTACAACCCCCAGCTCCACAGAGCAGTTTTGAAACGACCAAACTGAACAGAGTGGGTGCACTGGGACAGAGCGCGGCCATCTAACAGCACAACAGAAACCAGGCTTTCCTGTTTGCTTCACGTCACAGCGGCATGCAGCGGACATCGCCGTCAGAGCTAATGGTTAACCTCCGAGACAACTGGCACCGAAACGTCTTCAAAGCAGAGGTACTTGGGGTTGACCCATGGGCACCCAGGAGCTGGTGCAATCGCACTGGCACGGGGTGAGGCGCAGCGCCTGCGTGCGGGCTGCAGCCCATGGCAGTCGCAGTTAGAAGGGAAAAAGGGGCTGGGCGATTTTCGCACAGACCATTGTCCCCTTGTAAAAGGCCAATTCATCAAAAGCAAATACATTTCAGTGCAGACAGTCCATTCTGATGAATCTCTGTGTCAGCAAAATACCCAAGCAAAAAATGATTCATTAACGTCATCCCAAGCTGACGATTTCAGAACATGATGTCTAGATTGCCATGTAGACACTTCATTACTTGGAAATACGTTTCCTTTTATATTAGAAAAGGCCATTTTCAAAAAGTCGGAGCACAGTGCTTTGAGACACTAAAAAGTCTACCCCTACCCCAACCCCGCTCTGATTTCAGGACAAATACTGGCACTTTAACTTCCACTCAGTACTGGGACAGACATGACCTGGCGCTGCTGGCGAGGAAGGCATTTTGTACCCGCAACGGGCGTAGTGAGTCTAACAGCAGCACACCCGAGGCTCGGTGCAGCAGGTTTGCAGTCAGGGGGCTGGGTGCGTGCCCCGGGTTTTGGGTGCCCGTGGCAGAGCCCTGCCTGCGCTGCGCCCTGGCCTGGAACGCCGTGTGCCTTCACCCGTGCTGCCCGGTGGACGGGTCCAAGCCGGCGCTGAGGTCAGCTCCAGGGGTGCGCTCCCGGCGGCCAGCCTTCAGGGATGTATTTCTTGCATTTGGAGAGGAGCCTGAAGAATGGGAAGCATCTGTAAATGGAGCCTCCTTGCCAAAGCCACGTGATCTGGGATCCTTAGTTTCTTGCAGAAAACTATCTTTGTAATTCCTTCATAACTCCGCTGTTCTCTGAAGTCTGCTAACCTAGACAGATCCCGCAGAAAACTAACCCCCTGAGTTTACCAGCCATGGGACCAGCTCCAGGACAGCCCTGGGATGGACCCGGGGATGAGCGTGGCCACGCTGGGCTGTCGGACTCGGGCCATCCCGCTAGCGTAGGCAGTGAACACCTTGCCCAGCACAGCCCGGGCATCTCGGCCAGGCCGCAACGCTGTTACCGTCTCGCTACTGGATGTGAGAGGCTATTTCTAGGTATACCGTATTTCTAATATGTAATAATACTTTGCATTTTCTTTGTGTGGAAAGGTCAGGATCAAAAGCAAAAGCCCGCAGTGGAAGGCGGGCCTCGTCAGCATCCTGCGTTTGAATGCAAAAGCATGTCATACGTCAGCAGAGCTGTAACTGGTATGCACTGTGTATGAAAAAATATTCTAAAATACCTTAATTGGGATTTAAAATTATAGGCACAAAACCATTAAGCTCCATCAGATGAAGCGCAGGGCTGATCTGCTGGGAGATCATAAACCTCTTTGCCCGTCTGCCGCGGACGTGGAGTGCCCGGGGGCCGGGGCTGTCCCCAGGCTGGCTCGGGCAGCCGGGGGTGGCTGGGCAGGGCTCCCTTTGGCTCCCGGGAGCATCCCTGTGCCTTTGGGAGGCTCTGAGGGAAAGCCTGCCTGTCCCACAGCCGGAGTGCCGGGGAGCCGACTCTGCTTCTGCCAGCCTCCTCCGTCCTGCCGGCCCTGCACTGCTCGGTACCAGTGCTGGTCAGGGCAGGACTCGCTTCTGCTCCTGTATCTTAGTGCCTAGGAAAAAAACTGATGGCTAATGAGTGAATGAATGGTGATTTATGCATCCTACTTGTGAGGAGTCAATTTTCAGGGAGCATTTTCAGCTGCCGTTCAGCTTCTCCCGAGCGAGGCCAGAAGGGAAGGAGACAGGTGCCACCTTGTGTGGAAACCCTTCTTTGTGCAGCAGGCGCGGCGAGAGAGAATTTCTTTCCTTTCCCTGTATTTTCATTTGGTCGCACCTTTGATAAACTCTTTACTTATCGCTGAAACGCAGCCAGCTCTTCATGACAACACGCCAGCTGTTTAAGGACGTGCAGCGAGCGGCACACAACCACCGAAGGAAGATGCAGTTTTTGTGCTTTTCAAGCGCTCCCCCCACGGGCACCCTTTTCTGTCAGGCCGGGCTTGTTCAGGTCCGTGGTGGCTAGCCCAAATCTGCCCGGTGGCAAGTAACTGCCAGGCTGTGGGCAGCCCTGCGGAACGGAGACCGCTGCCGGCATCGCCCGCTCCTGCCGGGCCGGCCGGCCAGCTGCGGAACGCGTGGGCGACACGCGGGGTCTCCCGTGTCTGGGGTCGATGTGGGGGGACGCTTGTCCGTCGGAGGTGCTGTGGGATGCCCGGCTGCTCTGCAGCCAGCAAGGGCTCGGCTGGGCTGTGCCTCGGGCACACGTCTTGCTGCTGTCAAAGCCAGCAGCCTCCGAGTGAAGGCAGGAAAATAAACGGCCGGAGCAAATTGATGAATGTGCTTAAGAGCTTTGGCAGAACAAATGTGCTGTAGCCGATCTATTAAGAACCACCCGAGGAAACATCATGTAAAAGGGAGGAAAACGGAGCCGTTCGCTTCTTTCTTGAGCTAGAGCGGGAGCACGCTGTCCTCCCTGGCACCGTGCAGCTGAACGTGAAGCGAGCAGACCAAAACGGGACAAACCATACGGGGTAAAAGTGGACTGTGTTGGTGCTTCTCCCTTTCCCGGTGCCGCCGGGAGGCTGGAGCAGTGCGGACAGCCGGACGGAGTTCAATGGGTCCCTCTCCCCAGCCTGTGCCTCCGGCTGGGCCACTCGGAGCTTTGGCAGAGCCAAGACCGGAGCACCACCCTCTGTTTTCTCTCCTCGCTGTTCGTCTGCTTTGGTTATTAATTACTTGCCCCACCGTTGGGGGTGAGGCTCACTTGAACGATGTCGGGACCCTCTGTGCTACGGTGCCTTTGCACGGCAACAGGCGCTGCTGCTCTGAAAGCCTCACCTCGTTTGTGCTGCAGACGCCATACAAACTCCTGTAAACCCAAATCCAGCTCCCGGTGTAATTATTTATGTGCTAGCCAGCAGGCCTGGCAGGCTGGGCAGGCGTGCTGATGAAACATCAGTCCTCACCCGAGCTGGCAGCGCTCCTCCGTATCTGCACACAGACCTTCTAATAAATATTTACATTCCAGCGCTCACCTCCAGCTCTAGCAGTAATTATTTTATCAAGGCGATAAAAATAGCAGCCTTTAAGACAGCAGTCGCGGTCGACTCTGAGCTGTGTATCCCAAGCCTTTATGAAAAATTAACTCAAAAATCAACCTCCTCAGGCTGAAGGTGTGGGTCATCCTGGCCATACCGACAGCACCGCTGGCCCGGCACCACGAGCGAGCCCGATGGCTGCAGCGCTGGCAGAAGATGTCGGCACTGCCAGTAACTCGGGCCGGCTGCTCGAGGAGGGAGCGCAGCTCCGGGCAGCCTGAGCTCGACTGGAACGGGCAGCGGGTGCTGGCCCGTCCCTGGTGATGGGCTGGGAAACTCACTCGTGCTAAAAGAAGAAACTGCTTTTTTCCCCATGAATCAGGAGTTTGAGCAGGGTGCCTGGAAAGAAGAGGCGGGGTGACTGAGGCTGGCAAGGCCAGCAGTGTGCAGGGCCCTCCTGGCTGCTCAGAACTCAGGCCAATGTAGGCAGCTGGGCTGCGCAGAGCCCAGCGCCACGCCGGGGATGTGCCAGCGGGGCTGCGGGTCATGAGATGCCCCCGAGGGGCTGCCAAAGCCCCCCGAGGGCAGGCCACAAGCGGTTTGGCTGCTCGGGACAGATTTGGAGCCGTGCTGCCTTGTCATGAAGTTAATGCTTTTTTTTTGCCCGCAGAAGATCCTTCCGTGGCTCTCGTCCACAGGACCGCAGTGCTGAGCAGGGGATCCGCGGGGCAGTGAAATGCACCGAGGGGGTCCTGCAGCTCCAGCAGAGCAGAGGCCGAGCGCACAAGGGACCTGCTCCCACGCCCGCAACGTCCACTGCCAGGGAGACACGGGGCCGCTGCTGCGCAGGGTCAGACCCCGAGCAGCATTTCCAGGCACCGTGCTGGCTTTCCTCTACGCCTCAGCATGTCCCTGTGCCGCGCAGGGAGCCCTCGTCCCGCGTCCTGACCCCCGCCATCCACCCCATCTGCCTGCCCGGCCTTAGGGACATCCTCGGTGCAGAGCGATCACTTTGCAGACTGCGGGGATTTGGGCTAGACGGCAAGTAAGCGCATGGGTGGGCCGCGGGCTGGACTCGGAGGGCATCTATGAACCTGGGGGTTGCAGTATTTGCCTACAAAATACATATCAGCTCAGGCTGTTGGCCACTACCAGGGAGCGTTATCTGGTTTTGCCTTTACTACGTAAGGCGCAGCACAGCAAAAGGCTCTTAAACATAAATATTTCAGAACTAATTTCAGTAACTTTATGGGGTTTTTTGAGAAAATGTGCTCATTTTCTTCTGCCTTTGTTAGAATAGATTTTTAATAAAATGGCTATAAAGTTAAAGCTAAACAAGCAGCCCCCAGCCAGGAGAGCACTTCCCTTTTATTCCCTTTCCCCTCCCGTTAGCGTTCCTAGTCCCAGCCCTCCCCAGCCAGGGATGGTTTCTCACCCTTTGGCTCTGGCCAGGTGCTGGTTTTTGCAGGCTGGCAGAGCAACACCAGCCTCCCCCTCCCTCCACTGCTCTCTTCAGCCCTATTTTCCAGCAATAGCTAAATTCAGAAACGCCGTTGCCCAAATACCAGAGGAGGGTGCATGCAGCAACCGGCATTTGAGTGTTTCACCGCAGAGTCAAACCCAGGTTTGTTAGCCCAGTGCTGTGAAAGGGAAGGAGAGCCTGAGAGCAGAGCTGGACCTGAGAGACAAAACCAGGTGGACCGAAGCTCAGTTTTTGTAAATATGAAGGAGGGTAATTCACAGACAGCTCAGGCCACCTCGGTCATGCAGGCGGCCCGGGGGAAAGCTCCTCAAGCAGGGAGATAACCAGAGCTGGTGGGAGTTTCCCAGTGCCGAGCTCCAGTCCTGGCCTGGAGGGGGCACGGGGGGCTGGGGGGGGCCGGGCAG
>JANZLQ010000001.1:53248634-53271325 GCA_026212715.1 Elanus axillaris | reverse complement strand
CATGGCCGGCCCGCCGCGGCCCTAGCGCGACCGCCGCCGCCGCGATGAGGAGGTGAGTGCAGCCGCCCGGGCGGGGCGGGGGGGCTGCGGGAGGAGCCGCCTTGGCTGGGTGGCGGGTGACCGGCTGAGGCGAGCCGCCGCGGCGGGGCCGGGTGTGAGGGGCTCTGCCCGCCCCGCCTCGGGCCCTGCCCGCGCTCCGCCGGCCGCCTGCGCCGCCGTCGCTGCCCGGGGCGGGGGGGCCGGGAAACCCGCCGGGGAAAATCCCCGCGGGCCGAGGGCGGGCTGCCCACGCCCCGGGGCGGGAGAGGCTTCGCTGAAAAGCGGGTTTTTGTGGCGAAAAGCGAAGGAGAGGGTGCGGCGTGGCTCGGCGGCCGCTGTCACCCCGTCCCGCGGGCGGGGTCGGACCTGGGCTGCGGGAGCGACACAAAGGATTTCGGTTCGCGGTGCCCGTCGCGAAACACGCGTGTCGCGGCTCACGGCCTGGCTCTGTGCGGCGGGGAGCCAGGCAGCCGTGCCTGCAGAGGGGGCACTGGCTTGGGGGTCTCTCCTCCTTTTCATTTTTGTTTTTCGGCCTTTTTGTATGTTAAAAGCCACACAGACGTCTCCACACCGGGGGGTGCAGAGTTGCGCTACGTCGGAGCGAGCTCTCTCGGTGTGACCGTGCGGGCGTTGCTGGTGCCAGCGTGCCGAAGGTCCCTGGTTTGACAGGAGAAGGAAAGTTAGAGGCCAGAGTCCCTCGTGCGTATTAGCCTCTTAAAAGATGCTTCTTCCCCTGCCGAGTACGATGGTGTTTTGCACAGTGAGTCCGCAGGGGTCTAAATCGGCCTGCTTATTTACAGTTGGGCAGCTCTGAATTTCAAGAGGAAACAAAGGGGACGGCAGGAGTGTTGCCTGAACTCCTGTCAAGACTTCTGCTGGTGATGGAGGACAGGTCGCTAGACGCTGGCAGTCGTTCTTTCAGCCCGCTCAAATCTGCGTATTAACCTCGAGGCTTTTAAAACCACATGCTGGTCTGTGAAATCTGGGGCACAAGTACAGCAGGGGAAGCTGTCTGGGCAGTCTTTCCAACTTTGTTAGTCTATAAAAATGTGTTAAAATTACTTGTGTCCAGCAGTACTTTTACAGTAAACTGGGACCGAACCACTTCATTTTCCCCACACTGAGAGAGAAAGTCATCTTCAGCAGGCTTTGAAAGAGCAGGGGTTTGTGTAGGTGTGCTGGAGGGACTAATTCATCCAAAGAGCGTTGCTACTGATGGCAGCATGAGGTGGAAGCTTTCAGGTTCTGGACGGAGCTGCAGAACTGGAACTTAGGTATACAAACACTTTTTAGAAACGATGCGTCGAGCTTTCAGAAGCTTTCAGAATTTTCCCAAATTTCACGTATTTTTGCGGTATGTGTTGAAGCTCATCTGTTACGGATCTCGTCTCCTCATCGAGGAAGACCTCTATGGTTGTTAGCAGTTTGCTGTGGGCAATGACAGGTCTATTTTTAAATCTTCAGTCTTCTTTTGTTTCCTGTAATAGGATCTTTACTATGAACACTTCTTCTTCTTCAGAGAAATGGTAGCGACCTGGAATGCAGCAGACACTTTTTGTAAATAACTCTCCAAGTTCTGTCCTTGAAGGTCTAGTACTGTGTTTGAAGAGTCCTGGGTTGCCTCGAAATTGAAATCGGTGAAAGCTGAAATCCTGGATGCGGAAAGCTCTCAAGTGCATGTCTGGTTCCTTTGATGACTGTAACTTTTTTTTGGAGCATGTGTTACACATCTATTTTAGGGGAACAAAAAGTTCCTGTATGCACTGTGCTCTCCCTCAGAGGTGTTAAGTGTGTGCAGTGTTTTGAGAGGTTTGCCTTCCATCTCGGTATTTTGTTTGCTGGGATAAGACCTGCATTCCTCTGCTTCGTTTCGGGGGGTGGGGGTGCTGCTCCTTGCCCAATGGCACAGAGCTTGAGAATAGCTGCTGATCGTATATCTCTGCTTATTTGTCTTCTCGGGCTGTAGTGACAGGTGTGTTTTATTTTGTCTGCTTCTGTCTCCCTTTCAGGACAAACTTTAAGGTCAGTTGCTGCGACTTAGATCACCCCCCTCAACCGTTTCAGTTTGTAAATAATCAGGTTTTACAGGCCTAAATCGTAGTTAGGCCCAAAACTATAGAAGGTGAGGCTGTTGTTTAAATGAAACAACCTGAGGGAAGAAAACTGTGTCGCATATTTTTAGTGTTAAGTCTTATAACGCGTTTCAATGTTGCAAGCTGAGAAAGGGAAATCCTACTGACCCAGTACTGATGATCTTTCCAGAGAGGTCACGGACAGCCTCTGAGTAAGTTCCGCTGCAAAGTAGCTGTTGCTAACTCGTTTTCTCATGACTTATTTTTACATGTACATTAGGAAGCTGGAAATATTTTGGTTGCATAGCTGTTGAGGTTGTTACTTAATGTTTATACTCTCTGTAGAGAACACTGGGGCTCCATTAGTTACTTACAAAAGTATTCGTGAAGAGCTGAATGGCGTGTGCAGAATTTTAGCCTCCATGGACTTAAGTCATAAAGTAACTTTGGCCATATTATGTTCTTGGAGCTTGCAATTGAACACGCTTTGAGACATGAGAAATTTTTTTAATGCCTTACTAGCTGGATATTTGATATTCTGATGATAGTTTACACTCTTCTATATTAACATATATTAAGTTGGTTGCATTTTTTTCTGCTGAGGTGACCTGCTAAAGCTCACCGCTAAGACCGTTTAGAAAGATTCTTCTGCAGGAGAATGTGAATGTGTTGAGGAGCTGAGGTGAAAGGAGAGGGCTAAACATAGCCATTTCCTGGCAAACTTACCTATTTTTGAGGCTAGCTCTCCAGATGAAGTTTTTTGTCTCCCTAAGTCGACGGAGAGGGGTTTCTTCTCCTGTTTTACTCTTCAGAGATAACATTGTGGTTGTCCACAGCCTGACTGCAGTTGGTAAGTCCCAGTGCAGATGTACGGGAAAACAAAGGGCTTGGTGGCCGGGGCGGGGGGAGGCGGGAAGGTATGCGGCAGTGTAACTTGACTTGGTATCGTTTGCCCCTCTTCAGTCTGTGTCCAGCGGGCAAGGAACGGAGACTTGCATCATCTTGCCAAAACTGCCAGACACGGCAACAGCAGAGGCATCGAATAGCTTACTTGGGAGGGATGCAAATGAGTCTGGGAGAGGGATAAAAATCATGTGGAGAAACACCCTCTCTCTCAACCCCAGCCCTGTCCTTGCATTGCTCTTTGACGAGCTGCATGCTTCTCGGGAAGGGAGAAAGCAGTGGGGTCTTTAGCAGCGAAGAAGCTCTCGGGGTAGGAAAAGAACATAGGTGGGGGAAAGAACACGAGTGGGGTGTTGTGGGTGGGTTGTGCTTGTGTTGGTGGTTGTGTTTTTCTGGCCAGCTGGTACTCTGAAGTCATGCTTAAATTTAATGAAAGCCTGATGCTAAAATAGGATCTAGGGACAGCCATTGTAAAACAATTAGGCACCCTTTTAGGCCCCTTGTCCCTGCCAAAAAAAGAAGGAGGAAAAAAAAAAAAGCTGCTCGAATTCACTGGCATTCTTAGGTATTTGAACTCTCAAACGGGCATAGCAGTATCTGCTTTTGTATCTTCTATCTGTTTTGCTGTGTATAAACGGGTTAAAAGCTCAGCCCACTCACCTCTGCAGCTGTATAGGGCTACAGAAGAAAGATTACAGCAGTGGTGTTGAAGGCAGTAGATTTCTGAGTGATAATTGCTCTCTTCTAGCCTCTCTGTCTATGAGAATTCATGGGGATCCGCTGGGGTGGATTGCAGGTTGGCCTTGATGAGGGTATGCATGTGTATTGGGGGGTAGTTTATTTGCTTTGAGACCTGAGGGTAGTCAAGACTGAGATAGTTAAAGAGCGTGTTAGTTACAAAGGCGTCCAACACTGTCTAAAAACCCCTTTTTTAAATCCTGCTGTAGACAAGTTCCGTGACTACATATTAAGGACATAAGTCGTTTACATCTTTTGCATATCTGTATGTATCTGTAAAACAAGGAATGATGGTATTTCTTAGGAGTGTTGGAAAGCTGAATTCACCTAAGTTTAGAAAGTCTTTTGGAATCACGAATTCAGAAGATGCTGTTGACTATGAAATGTATGGTATTCCATGGAAATGCTTTTAAGAAATTCCCTTTTTCTTTGCTGTGTTTGCAGCCAAAGCACAGCTTTAGACTAACACTATCAAAAGCATAAAAGTGTGGTCAAACAGCAATAAGTAGTCGTAATGAAATAGTTTTCTTTTTTATATTGGACCATGAGTATGCACGTGACCCAGTTTCGGCTGATAGGTAATCCCTTCCTTAAAGTGCGGTCGTTTGCAATTACACATATATAGCTCAGTGTTCACAGGTTCCTATTTCAAAGTGATTTGCATTTGTAAGTCTTGCTGGTATTCAGTACGTGCTCTCAGAATTTTAGTCTCATAACAAGTTCTACAGTGAACGAACTATGATTATAAAGTAGCATTGAATCTAGCCTTTGACATGAATTCTGTGGGATGCTAACCGTTTTCTAGAAGGAATGTCAAGAGTGTGCCGATACTCCTAGTGAGATAAGTACGTTACCACTTCTTTATATGAAAGCAGTAGCGTATTTTAGAAATGTTGACGGTGTTCTTTGCTAGCAGTTCAGATGCTGACTTTCCTCTGGAAGGCCAGAGCTGACCTTATGATTCATCTGCCGGTGAATAGTCAACATCAGGTGCTGCATCACGGTCTTTGGCAGTTATTATACGATCCCGTCTTTAAACAGGGTTCTTTTGATGTGCTCTTTCATTTCATGCTGAATTCATCCTGGTTGTCCGTGCTCCACCTTGTTTGCTGAACCAGTACTGGCTGTGAATGTTGCTCTCTGGCCTGGTGGCTATGCCTGGCAGGCCAGGCAGCGGGTTGGATCCCAGGGGCTGTGGGACAGAGGGTTCTGCCCAGTTCTGGTTAGAACATGTTTTGCATTCTTTGTACCTGCGAATTAGTGTGGCACCAGCTCTTAAACACCTCTAAAGCCCCCAAGATCAACATCTCTCATCTCAAGTGGCCTTGCTGTGTTCGGTTGAAGTACAAAGGCGGCGTAAGTCTCTAAGCAATCAGGATAACTCATTGTCCTTCAGATTGTTAGTTGCTTTATGCTCAGGACCTGTCGTTTTAGTTTGACGTGGCGTTGGCTCAGCCTTGTTCTGCAAAGCTTTGTGAGATGGTGTAGATGCAGCGTGTCTAAATAACTGACTCTCCTGCTGAGGAGAGAAATGTTTGCACAGAAATACAGAGGTCTTAAAGCCGTGACTGAAATGTGAGCAAATGGGAAATTATGATTTTGCATTGTTTCTTATGACGTAAGAAATAGGGAATACCATGTGTAGTCAATAGTCAGCATTTTTAAAATGAAAAAAAAAAAAGTAGTGCTTGCGTGGTGCCTGTTTAAGTTTTAAAGAATGATTGCAGCGGGACATTCAAGAGAAGGGTTTTTTTGTTTGTTTTTTAAATAAGGAATTGGGTATGTTTGTGGGTCTGTGTGTGGAGCATTAAATACAGTGGTCCAGATGCAGTTTTGGGCTTGGGAATTTCCCTCTGCCTGGTAAGCATGGGGTCAGGGGCAGAGGAGGGTGGAAGGATGACCTTTTTTGCATGCTATGTCCTTGTGCTTCTTCCTAAGCATCTGCTACTAGCCTCTTCTAGAGTCAGCAGGTTATTCTTGAGTTAGTTGCACATTTTGTTGTTCTTCTGTTTCTCCTGTTGACCTGAAAAGGCAGCGAAATGGTTGCTTATGCCCAGAAGTAACTTTTGTCAGTGCATCTCCCCCTTTTGAAATGCTCCCGGCAGCGTCAAAGCATGTCACTGTTTGCTACCTGTAGTACTTCTGAGAAGATGCATGTGGAAGTGTTTGTAGCTTGTTGTAAGTTAAATCTGGTTTAGGAAAAGGAAGGCTACGGCTTGATTAGGAAAAGCTTGTTAAAATGGAAGACCTCCAGTTCAGTGATTGTTCAAGGCAGGCTTTGGACTCTTCATTTGCTTTGTCTGCAGTGGGCAAAGATGGAGGTAGGAGGTGGTGCAGGGGAACGCTAACAGCTGTTATCTAGGACTCTTTCTACAGAAGAGGAGATGATGCTCCAACTCCTAACCTTCTGTCTTGAGGACCTGGAACATTCCTTCTCAGCATGCTGAAGCCACAGATCGTCCTCAGCTGAATGGAACCTGGTAGGAGGACCTCTTCTTCGTCTTACAGAGCAGCTGTGACTAGTTGTGCTCACCGGAGGTCAGGCATTTCTTGTTCTGACTGCAAACTTTACCCCTCTGCTAATAGGCTGCAGAAGAGAGGCCGACAAACACCTCTTCTAATTGCAGGTCTGCTGTTTGTCTGGCAAATATCCTGTAACAGTAGGAGAAGGTTGGCAGCTTTTCGACAGCCGCCTTTGGCTGGGCGGATAGCTTGGAGGCTAGAAGTGGCTTCCTTTTGAAGTCCTGCAAGCTGCTGATCTCTGCTTTCATGAGTCAGTGTGCCTCAGCAGGCCCTTCCAACCTTCCTCTCGGAATGGCCTGGGGTTCCTGGCTGAGCAGTTTTGGGCAGTTGTGCTGTGGTTGCGCAAGCCTTTTCGCTGGCTACTAACGCCAGGGAAGTAAGTGGTTGTGCTTGTCCCTCTCCACGCGCTGTTCTGTCTCCTGTTCTGGCATCTCTGTGGCCATGTGGTGAACTGGATAAGGCGTCAATTTGGTTAAAACTAGCCTGTCTTTGCCAGATTAGTTGTAACCTGCATTCGCTCCTGGTTCGGTTTTTTTGTGCTGGTGCTAAGGAGGGGTCTGCTAAGGTGTGACTGACTGGGCAGACGCGGGGGACTGCGTGTGCTACCTCGACGTGTTTGTGGAAACCCTTGCCTTACTCGAGTGCCTTGTGGGTGTGCTGAGTTCGCTGGCCGTGACCAAGGCTGTTTGCAGAGTGCTTTGGCCCTGTCTGTTGCTGCCGGAGTGGACCTGGCGTGGTCCGCTCCCCTGGAAGAGTTTCTGCGGGTTTCTTTGCTGCCTGCTTGCTCTCGGCCCCGCTCGTTACACCGGGGCATGCTCCAACACACATTTTTGGAAGTTCCGCATGCCACGGCTTCTGTGCCACGGCTCCAGCGCCTGCCTGCCCTTCCTTCTTGTGCGGATTGCGAGTAGCGTGGTGGCCAGCCTGTCCTCTGTGAGACGCTGCGCACGATGGCAGATCTGCCGGTGTTACTCATCCCTTTAGGGGTGGATAATTTCCTACTATGTCAGTTAGTATTGGATTGGAGGTAGAAGAGATGAGATCTAAATCTCCCTAGGAACAAATGTAAAATTAAACAAAATGCGTGTTTGTATTAGTCAGCCTAAAACAGACTGTGCTATTTAGGGTTCTCCACTGCAGTGAAGTTGTCTCTTGTGTTTGTGGGGGTGGACTGCAACAATTAAGTCATTTTAAGGCTGAATCTTAAAAGAGACAATAAAATTGAAAGATAATGGTTCGGTTTAAGAGAATAAATTAATTGTATCGTGTTACATTAGAGAAAAGATAGATCGTACCTTGCAGGTTGTTCATTATTGGTAAAAATCATGTCCATGTTGAAAGTCGTCTTGACTTCATAAGGAGTAATTTTTTTTTTATCTGTTAAATTTCACTCTTCACTGATGCTCGAGTGTAACTGCCTGTTGAAGCTGCAGTTCTGTATAGCAGCCTGCTAAAACATCAATTTTGATTGCATGGGCTGGAGAAACCCCAGGCTGTAGGATGATTTGGCAATGGCTTTTGTGGCAGTCAATCTTGTAGTATTATAATGTGTGCGACTCCTTATTTTCTCTTGTCAGAATGAAAAGATAGACGACTTGTAGTGCACTAGTCTGAGTATTAAATTAGCTAATTCATATCTATTTAGGGGTGGAATCGAAATAAGCTGTGCATTTTTAAAAAAGCTCTTTTCAATTTGACTTTTAAATACTGGCTCAAGTTAAATGATAATAAGTATTTTAAATGTACTCTTAGCTCATGAAAAAGCGCTGATGCTTGTGAATTAAAAAAATACGTGTGTGTGCGCGCTTTTGGTGATTGTGATTACAATAGAAAAAAAAAGTAAATATTCGGAAATCTTAGGCTGAAATTCTTTTCTGGACATTTCATTCTTACTTACTGGGCATTGATCTAAGTGATTTTTATTCCCCTTGACCTGTATTTTTGGACTGAGTTGTAAGACCTGTGTGCATCCTGAATCTAAATGAAATGATGATGATAAAAAGGTGCTTGCATGGCAATTTTCACTCTGCCTGCTTTTCATCTCAAGGGTAACTAGGCGTAAATGTGGTATGGAGCCATCTCTGCTTATCTTGATTCAGGAGCTGTCTTCACTGAGGAGGTAGTATAGGGTCTTACTTTGATGTAATCCTTCCTCTCTCCCAGGCAGAATCCTTTTGCTGCAGGTTAGAAACCCTTTCTGTCCAGAACGGCTTACCAAACACGAGTCTTTGTAAGAGCAGAGGTATGTCTTTACTTTGTGGTTATGATGAAGGTTAAATCATTTGAGTATTGGCTACCCTCCAACATCTTTGCATAATTTGAACTCCTCTCTGTCCAGAAAGAAACATGCAAGTTATTTCAAGTCAGTAGGATAGAAGAAAAAAAGCTCCACCTAAAAGACTGTGGAAGAAACCTGGGATGGGTTGCCCTTGCCTGCAAATTCACGCATCATGCACATGCAGCACCAGTAGAGGCACAGCTTGGAGTATGGCTGGTAGCTTCCTGCTTTTCAAATGTGTCATAACTCGGTCTTTCCTCCGTGTCTGTTCTCATGGATCCTGCCCCTCGGCTTTTGGCGTTGGGACTGTGTGCTTTTTTCAAAATTCTTGAGCAGCTCTTTGGCTTTGCCTTTGCTATCTCTCTTAACCTCGCATTAGTTGGTTGTCAATTAGGCCTTTAGAAATGCGCCAGAAATGCCACGTAGACACTTTTGTGTGTGTGTTTGTGGACCTGGCCTGTTTGCATCAGCCTTTGCTAGAGAATAATCTAAATGCGTAACGTGTTCCAACTTGCCTAAACAATAGGGTGTTTTTCTGTCTTTGTGTAGGCATTTTACACATTTGTAAGACTCGCGTCCATACCTCTGAAGCAAACTTGTGCATAATTGTTCTGCAAAACCTGTTCTAAAATCTGAAGTTTCTTAGACCCTTCCCTCCATACACAAATAGGACACAAATAATATTTTGAAGAATGAGTGCATCAGTATGACTGTTCCTAAATTATGGAAATTAAAAACCTAAGCACCATTAAAGTACTGCTTGACAGAAATACAGTATTTCCATGCCTTGTGCAAAAGTGGCATTTTTTTCAGGAGTGGAAAAGTCTTTGACTTCAACATTTTAGTTGGGATTTGATCCCGGATGTTGGTTGGACATTCAAGCAAAACACTTATTGGACTCTAATGTACAACAATGGCCAGGATTTTGAGGGAACTTTATCTTGTTTCTCCATTAGGAAGGCCAAACCGACATGCAGCTATGAGCCAGAAGACCAAACTCGCTTTTAGAAGCTGTCAGTTCTCTTATGCAGTTACTGGAGTCTCTGGTGAGAAATCGGTCTGCAAATGCAGTTTTTATGCCTTCCTTAACAATGGGTCTGCTAGGAGTAAAACGTGCTTTATTCCCAGTCTGGGGATTTGTAAAACTTTGACGTGTAGGCCAATTATAATTATGGTGGTTTAATTCCCAAAATGGATGCTCTTTATTCTAAAAGAGGCCCTACTGCATGCAAACAAGAGTCTTGAAGGCTCTGAAATGTTCGCATTTGAATGGTTTTGGCTTAGCTTTAAAATAAATATCTACTGGATATAGAGCTCTGGGGAGTGGACTAAAGCAAATGGAAAAGGTGAATTAACTTGAAGTTGTTCCGCAAGGCTGGGTTAATAGAGCCACAGCACATCAACACAGTGGCAGATGAAGACCAAAGAAAGGGATTTTGAGAGCTTGTTTATATTTTGAGGCTCTTCAGAAGTGAAGCAATGTAACTCAGAGGTTACTCTTCTTCTGCACAGAGTCCTCTTGTCACCATTCTTACTCTGCAGCATCAGCCCTTGTACGGCCCAGGCGAGTTTGCTGCGCATGCCACGCTATTCCCATAAGGAATAGCGAGAAACATTCCTGGCCGTTTTCTGATGTAGGGAAGCCTTTAACTGGCAGCTTTTGAAATTGTCTTCTGGTACTTTTGAGACCTGGTTGAAGAAATCAACAGGTTCCCTCTTTTTGAAGAGGAAGATGTACAGTTTTTCCTGGCTGCGATGGAAAATCTGGAAAGAGAACCAAGTGTGCTTCTTCAGACGTGTGTGCCACGAGGTAACTGAAAGCAAAACAAATTGGTGACCCCCCTCCGTTTTCTAGGGAGGGAAGGAGCCGAACTCGGATTTTGACTGACTTTTGGTAGGAATGCTGGGGTTTGACTAGGTCAGGGTGAGTGTTCTCCGCTCTCTTTTCTTGATGCTGCCTAGTTGAGAGTAGCACGTGGTCCTTTCCCTAAAGAGTTCTCTCTGTGTTCTTTTTGCTCCTGAAAGATTCATAACAGGGTGGGCTTCTTTGTAGGATTATGCGATTGTGGGACTTCAGCAGTTGGGGAAACTGGAGGACTTTGCGGAGAATCTGGGAGAGCAAAGGAGCCTCCTTCAGCAAGCTTTGGAGGAGACCTGGGGGAATACTAGGGAAAGATGACCATGAAATTTGGGTGTAGGTTACTGCCTGCAGAAGCGGGACTGGAACCAGTCCGGAACGTGGAGAACCCAAGTGGCCTGCCTTGTGTAGGTTCTTCCGCTGGGAATTCAAACACCTGTGAACTGGAAGTGGCTATGGCCCTGGGGTCGCAGCGTTCACAGGGTGAAGAACCCACGTGCTGGGAGTGAAGGTCTCCTGTTCCGCCTGGCCTCTTCAAGGAGCATTCTGGAGAACTGAGATGGCGTTTGGCTCTCTTCACAGATGTACAGGTAATTGGCGGGCTTAGGGGTGGAAGAGGGACGCTCACGCAGGCTTCCTAGGACTCTTCTGTGCCACTGTGAGAGGGGTTAATGGCACAAGTCCGAGCAGGTGGCTGAGTATCCATAACAAAATCAGTTATTGCTTATCAGCTGTTAATTGGTGCTGTTCAGCTCTGCGTTTTGTGAATGTGAGCGGAACAGTAGCTGGAAACATTTCATTGAGGTTTCGGGTGGAGCGTCTCGGCGTTTGCCGCGCCGTTTCCGTGTCCTAGCTGATGCACGCGCCGGTACGACGCAGTACCGTGGCACCGCAGTGAGGTTCTTGGTGGCAAGTCAGAAGAAACGCGATGGCATCGGATGGCACGGTTGACTCCGGACTGTGTCACCTGAACAGCCCCTAGTAGCGCGTGTACCATCTCCCAGGGTGAGGACTGTGGTTTTTAACAGCTTTTTTGTCGGTGGGAGCTGTGATGCAGCGCTCTGCGCAGCGGGACAGCTGGAGGCCTGGCCGTCTCCCTTGTGTGGATTGCGCTGGCAGTGACCCTCTGCAGGTCCCTCAAAGGAGTAGGGCTTGGTGAGCATCTGCTAAATTCTTGCATGGTAGTTAAGTGCATGGAAAAGCTTGCTTTCTGAAACGCTGACCAATGTGAACACGAAGGAAAAGAAACCCCGAAACCAAAACTGCAAACAGAAGTGAACAATTAGCTATAAAATGAAATCTCTGAGGGTTTGGTGTGCAGATACTGTGAAAGGATATGAAATGTATTTTTTTTTTCTTAAGAGTTCTGAAATATTCTTCCAAAAATCTTAAGGCTTTTTGACATGATTGATCTTGTTTCAGACCCACAGAGGTGTTTGGTTGTATGTGAAGTGAGGGATTCTTCTGAAAATGAACACGTTGCAGCTGTAAAAGTTGGTGCACCAGCATGTATGTAGTGTGCTGAAAACGCGCCGGCTTATCCTTACCCTCTTGAAGGTGCTTTGAGAACAAGTCTTCCAGTTCCCCTGTAAGTCATCTTTTGGAGTTACAGGCTTCCTGTAACAAGTGCATAAATAACGGTTCGCTTTTTAGTTTAATTTTTGTCTTGGCTTTATATTGAAGGTTTGCTTGTCCTTTGTGTTGTGCTCCAGGTGCCTCTGCACGGAGCTGTGGAAGTGCCGTAGGGTGGCTTGTGTCTGCTCTGTTGGCACTGCTAAACGTCCCAGGAGGATGAAGAATGTCCCAAATGCCGTTTGTAACGGCATGTTAATTAACAAATATAACGTCGGACAAGCCAAAAATCACGGATTTAACAATCTCAATTTACATATCACAATTGTATGAAAAAGATGCATGTTAAACTTGTTAGTTGACAACTAGACGCGGCTTATAGTTTTCACCCAAATCGTTCTTGGTATTGCAGCTGATATGCAATCAACTTTGGTTCTAACAACTGAAGAAAAATGTATATTTCATATGTTATCTTCTTTTTAGGTAATAATTGTTGGTCAAGAAGGCTACAGTAGTTACTGTGTCAAGAAGCAAACCAACACCAAAGGAAAGAAATTAGGCTTGTATGGCTAACCATGAGTTATAACTTAGTATTAAAGTGGGTTTTCTGAGATAGTAAGAAAAAGTACACTGGGTTTTCTGATGTAGGGTTTGATCAGTTTCTTCAGACACTGAGGAAATATTTAAGTATCTAAATGTTGAAAGGGGATTCTGTTGATGCCTTGATCTTGAAAGGCCACTTTTCTTACAAAACAAACAAAGAAAAAAGAAAACCCGCAAAAACATGTCTGCTGCAAGTAATTTAAAATATTTGAATAAAATAAATGAACATAGTAAAGATTTTCCATGTATAAAACATGTGTGTGTCTGGGGGGAAATAGCATTTGATTGTACTCTGAATTGAGTTAAAAACTAGAAAGCTAGAACTTAGACCTCTGTGGAAGAATTTGAGGGAATAATGAGATTTTCCCTGAGCTGACCTGCCCCTGAAGCCATGCGGAGGCTGAGGTCCTCAAGAAATAGACTTCACCTTTGCCTTTACGTGTTTAAAGTATAAAAGTTAAAATTAACCTAAATGGTTGAACTGTTTTGGGTTTAATTTAATTCGTATCTTTGTTTGCTTGTTGTTTTTCATAAAAGACCACAGTAAATGCTCAATGAAGTTTATTAAACGCTCACCCCAGCTCCATAATGAAGGTGATTTAAAGGTGGTTACACGCTCCCTCCCAGTCTAAGACATTGCAGAGATTCCTAAAAAGGTGCGCAGACCTTTCGGAACAAGATGGTGCGCAGGCTGATGGGTGCTTGCGGCCGAGCACCCACCGCCGGGTACGGCTCCGCGGGTGCTCCGCCGGTGGGGCGGATTCGGAGCTGGGAAGGCAGCTGCGACTTCTGAAGGCAGAAAAGCATGTTTCCATCTGATCTATCAACTGAGAGACGGGGAGATCTTATCCCCCCCACACACCCAGGTCACCCAGACAGCAAGATCAGCGGGCTGGTTTTGGCTAGTTTAGTTCAGTAACTGCAGGTATGGTGTCCTTTGTCTAGTAAATGGGCTTTAATCGCAAAATGTTTTGATCATTTTTCTTGTGCAGTTAGCACAGTCAAGCTGTTGTAAGCCTGCTTTCCAACTGAAAGTAAACTTTTGAAAGATTCTGTTTGTAAGAGAGTGAATAATCAAATGTATCGCTTTCTATTAGGGTTAAACGTGAACTGTGTTAAAACTAGCGACCTGGGTCGCTGGGTATTGAAGTAGAGGCGTGGAGCTGCTTTGGCTAAGGCTCGGTTAATGAAATACGCCGAATGCAGCGTAGAGCGGACCTTCCCAGAGAGCTGTGACTTGCGCTGCCCTTTCATGCGAACTGCAGTTTGTGCCCCCCCTCCTTCCTGTGCCCTACACTTCCCTCCCAGCCTGCTTGCTCTGTTTCTCTCTCTCGCCGTCTGTTACTCCACGTGCTTTTTGCATCTGTTTTGCCTGAATTCTTGGTTGGGTAAGCAAAGATTTGCAGCAGAAACTTTGGGGGCTGTCCCTTCCCACTACTGCCAGCCAGCACAGCATGCTGTCAATAATCGCCAAAAGTTATCTTCTTCCCTTCCATCCGTCCCCTGTTATTCCTAGCAAGACTGCCTCTTTCCCTGGGAAATGGTCTTTAAATTCTGTATTTAGTCAGTCTTAACAATGCGTCCATTCGTGTTGGACAATAATTAACCATTCTTTAGAAAAAAGCAAAAAATAAGTGCAAAATCAGATGTAAAATTGGATATTTAAATTGTGGCTCAACTAAGGAATTTAAATCACCTTGAGAACTTGGAAGTATTTAAATACATACCAACACCTGAGATGAATATTCCACCTGTGCAAATGTATAATGCTGTTTTGAAAATGTCAGAAAACTAGGTAAAATTCCAAATGGCGTGGTGTCATTTTTTTTTTTTTACCTTGACTTTTACTTAGCTGTTCTTTCAATCGTATGCTCACACAGTTACTCAGTAGGGTTTATTTTGCATTTCTGTAGCTATTTTTTTTCCTGGTAGTAGTCTGAAGAAAATCCCATCCCGTGTATCCATCCTGAGTAAGGAATTCCCTGGTAAGTAAAGTGGCTGCAGCAAAAGGGGGAGTGTGGCTGTACTCAGGGGTGTTGGATATTCATTCTGTGGATTTATCCACTGTGAGCTGAGAACGGTCAGGGGCATGAAGTGTTTTGAAACGACATCACTGTCATTTTATGCATTTTTAAGAATGAGATTTTGAGTTTGAAGGAGGAGACAGGAGGAGGAGGAGGATGGAGTGAAGTCTTAAAGCAGTGTGGGAGGTCCAAAGAAACCTTTACCCTTCTATAAGAAAATTTCTCTAATGCCAGCGTGGCATAACGCAGCCCCTGGAGCTGTGGTGCAGAGAACTGGAGCAGTCTAGGAAGGATGGAAATACTCTATATAGTGCTAAAATAGTTCTGTGCCGTGTTACTTGCCTGAAGCAGCTCATGCAGACTGGCTGGATTTTCAGGTGGCCAGGGATTGTTTTCTCCTGGGGAGCAGTGCAGACCTGCAAAGATCCCTAGCTTGTACAGCCCTCCCCAGAACTGCTAGTTTGGCAACTCTGCCCCTGGGAAGTTTACCACAAAATTATTTTGAAGCTGTTTGATTTCTTTGCAGTCCTGCTTGTGGGAACCTCAGTGTTTCGGGGCTTTGTGCCGCGGCTCAGTCACCCTGCATTGAGCTGCCGGTGCCCGTGTCATGGTGCGATGGCAGCGCAGCTTTTGCACGGGCGACGAGAGCTGTTCAGACATCTCTTAGCCTTTCCTCCCCAGCTGGTGACAGGTGAGCTAAGGCTGCATTCATGTGGTCAAATACAGGCTACCGAGCGGTGCCTTTGCTCAGAATTCATGTTCCCAGCCATTTGTAGACAAGAACTGCCTCATGCTCTCTAGCTTGCACGTGGAGCTAATGTGGTATTGTCTGCATCTGGTCATACAGACGTGTAACACTTGTGGGACTTCAGGGAAGAAAACAGGCTGATGAGCGCAGTAGTGGGATGTATAGTGTAACTGCTGCTTGAGGAGGACTGGAAGGTAATGTGCAGTTGCAGGTCCCCTAAACAGCTGCAGTTAAGAAGTCATCTCTTTCAAGGGCTGTTATTTAAAGATCTGTTGTTAGCAGTTATGTTTCTTGCAGCGGTGTTTTTATACCTCTGGACCAGTGTTAACTTGTGTCCGGCAACACCTGTCTTCACGAACACCCAGATGTTGTGTTGTCGAACATTTAGTGTCATTGCTAAAGATCACAGGTGACTGGCACCCTGGCTGCACCCTTCAGAACCTGATAGGAAAAAAGGGAACAAAAAAAAAAGCATTGATCAGAGCTGGAGAAAGTAGTTTGAGGTCATGCACTGCATGCAGTTACAAAAGCTACTTTAAAAAAAAAAATAACAAAGTGAGGGTTGAAGAGGCAGGCAGTCGCCTCTCTCTTCTCAGCCTTCTGCTTCTGAGGTGCCCTGAACGAGACTGACTCCAGGCTCCACATTCCTGTCAGCTACATGGCTGAAGGAGGAGATATTTCAGGCACCGTTCATTATTGCCTCCCTTAACTTCTTTCTTTGACATTAGCACAAGTTCAGCCTAATCCTTTTCTAAGAGGTGACAATGTTTGGAAATTACCCGCTATGTAGCCTATGTGAAGTTCTTCTAGTGCAGAAGATAGCTGGAAGAGAAGGTGGCCAAAAGTGCATGGACTGCCGGTGAAGGATAGGGGAAGATGCAGAAAACGGAGTGAGAATGATCGCTTTGAAGGACTTGCAGTGCTGAAAACAATGACAATGTTAACAGGGAGAGAGAAAAAGAGGAGAAATCAAAGTGCTTTTCTTAGTGAAATGATTTATGCCATCTAGGTTTTGTAGGTAGCTAAACTTCAGTTTAATGCATGGCCAAGAACTAGGTTTTAAGAAAATCCTGCATTGCATTTGATTGTTTTCCATGAAAAGCCATTTATACAAACATGACCAACAAACAACTTCATGCATCATGGTTGACTGGCTTGTTAGTTTCAAACTCTGCTAGCCCTGGCCTTGATTCCCTTTGCTGTCAGAGACCACGAGGAATATGAGATGATCTTTTCTGAAATCTGTGAACAGGACAAGAAGAAAGTCCCTTCCATCAGACAGCAGCAGGATGATTCAAGCCCAAAGCTGTACTACAAGTGAATGCAGTCTTTTCCATGTCCGTGGTGAATGTTACACAAACAAAAGGCAAAATGACTGTTGCACAAATCAGTAGGGATGGCTTTTATTTTTACTAGCTGAAGTTGTCAAGTAAGTTCATAGTATTCAGTCAATTCTGGGAGTCTTGGAGACGTTTTAGTAATTTCTGTGTTTATTCAGCCAAGTGATGTAGAAAAATAATGTATTGAAAGCATTGATAAAGAGTTCATTTATTCAGCTCTAATCTGCTTGTTCGCTGGCCGGTGCTTAGCTTTATTTGGAGTGCCAGGCTGGCCGCGATGTGGACTGGGGACCTGCGGTGGCAGGGGGCATTGGGTGATGGCACGGTCCTGCTGTCGGCGGAGCTGGGTGTGTGGGGAAGCTATTGCAGTGTCGGTGCTTCTGAGTGCTATTGCTTTTGGCTAATCCTTCTTTTCAAAAAGGAAATAGCTAGTAATTTAGTAGCTGCCTTGGAAGTAGGCAACAGCTGGGTGCAGAGCAAAAAACTGCTAAAACAGTAGTAATTTCTGAAGTGTTGCGTAGAGGTGTTTTTGTATGTATTCAGTGGCAAATTACCATTTGAGCGTATGCTGTTGTTCCTCCCCTGAAGTTGGCATGAGATGTCTATTTGGAACTGATTGTCATTGCTATGAGACTTTGTTAAAATGGTTGTACAATGTAGTAGCGGTTGGCACTCTGTCCTTCCACTTGCAACACGATGGATTCTGTTCAACAGGAACTATTTTAATTGGTTCCCACTCTGTGTTATGTTAAAACTCCGCTGCGAGATGTAGAAACCCATGACATATGTTTTGTTTGTCCCTGAAAACATACACTTTATTCTGCTTTGGTCATTCAAATTCGTTTTATGTGATTGTCAGCTGAAAAAAATACTGCATTTGGCAGCGCTTCAGCGGCAAGGCAGCTTCCTGCGGCCCAGGACGACAAACCGTGTAATTTGTCCAGGGGGGGCTGTGCGTTACAGAAATGAAAATTCCTTCTCTGCCAGCATCCATCGCTTAGCACGCAGCAGCGTGGCCATCGGAAGCGGCCGTGGGGAGGGATGGGAGGCAGCGCGGGCTCAAGACACCCAAGTGCCGCGAGGACCGAGGGTGGGTTTCGCAGCCGGTCCGCGGTGGCAGGCGGCACCGCGCTCCGGGAACGCCGGGCTGAGCGGCAGGTGGAGAACGTCTCTGCCGTGATGGCCCAGCTCCGCTTTCCCAGCGTGCCCAGTTACGCGGAACGTGCGCCTGTGGTGCGGAGCTGGCTGTTGGGAAGGAAGCCAGGTCTTCGTCAAGGCTAGGTGTGCCGTCTGTCCGGGGGAGAAGGCAGGCAGACCAGTGGGAAAGTATTTCTTTGGTGGTAAGCCTGAAGTTTGTAATTCTTTTCGGTGTGATAGCTGGTTAGAAAACAACCAGTAGTCATGACTTCTGTTAATTAACTACCAAGAGTTAAATAAATGTTGTTGGAAAAACTAGTCTGTGTTTATTTGGCATGTCTTTCTCCAGAAAAGGCTGGTGCTAGTTGGTACATGCTCGATTTCTGTGCATGTCTACAGCGTCGTTTTATGTTTTTTTTCTCGGTATTGATTTCCATGATTCATTGAACATGATCTAAGCAAAAAGCATACTTAAATGACACTGGAGACAGCTGTCTGTTAAAGTGGGACATTTATGTATGCTGAAATGGCGCCAGGTTTTTTTTTTTCCATTACTTTATCAAGTAACACACACCAGTAATATTTCTGTTTAATTTCCTTTTCTAGGTCACTGGTATGTCATTTTTGTTTTGTTGAAAGAGCTATGCTAAATTCTTACTCTAAACTTTCATATCAGTTTTGTTCCTGCTATTCTTCTGATAATCCTTTTTGAGGCTATTTTGAAGTGGAAAGGGCTTTACGTTTTGTTTGGGAGCCTGTTCGAGGGACTCTTTTTTTTTTTTTTTTTTTTTTTTTTTTTTTTACTCCCAGTAGAGCTGTTTTGGAAGGTACATGTGGGAAATTTGGATAAAAGCAGCAATGTATAAAGCTCTGGAAGCTGATGTGTAGCTTTTCCCAGTTTTAATCTGTCTCTCTTCTTTGTATGGCAAGCTGAAGTTCCAGATGTTGTTTTGGCTTGGAGATAGTGACTAGGGGAAAAATAAGCATTCTTAATGTTAACAGAGTCAGACTGGCTGGTTCTGTACTGACAGGAAAATGGAGAGATAAAACCCCCATTAACGGTGCATGCGCTGCCTAAGTAGCCAATAAAACAATGCTGTCTTCACTGGAAATAAGTCCCAGATTGGCAATGATCAGTGCCAACTGCAAGAGGAGACAGCTGCAGAGGCTGAGAAGTATCGAAGTAAAACTAAACATTAACTTGCTTGGATAGCAGTGGGGTTTTGTTCGAGTGGGCAAGTCGTCCTCTGTTTTCCAGTTAAAAGTTAATTCTTAGCCCCTTTCTTCTCCCCTGCCCCAGCCCCTGACACATCTGCCCGTCCTGCCTGCT
The DNA here is from genome assembly GCA_026212715.1 of Elanus axillaris. Classification (NCBI taxonomy): domain Eukaryota; kingdom Metazoa; phylum Chordata; class Aves; order Accipitriformes; family Accipitridae; genus Elanus; species Elanus axillaris. Next base: position 53,252,160 of record JANZLQ010000001.1, on the reverse strand, counting down.
CACCTCCCGCAGCTGACTGTGGGCGTTGGGTGGAGGTGCCAAGCTGGGGCCGAGGGCTGTCGGTAAAACGTGCTTTCGGGGTCAGAAGCCTTTAACATGGCTCTTAACTACAGCAGAGCTTTCTCTTGGAGCACCAGGGTGGGTTTTGAAGCTCATCCCCCCCGATGAGCTCCATTTATTGGGCGTTGCAGAGCAGTTTGGGCATGCGAGTGCCGGATTCCTTCTGGAGGAAACCAGGCTGCAAGCTCTGTCTGTGGTGCGTACCGAACGTGCTCCATCCTGGAACGTGGGCGTAAAGGTCTCGGACTCTTCTGGACGGCTTCGAGCCACGTGCGGTAGCGGCAACTTCCAGTGAAGGGACCAGGCTAAATGCACTCGAATAAAACTGCTGAAGTGCTTGTTAGGAGTATATATGGTGGCCAGGAATGCAATTTCCTGTGCTAGTCTATAGGTTGTGTGTATAACAGTCTATCCATTTTCCATGTTATATTAGATTAAATACATAAGTATGCTGTGTCCTGAGTCTCTTCCGGACCTGTTTGTCTTGTCATGCTTATTTCTGAAATGCGTGAGCAGTTTAGTTTTAAATGATTGCTGCAGTTCTGCTTATTTCCTCAATTTTTTTTCTTTTTTTTTTTTCTGCTCTTTTTCCATTGTTGAGACTAGGAAATACCAGTTTCTGGTCAGCAGCCTGCTTCCCCCATCGGCTGTCCCTTCCAGTGTGGCGGAGTTGTTGCCCTTCCTGGTTTTTTGACCTCGGTGAACTGTTCTTGTAAGAATGCTCAGTTTGCTTGCCTTGTTAAATACTATAAAGCTGAAAGTTAATAGTGCCGGCACTGACTCATTTAAGTTACAGAGGAGCCAAGCTGTTAGAGCTCTTCTGGTATCTGAAGTCTTGTCTGTTTGCTGCTTGGGATTGGGATAACCTCGTCCACATCACAGTTTGTGTGATTTGTTGAAACAAGGGTTTGGTTCTGTGTTTTGCGTGGGAGGGAACTGGTGCGTGTTGGTGTAACAGAGTAAGATACTTGCAGCGCGTAGGGTCTTAGCCAGTTGGATGTGCCTGTTAACATAGGCTAGGATTGTAATGATTTAACCCTTTTTGCCTTTTTTTTGCCACAGAGGTGGGAGTACGTGCCTGGAGGCAGCTGGCTGACCAGCTGTGGTTGCGTTAAGCATTGCCTGGTGCCCCAGAAACACCATCCCTAGAAATCTTACGGGACTGGGCTGTAGGAGAAGCTTCAGAGAAAATGGGCTGTTTCACAGGTTTGCTGGAGGAAGACACAGAGTGAGAATCTGGGTGTAGGAGACTCCTGCTGCCTACCTTTGTGCTGCCCTGCATTCCTTCGCTTGGCTGCCCGGAGGCAGCAGTGGGGTGTCTTGCTCATGTGGTTCATGATTCAAGCCAAGCCCAGATGTTTTCGTGCCCAGTCTGGCCTATTTTCTGAGAATAATTTTGGATGCCTCGGTCCATTTTATTGTGGTTTCCTTAGCGTCTAGTCCAGCTGAAGCTAAGATGATTCCTGGCCTAACTGAATGCTCGCAGGCAGACAGGGCAGCTGCTGCTGTATCTCTGCAACGGTGTTCCTGCTAACTTCAGAGCGCTCAGAATTAAATCCACACTGGTGAGAACCTGAGGTTGCTTTTCGTTGCTGTTTTTCTTTGAGTGGAAGGTTTTGCAGCATGAAACTCAAAAGAGTTTATCCTGCGACTAGCAGATAGGCTAAAACTCGAGAGATGCCTGTGGAGGTAGATCTGGCCTTGCTGACTGATCCGGCTTTCCGTTTCCACTGAGCAGCAGTAAGGACGTGGAAATCTTTTCGTCCTGACTGTTGGACTTGTTCATCAGTACTGTCATCTGTGCTGACAGGTTGATGACAATAACTATCCAGGGCATCCAAAATTCAGTTCCTTGTGCCTTTGACAATGCTTTTTGCCCCTTTTGTAAGAACAGTTTCCATAAAAGGTTATTTGTGGGAAGTATATTCACGCCTTTAACTTGTGCATCCTCATCGCAGAGAAAAATGGCTTTATGCCACATACTTCCTGATACTGAAAAGAAGTAGTGTGGTCACCTACACTGTATGAACAAGTGCTGTTTTTTTCTTGTATCCTATTCAGAGTGGTCTCTTACTTCGTCACTTCCCACCACTGAGGAGGCCTGTTGACCCAAAGCGTATTTTGGTGCTTACTTTTTCAGAAGCAGTTGGTGAAGGTTATCTTTGACTGTTGTCTTCAGTCTGTTACACTGACAGTCATTGCTGGATCCTCTATGTGGAGATGTTGAGCCTTGGAAATCACCAGTGGATGTATGTCATAAGCTCACTTTAATCAAGAGAGTATGGCTTTGTTTCCTCGTGATCGTGGATGGGTTGCTCTTAGGCGGTCCTTCCTTCAGAGATCCTGAGCTAGACTTGTCTGTAAAGAGAATTTCAGCTTGCATTTTACTTTACATTTGCAGTTTGCAGCTAGGAGTATGTGCAAGGTCAGCCACAGTAATTTAGCTGTTAAATAGTAATTTGATTGATTGCTCTTGGCATCTGTAGCAGCAATTAAAACAAAAATCTCACTAAATATATAGAACAGTTTTCTGAAGATATACAAGTACCGTTAGGTTTGGCAAGGCCTTGTGAGATGTGTGAATTTGAAAGCTTACAGCTAAATAGGTGGAAAGGGAATACTTATAACAGCTCTGGAAAGAAGTGTCAGAATTGTATGTATTTGGAGTAAATTTGACATGGGGAGAGGTGACAAGAGGCTCGATTATTAGATGAGGGCTATGTTGTACGGCAATGATGAATGTCAGTTGTGACTATGAAAGGGTAGTTCCATTACCAGGAGGGACATGGATGTTTGCCTGTGAGATCAAGATAGACACAGCTAAAACAGCAACTAAGGAATGTCAGGACTGAGTAAGTTGGAAAGAAAGATCTCAAGCTGTTTTAGCATGCGGGTTTGAAACGTTCACTGGATTAGTATTGGCAGGCGAGGCTGCCACAGGTAAGACCTGAGCGGAACAGAGACCTGTGCTGGAGGTTGCGGAGCCTTACGACGCCTCAGGTGAGAAAGGAGGACAGCTCGCAGGGTGCTTTGAGGGACCTGGAGCAGAGCAAGGGGAAAGGATCACGGTGGAGGGTGAGAACAGAGGGTAAAGCTGTGGTGTGAACAGCAGCACAAGTAACCGAGGTTAATGTAGCTGGAGGGGGGGGTGGCAGAAATATACTTGGAGAGTTCTAGGATGGAGAAAACCCCCAACTGTTCTTTTGCCTTACTGGCTCTTTCAACTCAGCTTTGACTTACACTCTTCTTGTAGTGATGACTGACCTTCCCATGTTATGTTTCTAGATTTATTGAGGTTCTGTATGCCTCTGTGTGGTAGTGTCCAGTTTGCATAATGCCACTGCAAGAAGAAAGGAAGAAGCATGGACCACTATGCCTATAGTATAGAGCCCTAGGACGGCTTGGGTTGGAAGGGGACTTTAAGGATCATCTAGTCCCTGCCCATGGCAGGAGGGCTGGAACACCT
>JANZLQ010000001.1:53227008-53248328 GCA_026212715.1 Elanus axillaris | reverse complement strand
CTGTCCTCACGGGAGAGGTGCTCCAGCCCTCGGATCGTCTTCGTGTCCCTCCTCTGGACCCCCTCCAGCAGGTCCATATCACTTGGTTTTGTCTGTACTTTGTGTTTAAGAACAGAATAATATGGCTCTGGCCTGTCCAAAGAGGCAAGACCAAACTGTAGAAAAATATTGTTAAAATTCCGTGGTGGTATAATATAATCTCTGAAGAATTCTACTTTCTTGTGCAGCAAGGTGTTTCCTTCTTTTCTGGATTGCTAATTGCATTCAGCTTTTTGGTCTCCAGAGTAATAGTTAATGAAAGAACCTGACGAGATGAAAGGCTGTTCAGCCACACGTGCCTATGGAGTGTTAGGAACTTCTGTTCTCAGTCCGATTGTTCTAAAAATATGTTGTTAATTTGTATTTGGCTTGCTTTGGCTCGCTGACGGTTGGGAACGGTTAAGCTCGAAGTGTCACGCAAAAGGAGTACCTGACTTTTTTGTGTCCCTTCACGTTTCCTACTTTGAAGAATGCTGTTCTAATCCCAGCATAATCCATGAGCAATTGCTGTGTCATGCTGCAGTTGTGCTGTTCTGCCAATCCAATGAAATGGATCAAAACATTTTTTTTGGCTAACTTTTATCAAAATACCGCGAGTTGCATTCTGGTTAGGATGCTTGGGCTAGAGGACCCAAGTAGAGTATTCCTGTGGTAATGATAATGACCCTGTGAAAATAATTGTAGAGGTTCAGATTTACCCAGGCAGGCAAAATCCCGCTGGGATTATTGATGTGCAGATGAGGGTCCTCGCTGGTGGTGAAACAGCGTGGAGATAAGGGGTCACCCAGAGAGTCCTGCAGCAGTGAGGGAGCTTCCAGCAGCTCCTTCAATTCATTTACTGGGTTTGGCTCCGAATAATCCGGCCTGATAATCTCAGAGGCCGAAAATAAAAAGCTTTTGCACCTCTTAAGGTCCCTGCATGTGTGAAAACACAGAACGAGCCTGTGGTGAGACACTGCTTGATTAATAAGTTTGTAGGAACTAGACTACATTTTTATCTTCCAGTAGGGCTTTCCAGAATGGAGAGATGGTCTTTCAATGCTGTTCACATCATATAATCAGACACTAGCTTCTCTGCTAAAAGAAAAAAAAGTAACAAAAAACCAAACCACAAAACCCACCCAAGGCAAAGAAATGAGTATTTAAAATTTGTGTAAATAAAGAGGGGAAAACCAGAAAAAAATTAAACTTTTTTTGAGGAAAAGTTGTGGGTGAGACTGAAGCTAAAGATTTGTTTTCAGAAATGTTTGTCTTGTGTTGGCTGAAGTGTTCCCCAAGAAGTTTTTAACAGGCAATCTATGTAATACTTAACTGTTTAATAAAAAGCCTGTAAAAATCCTGATCTTGGATTAGTAGTCACTGATCTCATTTAGACCGTAACTTCTACTGTCTCAGTTTTTTGTTAAGGTTGTAGTGCACTTCTCCGGAAGAGTTAAAACGAACTGCAGGACAGGGCCGTGTGGGGATATTTGGTATCTATCTCGGTAGTGTACGTAGACTGTGACACAACCTTGACCTTCCGCAGGGCTTGACACAGGCGCAGAGGTTTTGATACCTGGTTTGGGTCCAGTGTGACGATACAGCATATTTGACCATCTGGTAAAACTGCAGTACAGAGAGATCTCCCGCCGTCCTGTCTTGCAGGCTGCCTTCTGAGACTTGCCCGAGGTTGACTGGGGTGTTTAGCTTTTCAAGGGCGAAATACTCTCTGGGGACACACCAGCAGTTTCTCTTGCGGGGCAAGGACCAGCCTGCCAGCAGGGCTCTTCGCTGAACCAAGCCTGTGTCAGGAGGGGGAGCTGGCAATTGCTTATGAAAGGCAAGTGAAAGTAATAAAAATGGGAGCTTTGGTTTAGACTAAAAACGAAACAAAAAACCCTAGAGGAATGTTTATTTCTTTACTTGGCAGACTGTTAGGGTTTTGCTTTAAAAAGTATATTTTATTTGGAGAGCTAGAGGGGGCAGTTGTTACGACCCTGCTGTCCGTCTTGCTGATTGTCTTGTAGGGACTGAGGGTGTGTTTTCACTGTGATTTGGTGTAGTTGTTGCTCTTTGGGGTGTTTTTTTGTTTTGCTTGTTTGTTTGTTTTAAAATCAACCTAAGATTTTGCTGCCATTGAAGGGATGCCCGTCTCCGAGATGAGCTGTCTTCCCACCACCTCTCCTGTGCTAGCCGGGGCAGCGGTGCTTCGCTGGGCTGCGCCTCGCACGTTTAGTCACAGCGAAAACTAAGCAGTGTGTGGTCTGATCAGTGGCCTCATCTGGCTTAGCCCACGGCCTTGTGATCACCGCAGCCAAGAGGAGGGGTGAGAGCTGCTTAGAGTGGTGGCAGTGAGCTGAGGACACGGTTGGACAGCCAGTTTTGGCACTGCTGTGCCTTGGAGTGATCCAAACCGGTTGTGAAACTGTACCCTAATAAAACTGGACTCTGATCCTCTGTCAGACTGCGTGCCCTTTCCGTGCAGGTATGAATTGAGCTCAGTGTTTCTGCCCATACTTCTTGTTTTCCTCCCCTGTCAAGACAGATGCGCCCAGGATGCGATACAAACAGCGTTCGATAGGCAATTTTGACACGCCTGCAAGCTGTGAAAGTGCGATCCTCCCTGAACTCCTTCGTCACGCACTGCACAGATAAAATCTTCGGTAAATAAAGTATTGCTAGCTGGATGAAAGCAGGCCAAGTCTCTAAGAGGTAGACTTTGAGCAAGTTAAAAGTAACTAGCTGTTAACTGTGTGCATTTTGGGTTTGTGTGGTTATTTTCTTTTTCCTAAAGAATGCAGAAACAGTGTTTACAGGCAATTTCTGATAACTGGTCAGTTGAAAATATTTGTGGTTTGGGTTTTATTCACAGCTGGTGGATAAATCCAGGTCTTCTGTTTAGATTACCGGGAGTTTATGTCTTCATTGGAAGTTCTGTGCTGAGATCTGACAGCGCATACTGGATTCGGGGAGAGAACAATTCTAGGGGAAGAAGTACTGTGTCTTGCAGCCGGATTCGGAAGGGTATTTTGCTTGCTTCTTATGCCCAAGGCCTCGGCACAAATTAAGTCAACAGATGTTAATGGAAATTGACTCCAGCTTGGGTTCTTGGAATGGCCTTGGCAAAGTGAGCGGTACCCGAGGTTGTCTACAACTCTGAATTGTTCTTAATAGGGAAAATGTCCAAGGAACTTCGTTGCAGCTGTGTGATGGAGCCGTTCTCGTGGCAATTACGGAATACAGTGTTCCCCTCTGGTAGAAACTATCCGTGTGCTATGTAATAATACCTGTGTAGCAATAAAATGTATGTAGTATAAGAAAATCACATCTTTGTTTGTCTGTGAACTATGTGAGAAGCCACAATAGTTCATGTGTATCTTACAGTGTCTTGAACTGATACCTCCTTGACGCCTCAGGCACGTACATTGGAAGGTGAAGCTACTGCGTGCTTGACTGTTCACTTGACTGTCTCGTGAAACTGCTTGCAAATTCGTATCTGTTTATTTGCCCATATAAATGAAACCATGTGTGGTTGGTTCTTTGCACGTGTGGAATTGCATACCGAACTTTCAAGATGGTCACAGCGATGACACAATCAGTGAACCATGCGCAGTAACTTCGTGAATGAGCATTTTTAAGGGATGCTGCTGTGTGCAGGCTCAGCAGAGTAAAGCTGTTCCACGGTGCACTGTTAATCCTTGATAGCTACCTCCTGGTGAATTTATTTACCTTGCGAGGCAATAAATGATACGGCAAGAAGTGCACGTGGCTTTAAAGGCACCAGGAAGTTGCAATACATATTGGGGTTTTCAGATTAGTTTAAAAATGTCTGTGTTTTAACTCATGATTTGAGTAAGCCATCCACTGCCGGGTTGCCCGAGACACCCGTATTGATGCAATACCTACACACAACCTGAATTTTTACACTTGGGCTTTCTAACAACAAGCCACTTCCGTCTCCTTCAACCACACGGAGAAGTTCTGCTGCCCACATACAAGGTCGTGAGTCCGCCTGCGCACCAGCTGACCTGCGTGGGGAAGCGAGCGTTATTTTTGGTCTCTTCTGTGCCCCTTGTACATCCTGGGCCTTCAGCTGCTCTACTTGTTCTCTGGGGATTGCCCCTGCTCTGGGCAGAAGAGCCGTGCCTTCCCCTCCGTTAAAGGAAAGGCTGTGTGCGTGCGACTCGTGCCTTCCCCATCCCACGCGGGAAGGGGCTGGTGCTGCTTCTGGTTCGCTTCTTGGCCTAGGTAAGAATTTTTTTTCTTTTTTCTCCTGGATAAGTGGTTGTGTTGTTCCTCCGGGTCGTCATGTGTCTGTCCCCCCACGCTGACGTTGTGAATGTTGCTTATTTGTTGTCCCATGCTGTGCCATTTCTGCAGTTGGTGTGTCAGCTGGAGCCTTTGGGTGACAGCATAGGCAATAAATGGATTCTTACTTGCATATGCCAGGAGGGAGACTGAACAGGATTTTATTTCCGTAAGCGACACTCGTGCTTTGTTACCTCTTCCTTTTCTTTTAAGAACCTAGGGAGCAGCTCTTCATGAGAATATTCAGAGTTACTAACCTCATAAGGAGTAACTTTTCATGACATTTTACATTGTAGAGGTCGGTTTCCTCTTGGTGGTTTTATTCTTGTTCAGCAGTGTCGTGATTTTGCTTTGTATGTGAGGAGTGCAGGAGAACCAGTATCTTGCACGCTTCGCTGTCTCTGTTTTTGTGGTCATTTGAATCTGAGCCATTCAGCCTTTCGAGGTGGCAATCTCTCGCAAATTCTCTTGAGCAGAAGCGTATTGATGTGTGCCTTGTGCGCTTGCAGGTGGATGCCAAACTGAGTTTGTGGCTGGCACCCGTCTTGCTGAATTCTGGCAACAAAGTTTAGACTTTGAGAAAGGAATACCCAAGGTTGCCATTCTGTGACATTGGGAATGCTTTTGTGTGTGCTGTTCCGAGATTGTTAGTTAGTTTGTGTGAGTTTCAATTAAAAAAAAAAAAAGCAAGCTGTGAATTACTGCTTTTAAATGCACATCTTTCCTTCTAAAGGCACAGCTGTTGACGAATTTAGCTTGTGTGTGGCTATTGTGGATGGTAGAATTACAATCCGGTATTATGGATGTTTTCTTTTGATACAAATCTGGTGAGGTACATGCAAAATATGTACAGCCCTTGGGCTCTTGGCGGATTGCCACCAGGACTGTCAGTGATAGTGTGGGTGCTTCTGATCTCATCAGAAAAGTCTGAACTCCTCTAATGGTTCGTGTTCCCATGTCTGTGTCGTATTGAGATGAAATGTAATCTTAAATTTCTTCACTAATTGGGCTTGCTCTTTTGTCTGGCGCAGTCTTTGCTCTCTGTGAGGGTGGTGGCATTGGAGACTGGATGCAGTTTCCCTACAGCCTGTGCTGGTGTCGGTGGGGTGTTTCTTCTTGTCTGAACTCCTTGTTCTCTCCCCTGCGGCTTGTTGCAGCCGCGATCTCCACAGTCCCAGCTGCGGACCCGAGCTCTCCCTCGCCCCCGTGGTGCTGCCAGGACGTAGAGGAATGACTTGGCAGCAGACAAGTAGTTCTCTTACTAAGAGAAAGCAATTTATTTGCTGTTGAAGTGGAAAAGGTGTTGGGGTTTTCAGGGTAGATTCTATAAAGTGTTGAGACTTTATGAATACAAACTGTAAGAATTCTATCAATTTTTTTTCTCTAAACCACTTAGTTGTGCATCTGTACGTGAAGTTGGGTGTCCTCAGCAAGTGTTGTATCTGCTGTATGATATGCTTATTGTTCATTTAGGCTTCTGAAAACCGTTCGATTCATTCCTTCTTTGGAATCCAAAGCTGGCTTCGGACTAGGTAGCGGCCTGCTCTGGAGCTAGGTTCACTTTGTCGCCTGTACTTCACAAGAGATTCGTTGGGAAATCGGTTAGCTGCCACTTCAAAAGAGACTTTTCCATCGTGACCTACAGCAAGCGTCAGGTTTTCCAGTGATATGCTTTTGTAGGAGAAAGTTAAAACCGAATGATCTTCTTTTTCAGCATACATGAATGAAATTCAGAGCGTGTGCTGTCTCCAGCTCTGCCGTGCGGTGCCCAGCGTGGGTGTGCGTGAAGCGTGGCGTGGAGTGCTCGGCTCCCAGCTCTCAGTTCCGAATGCCCTCTAGTGGGTCCTGCAGCTGCCAGAGCCCTCCTGCGGGACACCTCGAGGAGCTGCGGTCAAGTAATAGCAGAGATGGACATGTCTACGAAGGAAGATAAATTTAGTGCATTATTTGCTGGTTGCTCTCTAGTTCCTATATTTATCTGGATTAAATCACAGTCCTCCCCTTTGGAAAAAGTTCTTGTGAGTTCAAACACCAGGTAGTAGAAGGATATCTTGGGTTTCTCTAGATCCATAGCAACTTGCTATGGAGTTTTATTAAAGAATGTTTTGTTCTTTCCATTAAAACTTAGGTTTTCTTTTTTTCTTAAAAAATAAGTGGAAGAGATGTGCTTGCTGCTGCGACTACAACCAGATTTTTGTTCTTACATACGTGTATTATTAATTGCTTTTAAAAGTAATTTTCTTTGAAGCAATGGAAACTGGACTTTTAAACTCGTCCCCTGCTGCACCTGCAGTTTGCAACTGGGATGACCTGAAAGTGAACTAGAGCAAAAGCCTGGCTGCAGCGTTGCGTGTGGTTTTTGCGCCTTCACTTAAGAGTACTGTGGGAATACAGGTGACTAAAAACCAGAGCAGCATTTTGGAGCTGCAGGACACCACGGCTCCATCCCACCCCAGCGCCTGCGGTGCGTCCGAGTGGGGCCGGTGCCTGGTGGGACCCCTGGAGAGGGGGGGGCTTCCTGGCCGCACATCCCACAGCTGCCTTGCAAGTGGTCTGCTCTCCAGGCTTATTTTTAACTGCTGATGTAACCGGCGTGCAACAGATACGGCATACCCTGAGCAACACGGCAACCAGCAAGGGATCGTGACACGTCTTCCGAGGCTCTGGCAGGATTTCGGTGGTTTCAGTTGGCCGGTGCTGGGTGATGGAGTGGGCCGAGAGCAGACCTTGCCCGATCCCACCTGAAATGTTCTCTTCTCTTAGAGCAGGGATTGAGGACTTGACATGGTTTTAATACAGTGAAGAGTTTTAGTTGTCATTTTCGATTTTTTTGGAGTGCATGCACTTGCTCTCAAATCATTTTCAAAGGAAAAATCAGTATTTTGCCAAGATCAGAGGCTGCCTCCCAACTCCTTCCCTCCTGCAGTCTCCCAACGCCAGCAGACCCAGTTTGAGGTGGTGTAACTGGGCTGTGCCGTGCCGTCCCGAGGGCTGCGCGGGTAGCTTGCCAAAAGCCCTAGAGCTGCACCGAGTCTACACATACACAGCACAGGATTTTAATTGGCAATAAGTACACACAGGGTGGGTTTTTTTTATAGGCTGTTGTAAGTATGCAGAGCACTTCTTAGAGAAAGCAGACAAAATACTCTTTGAGGCTTTGGGGAAAATGAATGTCTACAGGAGCAAAGTTCCATAGAAGCCGGGTTTAAATTCCTAGTATTTGGCTTTTTTTTTTCTTTGAGAGGACCATGCACGCTGTGAAATGCATGAAGTCTGTTAATAGTCTGATATTGTTTGCATTTAATAGCAGGAAAACTCTATTCATAAATGCAACCCCACCAAAGAGGCTTGCGCAACTGGCTGCTTGCTAATGCAGGGCTGGATGCAGGACATTTAGGCGCTGGGCGAACCCTTCCTGGCCAGCAGGACCAGATCCGGGCCCAAGCAGCCTCTGTCCCGGCCGGCGCTCGGCCACCGAGTCGCTGCGGGTGGCTTTTTGGTGTGCGCGCCTCTCCCGCAGCTGCGAAGCAGGGGAAGGATGCCGGCCGCCTTTGTGTTAGGCACTTAAATGCATTTAACGAAAAAATTTGGTGTAATTTCAGGTGCGTTACTCAATGAAGTCCTCCTTGGACTTTGTTGAAGAGGAGCTCTGAACGGTGTTTTGGATGAGGGATCAAGAATGACTGTTGCTGTGGTTTCGTGGCTTTTTTCCTTATTTGAGCCTTTTGGTGAGGACTGGTAAAAAACCCTCATACTTGCTGATGAGCCGCTGGCTGTCTCAACCCGTGCTGGCTTTGACCTGAGGCGCAGACGTGGGCTGGGGACGTGGGGGGGATGTGGAATTGGAGGATGGAGAGCTGATTTTTAGCGCCCTGAGTGTGTTAACTCCCCTTCTCGAGATGGGAAGTGGTCACTGTGGGCCAGCTTCCGTGGGAGGTTGTTTGCCTTTTCTCCTCCTCCTCCCCCTGAGAAATACAGGGTAGGGGGTTGTGTGTATATATCTATAGTAATTTTTTTTCGGTTTAGGGAATTGAAATAAACTGTTTGAAAAGAAAGCAACAGGTATGTGCGCAGGAGGAGGGTCTGAAATGGCCAGGGGTGGGGGGACTTGCGGGTGTAGATGGCCGGGAGGAGAGGGGGAGCCCCGCTGAGGGCAGGCTGTGGCACGTGTGGGTCTCTGACCCGACCTGCGGTGTCGGAGGCGGTGTGACGGCTCCCCACCAGCAGAAAACAACCCTTCTCGCTTTTTAATTGGGCAGGGAGGATGGAACCATGCGTTACAGATCTGTAGAAAACCCAGCAACCGCTGTGCGTGTCGGCAGCACGCTCCCGTTGAACGTCTCGGCCCGCTCTGTGCTGTTACATTCATTTTTCATCTCTTGTAAAGCCTTTTTTCCTGGCGGTCGGTGTCCCCGCTGTCTGAAGGGCTCTCCGGGCGGACTGGCAGCCTCCCGGGTGGCTGGCTCGCCCAGCCCTGTTGCGGCTGTGGGCCGGCATCATTAAAATCAAAGTTTTCTGCCTCTGCTCTTTGAACCATTGATGTGTTGAAAGAGAGAGGGCATGTCTCGCGAGCCACCTCTGTCTAGACTTGCCGAGAGTTATCCGGGTGTAATGCCGAGCAAAACGCTGGTGTAAGCTCTTCAGCCGAAGGAAGCGTGCGCGGTGGCTGAGAACGGCATCGCTCTCGTGTCCTGCAGCTGCCCCTGCTTCGGAGCAAGGGAACCCTTTGAGCTCATCCGGAGCACTAAGCAACGAATCGTCCCCTGGGATAGCTTCCTTCTGCTTTAAACTTCCCGTGTTGGATTGCTCAGTGGTCACGCTCTGTATCGCTTCATTTCATCGTGATTCCAGCCTAGCTGTTGAAGGTTAAATATTGGCACCTATTAAGAATGCATTGATGTGTATGAAGAACGAGGAAGGCTAAGTTACTTGGTGAATGCGTGATTGGAAGGGAGAGTTTCACTCCTGGAGGTGAAGTGATGAGCGCTGCCTGATCCTTTCTGTAAGGACGAAAGCTCTGAATAATTGGGTTCAGAAATCTGTGATCATTGTAACTGATGATGAAGCAATTACTGAAATGTTTCTCATATTCTGCAAAACAAATCCACGTCAGGAAATACATGTAGAAGTAAATGGCTTGGCTTTCGTCACCAAGCACTTAAGCAACCTGCTAATGACTTGAAAAGGCAGCAGCAGAAGATATCTGAAAGAAAAATGGCAATATCGATTTTATTTTCAAGTTTTGTCTGCTTCACTAGAAGTGAATCTGAAAAATGAAGACAAATACTTATACGTAAGAAGAATGGTAATGACTCGGTGCCTTGGTCAAGGAGAGTAACTTTGTTTTGCACGAACTATTTGCCGCTGCTTTTGATGGAAATGTTATGACATATGATTAGGCCAGAGAGTCTCTGTAGGAACCAAGTAGCACAGGACAGACGAGCCCTTCCACGTTATCCAGCCCTGCTTGTTGGGCTAAATCCCAGTGAAGATTGATTGTGGTTCATCTCTATTCCTTGGTAATAGCGATCATTTAAATGCAGAGTTTAAGAAACTGCAGGAAAGCTTCTTTTTGGAAGCCTGTTAAATAATTCTTATTTCACAGTAAGAAGTGGAGCTTTTATTTTTTGTAGAGATGAAGTGTCCTGGAAAAGATTTGAAATACACAAGAGAATTCACTCCTTTATTGACTGGTTTAGAAGCAGCATGTGCCTCTACTGATGTGCAGGCAGCAGCCTGAGCTTTCACACAAGATGTAGTTACTTGTCTTCAACAGTAGGGAAACGAAGCTGGGCCGTTGAAAGGAAAACCCTTGGAAAAGCAGCTTGAAGTGGGAAATTACTCTTCTGAGAACGGTGTCTTCCTTACGTACATCTTGCTCTTTTTCTTGCCATCTGGCAGTGGTTTCTGCTGGCTAAAGAAAGTTGTTCAGTTTTCTGGCTGAGATATATTTTCTGTTTCTCCTCAAAGCCCGAAGAGCACGCAGTTTTACAGAACTTCTTTTCAGTTGGCAATACTTTAACTCTTTAATACCTGGTTGGAAAAATGTATCTTCTATTGGACATGCCTGCTTAGTACTGAAAGGGTTCATGTTTTCCTGCTAGCATGCTTCTATGTGTGCACGCGGTGTTTCTGTGACAAAGAAATGGGATCTCAGAAATTGCAGTAAATTGAGTTTTATAAATGAAGGAAATGACGTAGGAAACAAGACACAGTAAAAAGGAGGCCGATAAACCTTGGTTATTCTGCGTTTTGTATAAGGAAATGATGGAAGACTTTGCTAAACACTGATTCTGGGGTGGTTAAGGCGACAGAGAAAGTGCACGCAGCTGACCGGTCTCTTCTCTTTCTGCAGCCCTGCAGTGGTGGATGGAGTTATGATCCTTCCAGTGCTGATCCTGATGGCGTTTCCCTCCCCGAGCTGGCAAGGTGAGTGATGCGCGGGGTTGACAGCATGGGCGAATTCCTCAGAGGGCCGAGATGTTTCCTCTCCCATTTCAAGGCGCTTCACAGGATATCCGTTGCCCGTTAACGTATAAAATCTGTAGCATGTGCGATGGGCGTAGGTCTTGCCAGGGCCTGGGAAGGGAAGCGGGAAACCTTATTTGAATGGCAAGTTACTGAGCCATGGAATGAGCAGGTCTTTTTAGCCCATGGGCTGATGTGGGGTTGTGTGTCTTGCATTCTTAGAAGTGAAGTTTTTTCTCTGGGAAGGCTCTTTGGAGTATTTAGTATGGCGTTTGATAACTTCTCCATGATTGCTCCGGTAAGGTCTTTGGATATGGAAAGGGACTTTTTCGTAAACAGTTTACGCAGTTGTGTACGCATTAAGTGTTTTATGACACGCAGTGCGTTTAAGATTTCCCTCAGCAAAATGGGAGAAGGGCATTTCCCCTGCCGCGGAGAGGCAGGAATGGGTCATTTCAAGGTCTTCTGGATGTTTTGGGAGATGACCTCCTGAAAGATGCATACTTGCTACTTCACAAACAGCCTTTAAAAACGTTGAATAAAGGTTTCCTGTGAGTACCTTGGTTATCTCAATTTTAAATTTTAAGTGACTTGAGAAGCGTATCTAGTGTTTGTTATGGCCTATCTATGCTCTTTTGTATTTACCTTGTGAAATCTCTTCCTGAACGACTCTGCTGAAACGCATGTATTTTCAAATGTTGATGCAAATAATAAAAGGCAGAGTATGTGAAATGGAATGTTAGACTAGATGGTGGAAGGTGAAGATGAAAAATGCATGGAGGTCTAGTGGTTGATCTTAGTCATGTTGGTGAATAGGAAATTGAGACAAAATTTAAAAGGGGAGGAACGCTGGATGTGCGTTTGTGGAAATACATTAAATGGCTAATGTTATTGATACAATACCATCTTCAAAATTAAGGTTTGGTAGCAGTTCTCACACTGTACCTTCTTATCACTCTTGAAGTGCACCTATCTGCTTCTCAAATGTTTTTGCAGCTTTCAGAGCTGCTTATATTAAAAATCTTAAAAGTTAAGCCACCTCACATCCTTAACGTGAAGAGCAGTAGATGGAGAAGAGAAACACATGGGAAAGGTGCATGTTCAAGTCTGAAGTCCTGGTTCATTTCTCTCGCACGGTATATGGAGTCAGATACTTGTGCTGCCGGTGCAGTGCAACCTATAGAGCAGCAACCCACCCTCCCCTTCCAAAGCTGCCCTGCAGGCATTCAAATCTTAGTTATTTGACCTGACTCAGCTGAGAAAAAGAAAAGTAGGTTCTAGGGCATAAACGTGATCTTTCCGATGAAAGATGCCAATCGGTGATCAGGAGGAGAAGAGTTATGAAATCCGTGCCAAGACATTTTCTTTCTTTTCCTGGCTGACGGCGATACTGACTGGAGGTACGGGATCATGCCTCACTGGGAGCAAAGGCAGAGCTGGACCAGATACGCTGCGGGAAGGGGCTTTGGACAGAGTTGGGGACACACACACGGCTGGAGCACGCGAGCAGAGACGTGCAGATGTTGTCTTCTTGCTCTCCACCTGCCTGTGCCAACTGGGCATCTACGAAGAACGAGGTTTCCTGTCCACAGTGTGGAGCTGCTGTGCTGAGGGAGAGCTCATCCAAGAATACTTTTTGAAGAGCTCTGTGTTCGGGCCCACGCTTCTCTCCCATGGTGACAGGGCTCCTGTGAAAGATTCTGTAGAAAGAGATGTGACAGTCTTGCTTTGCTTTGCTGTTCTTGCTTTATTCCTTCCCTTCTCCTCCCCTCGTACTTCCTACGGCGAGTTTTCTTTTTCTGTGAGCCATTATTTGTCTAACTTGTGTAAAAAAAAAAAATACTGCTCTTCCCCTTTTTCATGTTTGCTACTAGTAATGCTGTTCTCAGGTGCTTTTTCTGACTTTTTTAAACAGTTGATGTTTTGGAGGAGAACAGTTATTTTGTCTTCCCTTTGCACAAAATAACAGCAGCAACAACAACGAAAAAGGTGCAAAGCCTTCTGATTTTTTTTTTTTCCCCTTGTGTATTTTATCACAGATCAGTCCGTTTCCTTCCCTGGGATTTGGACCAGGTTTGGTGTGGTGGTGTGTTGTTTTTTTAAATGAGTGAAAAATGGCTGGGCATATCTTTGGGTAGCATGCAGGGGCAGACTGACTATTTCTGCATTGCCACTAGGCTTCAGAAAGTGAGACTAAACATGATTTAAAAAAAAAAAAACGAAACCCACCCCCCCAGTCAAACACTGTGTAGAATTCTAAGTGTAGAAACATGTCTCTCTCCTACCTAAGTGTCCAGAAAATCCTTTCATTCTAAAGCTTCATTGCAGCGCTTACTTCTGTGTTACTTCTTTATTAGCCCTGTAAAGTGGGGAAAGAGGCTTTTCTTCGTTTCCCAAGAAGCTAAACCCTGTCTGAAGCCGAGCACTTGCTGAGTAATGTAATGCCTATGCTTAAGTGTGAGGTTTTTTCCCTTACTAGCGACCGTGCACAAATGCTGTGAGGACTGGGCAGGCTGGAAAGGGTCTCGTGTCGCATCATGGCCAGGAAGCGTTTGGGAGCTACTGAAACTCCGGGAACTACTCTCTGGCCCATGGGAAGCTGGCTCTGGGAACAGCCTGTCCGCCCCGCCAGCAGCGGGGCTGGGGGAGGCTGCTCCTTGCGGAGCCGGGCTGCGCTGCCCTGTCTTGGAGCTTTCTAACTGGCTCCCAGTGTCCGCGGCACTTGCGCTTTTTCTGTTTTAGGGTTCTTTGTAATATAGCGAGCAATAGTAAGGCTAAATGGCTGTTTCTTAGTGCTGGACAATTAAAAGGCTTTTGTTAGATTGATAAATCCTATATAAAATAAATTATTATGGGCTGCCTGGGTAAGTGATTGAGTCACCATCCCTGCAGGTATTTCAAAGACGTGTAGATGTGGCACTTGGGGACACGGTTTACGGATGGACTTGGCAGTGTTAGGTTTACGGTTGGACTCGATGTTAAGGGTCTTGTCCAACCTAAATGATTCTGTGATTACCATTACGGCTGCTGTATAATGCTTGTTACTGTATGCATTGAGAAAGAGAAAATAAAACTCTGAATGGAGTAGTCATCTCTACAAGCTCATTATTTTGCGTTTCCCTGAAATGACTAAGAATCATAAAGGGAAGCTACCCACCAAAACAAAGCTGTCTAACATACCAATAAATGGAATCTAAAGAGATTTTAATTTTTCCAGTTCTGCTTTCCTTCATCTTCAGTTCATTATGATATGAAGCCCTAGCAGATCCCATGTCTTCCCCCAGTCCTAGTCATTTAAAAAGAAAAATAATATTGCTGCTTTTAAGTATTTTGGCCTTTGAGCCTGAAGTCCCTTTCATCCTACTAGAGATTTCAGCAGCTCTGGAATAAGCTTTGCCGGTGATTTGCAACCGTTCTGGTTCGATTTCAAGGTTTTTCATGTGAAGGAGCGATCCCACTCCAAGCCTAGCAGCAAGCCTACAAAGCGGATAACAACCGTAGCATGGCTCCGCGTGGCCTTGGGTGGGTAAGCCGGATCCCGGTGGCTCCGAGGGCTGGGATCGGCCGCGGGTGCCCGAGGTTAGCCGATGACTGCAGTGTCTGTGCATGTTCAGTATGTGGCCACGGAGGCTCGGCGCCTTCCTGCTGCACAGCTGTGGGCTGGGCTGGAGGAGAGCTCCCGACGGATCCCGTCTGCCTGCTGGTTTGTGGCGGAAGGTGTCGTCACTCCTTTGCTTCGCCTCGCTCTTCGGTGAAGAAGAATCAATTAGGTGGAATTGTTCCTCTTAAACTTACGTCGTTATAAAGTCATGTCTTGGTGAGCAAAAGACTAGTTTGGACAGGGGTAAACAAGCCTTAAATGTCCTTGGCCACCTGGATTTTTTTTTTCCAGCCACATGCTAAGAGGTCTTGTGGTGTCGTGTAGGTTATCCCTCTGAACAGTCGCTCGCATGTGCTAAATGTATATTATATCTGTGTGGTAGATGTACTAGTCTTTATCTGCAAGGTGAAATTTAGCCCTGCGAGGAACAGGGCGTTGGACTTGGATCCTTATGGGTCCCTTCCAACTTGAGATATTCTATGAAATTTGGAAAGGCAGGGTGTGCAGTGGTGGTGCATTGCTGGAAGGAAATTATCTGATCTTGTTAAAGCCCTTCTTTAAAAGGTACATGTAATATAATTAGAGACTGTCTTTTTAGAAAGAAAATTGACACTGTTACAGTATATGGTTTTACTTTTTTATGCTTTTTAAAATTACTTCAATTCTATATTTGCCAACCAAGTCACGTAGTTAACGTAAGCATTTTTTCACGTCAAAGGTAGTTGAAGAAACTGTGTTGCTGTAGTGCCAGTGAGAAGAGCTGGCCACGTGCCTATCGTACTAGCTGTTTCGATGGAAAATGAATCGCTCTTCTAAATGTGAAATCATCTCAAAATTAAGATGTGTTACCAGAAACACATGTAGCGTATTTCTCCCTGGACAGAAGAAGTTTGGTATTTTCCCCAAAAGTGAACTATTTTTACAGTCCAGGAATTGGATACAAAATATGAAGTTAAAACGTCTGGATTGGTAACGGGTTGTGTGAAAGAAACTTTCCACAGAAGTAAATAACTTGTCTTTGTTTCCTTGCATCTGTGCATTTCCATCGTTAACCCACGTTCCGAGAGACGTGCGGTGCGGTGTCCGTGGATTCGGGCTGGGCCGGCTGGGGCTGTGTGCCCGCACGCAAGCACTGCGCGCAGCATAACGTGTCCTGGGCGGTCACCGAGAGGGTTAAACACCGGACCTTCCAGTTTACTGATCAAAATGTGGAGCGTCTTTGTTCTTGTTCTGCTGAAATACCTAGATAATTAGAGTCAGCACTCCTAATTGTTGACTTTCACAAAGTGAACATGCAAACAAAATAAAGGAGCTTCAGTTTTGACAGTTCAATAATAGCGCACTAGTAAACTAGTTAATGAGAAGTTAATGCAAATCTCTGTATCTTGGCGTGGCAAGTCGGTGTTTTTGTGCCTGTGCAATATATATGGGCCAGAAATGCAGCAGTGAGCCTCTGTGTGTTACGAAACAAAAATATATGCAGTGAATGTGTTTCGGTAATGGAAGTATTTTTAAGCTTGGCGTCTTGCCTGTGTGCGTTGCCTGACAGCTACGTACGTAGTTGGCCTGACAGCCTTCCACGCCCCGAGCTGTTGTTGAGTAGGTACTTACCGCTGCGCGCCTGTGCCCCGGGGAGCTGATCCGCTCAGCCATAACCTCTTGATTGCGGCCGGCCTGTGGCATTTTCTGGTCACATCTGTCCTGGAGCCTTGCTCGCCCAGCCACGCTCGTGAGAGCTACGGAGGACTATCGCCCAGGCCAGCTCTGCCTCTCTGGATTCGCCATAGGCCAGCAACACTCTGCTTTGCAAGGGCAGCTGGTTTCCCTTTGGGGAAGTAGAGCTAGAGTATCTGGCCCTTCATAGCTGGCTCTGTGGGCATAGCACACACTGTGCTTAGCTCGTACCTGTCCAGGGAAGCATCGCCCTGCCTGCCTGCTGTCAGCCCGCTGACCTGCAGCTCTGGCTTCGCGGGTGGCCCGCAGAGGCAGGAACGGGCGGACACGGTCGGGGCTTTGGCTGCTTATTTGCAGCCTGAATAAGCCTTCCTGTCTGGGTAAAGAAAAACGAGTGCGGGAGCTATTAATGAGGGAAGGGCTGGCTGGTGCGTGGTAATATACCATGGAGTCTGAAAACCAGCTCGGTAAAGAAAGGAGCAGTTTGGGTATGAGGAGCAGTAACAGTCGTGAAGGAGAGTGTCTCCATTTCCAACCCAGGAGTTCTTCACCAGAAATACTTCAATTTTTACAGCAGAGAATTGATCTGTATTGGTCCGTGGACACATCGGGATCTGCGGCAGTTCCCACGTCTGCAGTCAGCGTCGCTCTGTTAAATGGATCCACAGCCTGCGCGTCGTGTCGGATCGCTCGCGCCGCCTTCAGGCCGGAGCCATCTTTTCAAAGGACGGGTAGCGCGTTTGGAGTCGCAATGCCTTAGTTCACTGCTTGTGAGGGATGTCGGGTTTGCTCTGCGTGGGCTGATTGACTGCCCTGTGGCCGTGCAGTTGCTCCCTGGCCCGTTTTGGCATCGCGGAGCTCCTCCGAGAGGTGGCACGCGGCGGGGGGGATGTGTGAGCGTGTGGTTCTCCGCCAGAACCGCTCCTCTGGCTGGCGTGATGTTTGCTCAGTCTGGAAGGGTCCTTGGGTCAAGAGAAGAGGGAAGTGTTAGGCTGGATCAGGCTGCAAGCCAGAGGAATTTCCCTCGGGGACTTGGTATGGCTCTGGGATGGCAGGTTAGGTGTCCTGCTCCGTGTAGCAGCTATTTCTGCTGTTAGTTAATAGCCGGCGTGGCTGTTACGGCAGCCTGCAAGCCTCCGCAGCTCTGTCCTCCCAGGCCCCTGCTTGTCAATGACAACAGAAGCGTGTCTCTCGCTGGGAGGTACGGAAACCCTGGCAGCTGAAGGGCTGTTCTGCAGAAGGCTGTCCTTACCAAAGGTACGGATCTTTTCCCCAGGTCGTGGCTGCGCCTCGGGAGGAAGTCCCTCCGAGGCCTCTGGCTCCGAATGCCTTCGGCAGTTCCTGCCGGACAAACCAAGATTAACGGCTTGCGTGTTCCAATACCCGTTGTGTTTTACTGCTGCTGTTATGAGAGGAGAAGGAGCAGAACTTTGATTATAGGAATGTTGGGCATACATGTTTTTTTTCTTTGCTAATTTGGTGGAACTTTTAAAAAAAGTTATTACTTGGTGCGTGTGTGACAGATCGTGTATACCGGTACTTGAAATCAATGTGGCAGACGCTGTCTGATTTCAAGATTCTTTCCCTAATTTAGTTTTTGTTAGTGGTTCAAAAATGGAAAATTATATTTGTGTGTTCGTCGTGGGAGGAGGGGAGGAAAACAAAGCGGAAAACAAACCGAGTTCTATTCCCAGTCGGCAGACTCTAATGATAGGCTTGAGAAAGTCCAACACGTGGTACGCTCCGCTGCTATTTTAGGAGCATCTGCTGTATTTGTAGCTGGGAATTTTTCTCGTGTGTTAGAACTGACGAAGACAATTGCAAATATGAGTTAAGTTGCCATAAGTGTGTGTGTATATGCATGGGATGTGTGTAACAGAGCAGAGACTTGTTCTG
Organism: Elanus axillaris; assembly: GCA_026212715.1. NCBI lineage: Eukaryota > Metazoa > Chordata > Aves > Accipitriformes > Accipitridae > Elanus > Elanus axillaris. The sequence goes on along the minus strand of JANZLQ010000001.1, from coordinate 53,230,363 downwards.
CCCGTCACAGCTGTGCCTCATTTCTTAGCCATCTGTGAGTGCCCATGGCTGTTTGCCACCACAGGCACCTGTATTTTCCAGGGAACTGAAGAGCTCCCAGTGTTCTCCGTTAGCTAGTGGAGAGTGGTGTCCGCTCCTGCAGAGACCGGAGTGACCTGGCGCTGCGGTGTGTTTCAAGGCACGTGCCATTCCTGAAAGCAGCAGCGTGTGCGGTTCTGCGGAGAGAGGGGGATTTTCCCAGCTAGCGTTCTCCAGACGCTTTGCTGAGGATACTTAAAAGTTTAGTTTCCTAGTCTATACGTTCTCTTAAAAGTTCTTTCCCTTGCTTAGCTGAAGCATCTGGAGTTAGAAGGGGAGTGCTGTACTGCTGACAGCGTGTGCTGCTTCTCGCTTTGCTTTTTATCTCTGGTTACTCGGGCTCGCAAGGTACTACTCCTCAAAGGCTCAGCTTTCCGGGAAACTGGGTCCGGATTTAACTTTCAAGCAAGCCAGTTAAAGCTGCTCAATCCTGTGTAGCTGTGTCCACTGCAAACTTAAATGGCCTCAATTTGATTTAGTTAAAGTCATTTCTGGAATAACTATTTCGGTGTAGAAATGTATTGTGGCTTAGCAAATCTGTTTTAAATTTACACTCTTTGTTAGGGTTATTTTTTTCCACCTGCTGAGCGTCCCTGTGTAGATGATCCTCCCATGCTGTATACCTGCAGTAGTGTATGTGCGGGAGGTGATGTAAAATGTCACTGAACTCTCGAAATTTGAGTACGTGGAGTGGGAGGATAGGACTGGTATTTCTTTGATGGTGCAAGCTCATTTCTTTGTCTCGCTGAAACAGCTGAATTAGTATCATTAGCTCCTACTTGGTGGTTCTTCAGCGCTAGCTGCAAGTAATATTTCTTCCCTTAAACAGAAGGTTTTATTGTCTAATGATTTCATTATCTCTATATAACTGAAGCTATTAAGAGTACGATGGTGTTCTTTCCTCAACTTCCCCCTTTTACAGATGATGAACTGAAGCTAAATATGGTCCACTACGAATGCGTGTGTGAAGGCATGTCCTGTGGGAATGGAGATCGTTGCCAAGGCCAGCAATGTTTTGCTTCCCTGAGCATTAATGACGGTGCTAAGGTTTACCAGAAAGGCTGCTTCCAAGTCTACGAACAAGGGAAAATGACGTGCAAAACACCTCCGTCTCCTGACCAAGCTGTTGAGTGCTGCCAAGGATACCTGTGCAACATGAATATCACAGCACAGTTGCCCTCTTCTAAAGGTGAGAGCTTAATTAAGAAATAGTGAATTTTCAGAAAGGAAAAATGTTTGGCTTTCACTTGATGTGATGGGAATGAGACGGCTTCAGTGCTAGCCTAAGTAAGGGCTTAATCAACTCAGTTGGGCCCTTTCCGCCGTGTTCCCCACCCTGCGGCCCGCTGGCGCCCATCTGATGTCCGCAGGTCAAATGATCTGTATTGCTGCATGAGCGATAGGGTTTAAAGTGGGCAGTCAGGGTCAGGACTGAGTTACTGCCTGTGGGTGAACTGCACGGTCACAGGTGGGGCTTGTTCTGAAGGGGCAGGGTTGTTCCAACAGCTCTGCAGGGAGTTGTTGTGGTGCAGTGGTGTAGTATCCTTTGCGTAAGTGCACACCCATCGCTCTGGCTGTGTCACGGCCTCGCTTTCCGACTAGGTGGTTACCAAGTTAAATGTTGGTGTCAGTGCTTCTGGTTTTAAAAACTTGCCCTGGGAATTTGCAGATTAATTTTTTTTCTCTCTTTTTTTTTTTCTTTGTGGTTTTTCTTTTTTTCCTCTCCCTTCTTTCCAAGGGCAAACCTTTCAAGGAGAAGCGGCAGGTTACAGCATGGAAACACTAATCATTGTTATACTGGCTCCTGTGATAGTGTTGATAGTTTTTTCTGCAGTAGCTGTGCTGATCATCCGGAGAATACAGAAAAACCATATGGAGAGGCTCAATTCTAGAGATGCAGAATATGGCACAATTGAGGGACTCATTGCATCAAATGTTGGAGACAGCACGTTGGCAGTAAGTAACCTGTGTGCATGGTGAAAACTTGTGAGCTTTCTTCACTTCTGAACTCCCCTCTCGTGCCCTCCAGACGCGACCATATCAGTAACAGGACCTTTTGCTGCCAGGGGATGCCACTTAGCGTCAGGACTTTTGTGGTGACTTTCCTGTGCCCGCAAAACCGTAGTTTAAATGAAATTTAAAAAACCGTTTGGAAAACGGTTTCATTCGTAAGACAGTATGTTCTGACAAAAGTTTTCAGGCCTTGAGATGGCCAGGGATAGCACTGGAGCAGGGAAGATTCTTCTTTAAGGAAGAATAGGTTAAAACTGAGTCATCAACCTCTTGGTCGACTGGATGCCCCAATATGCATTTTTGAAACAGCCTGTGTGGGCAACCGAGTAGGTAAACCGATGGTTCAGCCAGGAAGGAGAGCCTGGTTCTCTTAAGCGGGGTAGGGGGGTGGATGTGTGTGGACGTATGGTGGAGACACACACACACCATGGCAAGGGGTAAGGAGAGGATGGGTAGGAATCGGTTGTTTGCCTCCTGCAGTACAATGACAGGGGGAGGCATTAAAATTAGCCAGTAAGTAAAAATAAGGAAGGTGGTTCTTGACACAGTGCTAATTGAACCAGTGGAACTCCTTGCCCTGCTATTTTGCTTCAGCTTGGTCCTATAGAAGCTGTACTGGGTCATCCTTTTTTTTTTTTTTTTTTTTTAATGCCTCTGGCTTTCTTTCATTAGTCTACATGGCTTGATTCTCTGTCACGGTTTTAAAACGGCCAGTTTTGATATGTTCACCATGAACTAGGCATGTGTGCAGCTGGTTATCTGTCTTTAAGCACAGACTTCCAGCTTTTACCAGCTCTTATCTCTTATCAGTGCAAGACCATTTCCATTCCATTTGCAAACCTTTTGCACTTCAAGTCATTTATTGTTACTTGGAAGGGGTGATAAAACCTGAGGAGAATAAATCAAAATTCTTCTTTTAAAAGAACTTGGAGAAGTTGATAACTGTAAAGGCTTGGTCTAATGGAGCTGTGCTCTTCTCAGCTGTCAGACCCTTGTAGCTCTGACTGCAGTGCCTTTGGTGTGCCTCTTGAGTGTTGGTGACGTAAAAAAACCCAGATAGTTCCTTAATGTTCATCTAAACAGTAAGTCTTTTAAAATGCCGGATTTTTCTTCTTCGTTGTGTGTTTTAAATTGCTGGTTTTGTTACACATTGGTTTACGTTTAGGATTAGTCTCCAATGCTTAAAGCCCTAAGCTTCCTAATGGGGAATGGAAAGAGCTGTGGCCTCTTCAAATCTTGTTTTTACAGTCGATGCAGATAAGTG
>JANZLQ010000001.1:53189448-53226908 GCA_026212715.1 Elanus axillaris | reverse complement strand
GGGGGTGGGCTGTGCCTCTGATACAAGCAAGAAGGAAAATGAACCCTCGCTGTGCATTAAAAAGCAAAATAGAAGCCTCCTATCATTCTTAGATTATCTTCTCCTTGAGCACTCATTAAAAATTTTAGGAGAAACGAGATTTCATCAGATCTGGTTAAAGCTCAGTCATACACAGTTTGCTGGAAATATTAGAAAGTTGATTATGCTTACGTTTTTTTATCCTGTTTTCCTTTGTAAGGAAAAAAACCCCAGTAATACAGTTGTTAATGCCTTGAACTAGTAGGGGCGTCCTAGCCATAAAAGTAACTGGGTATTAGCACTTTAAAAGGCTAATAGGATTTTAACATTCAATTGCAGTCTTACTTATGTTTTTTTAGAAGCTTACAGTTTAAATACAGTCTGGTTTTCATGCACTGAAAATACTAGAAACTGATAAAAAAACGTTTAAGAAAGACTTGTTAGGGGAAGTTTTTTGGAGTATCTGTGACATCTAGTGTAGGTGATACACGGGTAATACTCCTGTCACTTTGTTTATTTTAAAACCGTTTTAACTTATAAAAAACTGTACCAAACTTGGAATAGTTTGGACCAAAACTTCCCATGACTGTTATCTACCACAGAACAGCTTTTTTTTTTTTTTTTTTTTTTTTTTTTAATTCAAGGGACTGTTCATCTAGCATGGTTCAGCCACTTTAGGGAAAGAGACTTACAAGAAGTTATTTGGCTGTTTTGGAATTTATCAGAGAAAACCCTGTGGTGCAGACGTGCCTGCGGCCATTCTCAGTGCTCCCTGGTTTGAGCCACTTCAAAAGCTTACGGTTTCAAAGTTCCCTTCTCGGACATGTGCGTCCGTTCCCTGTGGATGCTGTGTGGTGCTCCACGGGGCGCCGGGGCACATTTCTTCCCCCAGCCAAGGCACCTTTGGGGTGTTTCTGGCTGCAGGACCGAGGTGAGGAAGAGGAGGGTGTTGCAGCAGCCGTGCCTCTTGGGAGCGGGCAGTGGTGGGGGAGGCAGTCGCCGGCCGTACAGGGCCAGGGGAATAATGACAGCAAGGGCAGAAAAGGGAGCTGGGCTGGGAAACGGGCATGGTGTGTATGGCAACGGAGAAAGGGAAGGAAGATTGGAACCAAGATGGAGGGAGGAGATGAAAATGGAATGGAGGAACAGGACAGAAAACTGGATGGGGGCAGAAGAGCAAAGGGGAGCCTGTAGTTCGGGAGTAACAGTTCCCTGCTATCTCAATTTTCTGTGCAATGCATGTGAAACAAGCTCTAACCAAAGCATGCACCTCTCCCCCGTCTCTTCCCAGCCGAAGGAAGCGTTCTTCAGCAGGTAGCAGTTGGTGCCGTCCTGCAGAGGATCGATCTATTCTCTATCTACAAATCTTAACCTGGCAGATTACCTGCATAACAGCAAAGTGTTTCGTGATTTGGTTCCTGCTCAGCTGCTTACTAAATTAACTTCTAACACTTGTGTTTGGGATTTGATTGCTAAAACAGAGGTGTCTACTGACATTAAGGTGCCGTGAGGATTTTAGGGTATCGGTGTGAGTCTGACGGGTGTGATGCAGGACCTCTGGGAGATCTGTTCTTCTCTGCGGTGGTGTCTGGAGGCTCAGCAATAGGCAGTAGGACCTCCCGGATCACACTGGGTGCAGTTAACCAGCAGTCCGCCAGTGGTTCCCGCTCCGTCAAAAGCAAACTGGGGCGCGCAGGAGCGCGGTTCTGAATGTCTCTTGTAACACACACTTATTCGTAGGGATTTGTAAAATAGATTTTGAGAGTATCTGATACCACGGTTCGGTGGGGCTGGGACGTGACCTTAGCTCGAATTAGTGGAAAACACATTTGTGTTGCTGTGCCCTTCTAGTCATCTTGACTAGGAAGAAACCACAGGTGACTGTAAGAATGGGAAAAGTCTGCAGGAATGTTCAGAAGTAAATGCTGTTTTTCTTTATTCTAACTGTATAGAGATGAAGGTTTTAAGTATAGAAGTCAGAGAAAGTAGTTTATTTCTTTTTGAGGTGGCTCAGATTATTGCAAGACATGGAAAACTTTGGGAAGAAAAAAGTTGATATTAACCTGTTTGAAATGGGTGACAGAGAATTGAGGGAGAGCGTGAGCTAATTAGGAGAACAACAAAGCGCTGAAGAAGGATGGATTTTCACTACAGAGGATAGCTCGTAGGCTGCAAGTGAGCTTTCAGGTTTACAGGCAGTAAATTTATTGTCATTTATTAAACCAAATTATTTATTTATTAAACAAAATTATACTGTCATGCCAAATATAATAGAGACAAAATAAGAAATCTGAGCATGAAATGATGCTTGGATTTGTTTGCTGTTTCTCGTTGTGTTGTTAGTAAAACTTTGAACAGAAAGTGATTATGCCTGAGTTACAGCTCCCCTGCCAGTCTCTTCTATGCATGGGATGGTCTCTGAAGCGGTAAAATCTTGTGAAGAACATTTTCTGTCCATCTGTACAGTGCTGGCAATGATATGTCTTGACCCTGAGTGACCAAATGGCATCACCAGAGCCATTGAGATACATACCCATGAGCTTTAAGTCCACCTATCCTGTGAAGTGGTGTACCTTTGTGTATTTCAATAGGAAAAAAACGTAGCTTCTCATTGATTGTAAACTGTTTTTCCTTTTGAACAGGATTTATTGGACCATTCCTGCACATCTGGAAGTGGTTCTGGACTTCCTTTCTTGGTGCAAAGAACGGTGGCTCGCCAGATCACACTTGTAGAGTGTGTAGGTTAGTATAATTCTTGCTCACATCTAATGCCAAGTCTTGGTAACAACTGCAGAGAGAAAGCTTGATCTCCTGTCCTAATCAACTGTTTTCCCTCACTTGCTTGTATAATATACGAAATTCTTCGGGCTTCAGCTTACGGAACATTCTTGGTTTTGTAAAGTCAAGTGAAAAAATTCTTGTCAGATCTATGCGGAAGAAAGGGGCAAATATCACCTGTGCTTTATGATAGAAAAATTTAAGCTTTGTTCAGTAATGCAGTGTTAGAAAATACAAACTAGGCTCATTTGGGTACTTTAAGCTGAATAAATGATGTTTTTAGAAAAGCAAGCTCAATTTGAAGATGGCAGCTGTCAAACTGTGCAACAAACATTTGTTCATTAAATGGTATTCAATTAGGTTTAGAATTAGAAAAGGATCATCTGGTCTTGAGATCTGGAGTTGAAACATCAAGCAAAGTGGCTAACATGGCATTTGAAAAAATAATCAAAACCAAACCAACCTGTAATTTTGTGCTATTAGAATGGGAAGACGAATGTTTTCTATCTTTCTTGCGCTGCACTGTTCTTCGGGACCATGCAGGCAAAGATGTATTATTGCTGCTCTTTAAGGGGGAAAAGAGAGAATGTCTCTCTAGTAATTCTTCCCTAAAACTCTTCTGGGTCTTTAGTTTTTTGCAGGACTTTAGTGTTAATGTTAAGGATCCATTAAATTTTTCTTCAGCATATATATATATTATGAATTGAATAGTGTGAAATGTGAGTTCAGTAATTTTAGTAAGCATTTGGGTCAGAGAGATCCTGAGGCAGCGACGCTGAGCCAAGATGCTGTACTGGCACTAAAGAGGTGAGGAAGGCATGATAATGGTTGATTCTACTAGGGGAAAAAAAAGACTGTTTTAAATATGTTTTATGCTACTTCTTCAGCGATTTGAACTCAGAATGGGTAACGCCTTCCTGTAAGTCACTAGAATTTTTAACTCATCGGGGTGTTAAATCAAGCCTGACGAAAACAGATGAATCTGTAGCGACTGGGCCTACGTTTTACCAGTGTTTCCTTGCTTTTGGCTTATAGTCTGTATCGAGTAGGCACAAATGTTCACACTTGCATTAAATCCAAGTGTGCATCCTCTGATGCTCTGCAATTTCTCTTCATCGGAAACTGTACGATATGATATGCATGATGATTTTGCCTGTGACACGGAGACATCGTTTTGTGCGTGTATGTACGTGTGAATGAATGTGCATCCCTGGAATTATGCCTGCTCCCAAGTTACCTCAGGCTGGCACTGTTTCGAGAGGCCACGTGTTTTAGCCTGTATAGCAGAACCAAATGAAAGTGCTGGTGCAGGAAGTCTCTTCTGGGTGACAGAATTGAGACGTCAGTGTTGGGTATCTCTCTTCATTTGGTTATACCCGCTGCTGATTCATACGTGCCTCTAAAGAACACTGAACTGCAGAGCAACGAAGGGCAGAATTTGGATATTTATAGTTGTCAAATCTAGCACAGTTCACTGCACGAAGCCTGAGGCTATCATATTTGGGCTGTGATGAAAATGGTAACAACCAGAACTTTTCCAGCGTGCCTTGTCCAGGATGTTCCTTTGCTCTCGGGTACTTGATAATTTCATACATTTCTTCTAGGCTGAGTAAAAAGCTTGGGAGCACAAACAGGAAAAATTAAGGGACAGGGGAGCACAGTGTGGCTGTAAAGTGGCAAAAAAAGTATATGCAGGGGTCATCAGATTATATCAGTTTGATATTTGGGCCGTGACTGTTGAATTTCCATCCTATTAGCTAATCCCGTCTTTCTGGCCTATGAAGATTGTTAGTTGACAACTTTTACTGTGGTTTTTCCCCCACCAGGAAAGGGCCGTTATGGAGAAGTTTGGAGGGGTCAGTGGCAAGGAGAAAATGTTGCTGTGAAGATCTTCTCTTCTAGGGATGAAAAATCCTGGTTCAGGGAAACTGAATTGTACAACACTGTATTGCTACGGCATGAAAATATTTTAGGTAAGTAGGACGACCACGTTTGTGAATCCTAGTGTAGCTGGTGTAAAGGTGAGTTAACTGAACAGTTCACTGGCAAAGCAGTGCAGATTTGCCGGGTATTTTGCAGTCTTTGAGATTAGCTTCCTGTGTTTGTGATAAATAGTTGAAGGGAAATTTTAAGGGAGAGACTTGCCAGGAGGGTGCTGAAATCCCAGTCTCAACTGGAGAAAATGCAGCAACCGTGAATCCTTGTCCTCCTGCAGCGTTCTAGCAAGAATCAGTCAACCGGATTAACCAGTTGTTGGCCGCACGGTGTGTAGAGAAGGATGGAGGTGCCACAGACCTCCATGCTAAGAATAAACCGTTGCAGCTCTTGTTGCAGGGCGGCCACAGAGCAAGAGAGTGTTGCACAGTATGTTAGGTGGAGCAGTTCTAGTGGATCTCAGTTTTCTTCTAACTTTAGTTTACCTGGGAGAAATGAAGGGAGAAAAAGTGGGGAGGAGTTTATAATGCCATTTAAATATTTGAATACTTTTCCTTGTGCCTGAATAAAGTGCAGTATGAATCTGTTATTTTCTTCCGTTTTAACTGCTCTGCTGAGGGTCAAACTAAGCTGCTTTTGGTGTTTAAACTTCAACTGTAGTTGCCACTTTATGATGTATCTCACTTCACTGTGAATAGGAAACTACGATGATTTTGAATCCTCTGCATCCCTTGTACCTTGTGTTCTCAGTTCTGAGAGCTTAGAAAATGCCTTTTTTGTGTTGTGAGCCATGGCTGAAGTTTAAGCAGCCCTTTTGATTCCTAGTAGACATGACCTTCTTTTGCTGGTGTGCCACCTTTACAAATAAAAGCAGCAGCATGTTTTCCGAGTGCTGACATTACCTCACCCACAATCTGTCTGTCTTCAATCAGTTTTGTTTGGGCTCCTTATTCTTGTTTCCTGTCAAAGAATATTCCTTGGCTCTGTAGCTCACCTTGCTAGACATTTGTCTAATGTTTCCTGAAGCAGTTCCTTTGCCACTACAGAAATAATTTGGTGGCCTCCTGAAATGTGAATTATTGACCTTTCCTTCCCAAGAGAGCAAGTAAGTTGGCTGAAATTGCATTACACATTTCCCATGTTCCTCTGTCTGTGTTTAGTCTTTCTTGATAACTGTCAAATTTGTTGGCTATTTTATAGAATTTTTCTTAGGTGCAATATTAAACAATATCACAGATTACAAAAGTGTCACATTGTGTAGAAATCTGACTTCAGGAGAGAAAGTAGTGGGTGTTCTTTCTGACAAATGTCATATGTGGGCTTTTAATAAACATGATTTGTTCCTCCAAGTTGGGAATAAAACTTCTGTTGCTTCCCAGCTAAAGCTGTTGAGGTCAACAGTGTGCTGATACACAATAAATTCAGAGGTAACAGGAAGGGAGCTACTTCTGAATTTTGGGTTCAGTTTTAAGACACCACATTTTTGAAAGCAGTTCTTGATGTTCATGATTTTGAAGAGAAATTTTTCTCAGCTCCTCTGTAGAAAATCATCACGAAATACAGCTGTCGCGCATAAAGGTGCTCTACCTTGCTTCACCGTGGACGTTGCACACCGGTTTAACTGTCTAGTATTTGAAGTAGAAGAACTAGTATTCCTTGGGTTTTGCTGTGCTAATCTTCTGGTGCTGCCACACTCTCCCCTTTAGCCATCTGCCAGTGTTTATGTCCCATGGCTCCGCTGTGAGCTGGTGAAGAGGTAAGGAGGTCAGGCGTTTGGGCCCTACAGCAGTTCAGAGCAGTCCCACAGGTCTGATGATTTATCAGGCTGCAGCGATCCCTCTGCAGCCTTTTAAGCAATCGGAGATCATTGGAGAGCAAGTTGTTGCTGTGGTGAGATGTGTTTCCTTCAATCTATATTTGGTCGGAAGGGTATGACGTTTCCTCTGGGGACAGCAACCTTTTGACGTGTTGAGGCTGACTGTTGGAAGCGCTCTGAGTAGTCTTCACTTGGATGTAAAGGTGAAGCTGGCACAGCGCATAGCGTCTCTTTATTGGGATGCGATGCATACATGAAACAGATTTAACCCTTTTCTCAGCAGCCTGCATTGTTGTCCTTGAAAATGGAAATGATTAATTACAACTTGTCTGTTTGAGGTATCGCTTCTTTCCACTGTGATCCTGCTGAATATACAGCAGCAGATGTGATACAACCTGGTGATCTTTTTGTTTAACTGGAAACTTCCCCACCCCCAAGTTCTTTGATAAAGAAGGGGGGAAAAAAATAAGAAATGTCTAAGTATGTGGTCCTGACAAGTACTTGTGTTTGCTGTAACTGACAAAATACAGAAATACATTCTTGTGTTAAAGTTCCAGGATACGTCAGCTCTTTTTTCATTGTGGTAATACCTGCAGTCTGTTTTCAGTGCAGTACAATCGTGGAAGAGTTTTGATTAAACAGAATTTTAACTTGCAGGAGGGGCCTAGTAGTACTGATTCTTTTTTTTGAAGGAGGTCTGTCATTTTGTTTTGTTGTTTCTCTTTTTTTCTTCCTCTCTTCCTAGGTTTTATTGCATCTGATATGACTTCCAGAAACTCTAGTACCCAGTTGTGGTTAATTACCCACTACCATGAAATGGGGTCTCTGTATGACTATCTACAGCTCACTACCCTGGACACTGTCAGCTGCCTACGCATAGTACTGTCCATAGCTAGTGGTCTTGCACATTTGCACATAGAGATATTTGGAACCCAGGGGAAGCCTGCCATTTCTCATCGGGACTTGAAGAGCAAAAATATCCTTGTTAAGAAAAATGGACAGTGCTGCATAGCGGATTTGGGTGAGTTCATTTCTTTGCTAATATACTCAGTGCGTTCCTGCAGTAATCAAATACACTGGGTAACTCCAACCGTCAAAGTCTTACAGTAACCTTAAATAGCCTTGACATATTACCCCCGAAGGCTTACGACAGCCACTAGATGGCACTTAAAACCTAAAAATGCCACTGCTGTTGAGGTGAGGCCCAGTGTAGCCTCAGCCAGCGTTCATGAGCAGATCTAACATTTTGGACTTTTTCTTGGGTTTTCATTGTTAAATTCCATTCATGGATCCCAGAACACAGCAGTTATTAGGCTTTCAGCTCATTTCTGAACTAGTAAATGTCCTTCCACTTGCAGTCGAAGAACTGCGTGTCCACTGTCCCAAGCTCCGTAGGTCCATCCAGCTTGAGTCTTTTGCCAGATAATTCAGCGAGCCCAAAATTGGGATCTCCGCGACCAACCAGGTTTAGACTTTGATCTGGTAGGATGCTGAGAAACAGTTGCAACAGTATGGCTCGTTCACACCTCGGGCATATGTCTGACTATTCCCCCGCCCGCCCTTTTTCTCTGAGGACAAGGGAGAGAACAGCAGTAGGACAATAGTATTGAGTCATTGGCTAGACAACAAGTGCAGTGGGAGATGGGATTTTTTTCAATAATAATTCTGTTTCTTAGTTCCTACCACTTTTGCCTGAGGGACATGAGAAACACACAGGGAAAACATGAAAGCCACACACCTGGGCCTATCTAAATTTGCAGAGGGAATCGTAAGGAAAAAATCGAGCCCTAAGTTGAAAATACAAAACTTCAGAGATTGACTTGTAAATGTTGTAGTTCACACTGAGGAGAGGGCAGCACATGCTGGCATTGATTGGCATCATACTAATAAAGAGAAGTCTACTACATGATTTATCTAGGGCCTTCAGGTATTTGAGAGATTTTCTGAGAGAGCACAGCAATAAACATTTCCCAGTTCGTTTTCATGGTGGTAAAATAGCTATCTTCGGAAAATGTGAAATCCTCGGGAGCATATCTAACGTGTTCTTGGTTTGTTCCTTATCTGTAAAGGAGAGTTACCAAAGAGTTCATTGCTTCTGCCATATATTCATGCCCATTTTTTCTGTATAGCTTTGTCTTTTTTTCCTCCTCTGGTCTCCTTCTCTGTTTCAACACACGCTCCATACAAGAAAAATGGCACTTAGAGACTGGTAAGTATGAACAGATGGAAAGATTCACTACAGCTGCCTGGACCTAAGCTGGACTTGGGTCACACCAGGTTCTGGACTTGCAGTGTATCCGTTAAGAATAGGTGTCAGCTCTAAAGACAGAGAGGAGTGAAATCGGTGTCATGTGTATCTTGTAATCGTCTGTTTTGCTGGCAGCCTGGGAGCTGCACGCCAGCACTGCATTGTATCTTGGTGTTTGTTGCCGCTCCGTCCTAGTCCTTCTGGCTGGCAGCAAGCGCAAGAGCTTTGTGAATTGGCTGCTTGTCCCTCAGCAGGCATGCTGGAAATTAGTATCTTGAACAGCAACCCGAGTGTCCAGAGCTGCGTTACAAAACTGGCTGTTTCAAGTATGTTCTAGCGAAGCAGAAGCTGTGTGATAAAGTCCAAGGGTAGATGTCGGTCTCACTTCAGTCTGTCAGCACTGTGGAAAAGTTCTGCCCTTCTACTTCTAAAGCAAGGCATGTGCGTGGTAATAGGTCTTAGTTGAGCAACGTTATAGAACAGCAGAATAATACACAAAAAGAAGAAAAAGCCCAGCTCTCCTGTTACTCCCTCTTTCCCCTTGCCCCTCCATACAGAGTAGCGCATGTCCATTTGAAACAAACCCCGGTGTTTGCGAAGAAGGTGCAAAGAATTCTAACAGAACATATTTGCTCAATTTGGTTTCTAGCAGACAATCCAGCATACTAAAGAGGATATTTTTTGATGTCTTGAAAACTAAGGTGTTTCATCTATTTGTATCCCTGTCATGCTTTTTGCCTTTTTTTTTCTTTTTTAAAGATCTAGCATGTTAAAGTGAGAGCTTCTCTGGCAAGCACTGATGTGCCCGTAAGTTAAACGCGCATTGAGATCTCCTGAGGTGGAAAGAAACTGAAGCAGTGCAGTATCTGCTTCCTGACTCTCATAAACAGCACAGATACCACCACGATGAGAACCTGATTACAACACTGTTGTCCCCTGACCTTATTGCAACACTTTCTTGGTTTGTAGTGTGCGGGATGCTGACTTGCATCCCTCAGCCTTAAACCTTTGACCTGTCAATCTATTGAATCTGTTTTGCCCCGTTTGAATGGAGCATTATGATTTTTATCAAAGCGTTCTCCAAAGTCTTGATGTCTTCAGAGTGTGCCAGGAAATTTGTTTTCAACCTTTGTTTTCAGTGTGCCAGTTTTCTTTAAAAATACTGTAATGCATACATATTGTATAATATGTTAATATAAATATGAACAAGTACATAAATGTATAAGCGTGTCTGTAAAGGTCCTATATGTATGTGTGTGTATATATGACAAAAAATACTTTTATCTGGAGAGCTGGCTTTCCAAATTATCTTCTCAGCAGTCATGTGGTTAGTAGATGGTATCCCTCTAGAGGTGCCATGAGCATTTTCCTAGCAGCTTGAAACGACTTGAAGTGTATTTAAATTGTAGGAAGATGTTTTCCAAATTTTTGTTAGGGTGAAGTACAGACTGGTGGGTTTTTTTTTCTCTTGAAAGAAACAAAAAAAGAAAGATCTGGTGATAGGTTAATTTTTTTGTGGGACCGAGTTAAAATGCTTTTTAAGTTTCATCTAAAATAAACTCATGTTAAATGTAAATAGTATATGTTGTTCTTACAAGATTTGTGGAGGAAATTAGGGAGAGTCTGTAGTCTTTTCTATCACTTAGTTATGTCATGCACCTGTTGCTGTTCAATTTGCAGTGTTCTCTGTTTACCGTGGCAAAATGAGTACTCTGTGTTTCCAAATTTACAGTAATTTAGTCCCTCACATAATGTTCTTTGCTTAAATGTTGAGTAATTAGTAGAAACCAGGTAGAGTGGTTTTGAGTGACTCATTTTAGATCAGCTTGAGGATGTTTATTTTTCAAGCTACTGCAAATACGGTGTTTTTTATTTTCCAGCTTTATTTTTTTAACTTGTGTATATCCATCATGCAGTGTTTTTCTTCTCTCTTCTCCACAGTTTGGATATATCCACCTACCCAAAAGTTCTATAAATAAATTTGAATGCTGTGTAAAATTGTTTTCTTCTAAGTAACAGATGCTTGGCCTTCTGTGTATATGTGCCTGGAGCGCTGGTGACATCCAGTGGCTGCAAAACACTTAATGATAACATTTTGCAACAGTGCAATAACATGCTTAATGGTAATCCCTGAGGAGATAATTGATCTAAGTCGACGGACGCAGTGGCTGTTTTTATAGCTAGTTTGGAGCTGACCCAGTTGGTCTTTGGACAGTTGGACTCTCAGCTCCTTTTTAAGAAACTGTCTGATGGGTGTCACTGCTCACATGTAATTTTTTTAAACATACGCTGCTATAGTTTTAAAGGGGACTTAACAGCGATTTTTTTTTTTGTGTCCTCAGGCCTTGCAGTTATGCACTCCCAAAGCACGAATCAGTTGGATGTGGGGAACAATCCTCGTGTGGGTACCAAACGCTACATGGCTCCAGAAGTCTTGGATGAAACTATCCAGGCAGACTGCTTTGACTCGTACAAAAGGGTCGATATCTGGGCTTTTGGGCTGGTCCTTTGGGAAGTAGCTAGGCGCATGGTTAGCAACGGTAAGTATTTGGGACTCCCTCACTTGTTTTTTAGAAGGGGTTAAACAAATGGTAATTCACAGCAAAGCACCCGGCACCAAAATGCATAGGATGCACAGTAAAATACGGACCTCCAAAGTATTTTGATTCCTGATACTGCCTGTGTTGAAGTTGTTGGCGTGTTGGGTACAATGGCTGAATACTGTTGTCATTTCTGTTAAGGTAGAGAATAAAGAGGGTCCCCTGCTACATTCTAAATCGTGATGAGAAATAATTCATACAATCAGTTAAGTTAAAAATTTAGATCACAAACTCTCTAAACTTTTTTTCCATGTGTCATTAAACCCTAGTGAATACTTTTAGGTGGCTGTTTCTCATGACAAAGCCTAAGGAACAGAAGGAAAATACGGAGAAAATGAAGTGATCAGAATTCAGGGGTGCTTCTGCTTTACCAAGTTAAGTGCACTCACAAAGCAGGACTTGGTCAAGTACAGTTCTGCTTGGGAAAGGTCCCACTGCAGTCCTGTTCCGTAGCGTACAGTGGTGCTTCGTGTTTCCTTGGCAAGGGTGTCTGAATTTAAGAACCTTTAAGCTGGGTATCTGTAGGTGTGATTTCTTGTCCTTGCCAGTTCAGAAGTCCTCTCTGACTTCTGGACCTCAGGTTGTGCTCTGTGGACCCAAGCGACAAAAGAACAGAGAAGATGCCCTTCAGGCATATCTGCAGATGCTGGCAGTGATGGGTTGTTAACAGCGAGATGTTTCAATTAGAAGAAATTCTGGTTTGTCGCGTGCACTTATTTGCTCTGTGTCTGTCTGATCTGTTCCCACTAAATCCAAACCTGGGATTCTGTTACTGACATCAGACAAGGGGTTTATCTTCTCCAGGAAAAGAAAACTAATTGTTTGTTTGCCGTGGTACCTCCGAGCCCCGATGGCAGGCTGGAACCCCGCCGAGCGGGAAGGGCTGGTGCCAGCCGGGGTGCCTGCCAGCTTAGGACCCGAGTACAAACCCGTGTGAAGGACGCCTGCTCAGAACGAAAGGCAATAGTCAGAGTGGCTCAAGCGGGAAGAATTGAGGGCTTTTTTTTTTTTTTTGGTGGGAACTATTGCGAGTCAAAATTTGAGGTAAGGCAATGGCAGAAAGGATGAAGATGGCTTTAGAGCTGTTCATAAAAAGCAGCCGTTGAGAGCCGAAGGAGGGAGCGTGAGTGGTTTGTGGAGAGATGGATACAAAGGAGCAGCGAGTGGACGGAGTTGGGCTGCAATAAGGTGTAACGGCGAAGGCTTGTGGTAGCTAGTACAGAGTAACGAAGCCGGGCTCAAATTCTAGTGGAAGTTAAGGTTCTTGCCTTGCCTTGTTTCTCCTGCATTATCTCACCTCTATTCCTTGACAACCCCAGTTGGAAATCCTGTCCAAATGGTGTTGCATCGGAATATGGGGAGCAGGGAGAGGACAGGCACATCCGCAACAGCTCTGGAAGCAAACAAATATTGTTATTCTATTGAAGTACAAGTCGCCTTCTAAATATGAATCTTTCACTTCATCTGTTATATGTTGGTGGCCAAAATAATTTGACTGTGAGTAAAAGAATAAAAAAAAAAAGATCGTTCCCTTGTTCTGGGTAATTCTCAGCGCGGCAGCCGCAGGCAGCTAGTTGTCTTCAGAAACGCTGCAGTGAGGCTTGTTGTGAGAAGGCTGCTGGAAGGTGGCACTTCTCAGAAGATTTGCAGACCTTTGAAGCTTGCTGGGAGATTCCCTGCACCCTGGAGCACTGTCCCAAGCCTCTGTCTTCTCCAGAATACTTACAAGGTGCTTAAACAAAGCTGACTTGGAGGTAGCAAAATGTACCAGGTAGGCTCAGGTGGCTGATTTAAGTCTCCCTGTAAGCCCGAGAGATTGCTTTGATAGCTCTGAAGAGATCCAGAAAGGGTTCTCTGTGATCAAGGGAGCAGGGTAGTCTGCGCAGGCGGTCAGCTGTTTTGGGGAGATGCGATTCCATGTGCAGGGTCCATAGCGAGCAGTTCCTGTCTTGCTGGAAGCCGGCGGCAGTCTCGGGGCTGGCTTGGGAGCTGAAGAGAACTTTCGAGGCCTTCTGTGGGGTGGCCGGAGCTGGACTCACGACCTCGCCTTCCTTCACTGTCAGAGGAGTTACTTGGAGACGTGTGCCGTGCAAGGAATAGGTCTTGTTCCGATACCAGAGCATACGTCAGCTGAATCGTGGTGTGATGATGATCTCGGGTGAAGAAGGAACATACGCTCTGAAGGTGTATGGGGTTAATTAGAGAATGGAGGAGAGTCTTGTGAATGCATGGTATCAATTTTTCTTATGATGCACTCTTGTTTATTCGCAAATGTGTGTCGTAGGCAGTTATGAAGACTTGCTCGTTGCATTTCCCAATATTTGGAGGCCTCTGGGTTGCAGTTCACGTCAGTGTGAGTGCCCTGAGAATTTAAGCTGTAACTTCATTGTTTTCAGTGCAGTTTTATATTCTGCACTTTGTTTGTCTCAGCAGCCTGCGAGCACTTCCATGGGGAGGGATCGTCCTCGTAGCTGCGGGTGGTGGGACCAGCGGTGCTTACAGGGGTATGTGCTTACACACAGGCACCGTGTAGAGTATTGTCTGTTTGAACATAGCAGTTGGCTTACATGATGACAAAACTTCACATGTAAGCTTTTGATAAGTTTGCTTTTATTGCCAGTCTTGAATTTTGAGTAGTTCATCTGGAATCTGTCTTGCCACAGTGCTGTTTCAGAGCCGGTAATCCTTTGTGGAATATTGGATGTCTTGCTCTCTTTGTATATGAATATACACTTTTACTTATATTTGTGTGTGTATACTGTATATAACATATATAAAAAATACACAGAGTCTTACCTAGTTACCTCTTGAAATGAAAATTCCATGAAACGGTAGCTATTATTTAAATACTCCCGTGCTGAAGTTTTGATACGTATGTATTGCTGCAGTAACTGCAGCTCACAGACCGTTCACAGACCATTCACCTGAGCTACTTTTAAACTAGTGAGCTTAGATTGTGCTGGCAGCTTCACCGAGGTGGTATGAAACTCAGCATGGACTGCAGACCTACCAGAGTTGATAGGTAAATGCTTCAGTAGTTTGATTCAGGCTAAGCTCAGTGCCAGCGTGGAAGTGCTTTTAACGGTAATAGAAATACGTCATGACATTGGTCATGTCAGTAAAGTCGTAAGTTTAAGATGATGGTGATACTAATTCCACAGTTCTTAATTATTGCCAGTTGCTTTATATTTCTGACTGCTACCGTAAGTTAGTACGTTTTCTTGCACTGGTTTGAAATGGAGTAATCATCTTCTCTCAAAGCTGGGTGTTTAGCTGTGTGGAAATCATTACTTCATCAGGTGGTCACTCAGATAACCCTGTTTGATTTGTAGTAAGACTTTGGTACTGGGAACGAGTGTGCTGAGGTCAAGGTAGCATGCTTGTGTGAACTGGGTGGTGGTCTATCTTAGGTGGGCTAGAGGCACTTGTCAGTTACGTATGCTAGAAATTCTTGCTGCTGTCCCATCCTGATGGACATTTCTCATCTCTCATTTACTGGGTAGAAATGCAGAGCCTATTCTAGTGAGTCAGCCTGGTTTAGTACTTCCGTTCATGGAGGCTCTGAAGTTGTTGTAATCTGACTAATAAGTCTGCTGGCTTAAAATATTTTCTTCTTATTTTTTTAATATTTATTTTACATTTTTATTTTTTAAAATAAAAAAATATAAACTTATCTAATGGTTCTCAAGGTGACACAGTGATTCTCGGTACTTTTCTGTTATGGCTGAGTATAAAGAGGAAAATGTGATAGGAAACTCCTTTGCCACAACCAAGACTACTTGTGTCTTGTCTTTGTGCTGTAGCAGGAGCCACTCAAATTGCATTTTCAAGTACTCAAGAGAGAAATGTTAAGCCCCCCAAGTCAGTGTTTTACTCTCTCTTTAAATAGACCCGTGCTTTTTTCCCTGTAGACTGGTCGTTCACTGCTTTTTGAATGTGCTCCCTTCCTAGTGTACCGTGCCTTGCATCATTGCTTACCTGGTGCCTGGCGCTTCGAGTTCTGTTCCTTGTGAATCTTTACTGTTCTTCCCATTATTGTGATCTTGTTCAATATTAATAGTAACGCCAGAAGCTGAAAGATGGTTACTGCTCAGAGCCCCCCCCTGGGGTGCGAAGATCATCATTATACCTGCAAGGCTGGGTCTGTTGCTTGGGTGTTTGCGTAGATCTTGCGTTGCTCCAGCAGTTCGAGTCGTGCATGCATAGGACAAGCTGACGTTCAAGTAACGAGGAGTAAAGGCGAAGAAAACACTACTGTATGTGCGAGTTGCAGTTGGTTTGAGTAGCAGAACGCCAGCAACCCCAAGGGAAAAAAATACAGTGTATTATAAGTGGCAGAAGTCATCTTAAGACTGTTGGGAAGGCGGCAAGCTGTAGGCCGTGCTGAAGGACTCCGGGGTCTCCCTCGGAGCGAGCGGCTGGCTCCCTTCCCGGGGCGGCGGGCGAGGGAAGCGTGTCGCAGTTCAGCGGCGGGTTTGCGAGCGGAGCGGTGTGGGCTAGAGGTTGCAGTGGCTCGCTGGCACTGCGGCCGGGCTGCTGCGGAGCCAGCGCGGGTCCCGCGGGCTCTCTGACGCTTGGCCGTGGTAGATCAGAGTACTCTGGAGTCACTCTGTCGGAGTAAAGGCTAGACCTGCCTCATTTCCTATTTATTACTGTATGTCTTAGCTGAAACAGCCAATTATATGCCCTATAGTTTGGAAAGACCGCATGTAACTAGTAAATTAGAGCCAGTCTCTCTCTTTTAGTGACAAAGTTCATCTGTAATATCCCAATGACCCTGGAAACATTTTCAGAGCTATATGACGTAGCTCTGAAGTTCTGCATTTGACTCGTATAAAAACCACTGCTTTATCTGAGGTGGAAGTATAGACAATGTGGATATACAAGAGCTTTTTTTGTATTCTTGAGTTCTCACAATAAACTTTCTGCTCCTCCTGCTTCCCCCCAGAACACAGAATAAAGACAAGAGTTCAGCCCTGGAGGTAACTGGTATATGCAATTATGAATTGCTCGCAGGGAGGAGGGTGGGTGATGCTTCTTTATGCAGCATATAATATAGTCTGTCCTTCTGCGTGCATCCATGCCAGAATACCGTAGGGCAAACTCTGCAGTCTGCTACTTACTTTGTTACGGTAACCTGCGTGGGTAGCCAGATCTTTGAACTGTCCTACTATTTTCTAAGGGAGTTGTAATTTCCTGAAGACCCTTTCCCTTTTTCAACTCGTCACCACAGATGGGGATTTAGAGGAGGTCCTCATTCACTCGGTGCTTTTCTAAGCTGCTGACCCAAATGCCTGTCTTGGAACACCAGTTTTTAAATTGGCTTTAAAGCGTCTAAGAAAGTTGAGCTCCCCATAGATCAGTTGTGGGCTTAATCCACTGATGAAACAGTAGTGCTGCATTGCATGCCTTAGTAGGCAAAAGGCTTTTTAGCCTGCCAGTTTTATATAAGCTGGGTGAGAAGTTGTGGGAGCACACACATAAACTCAAGTTTCAATGCAGAATCCTAGAAAATGCATTCAGACACTGGGTGCCCCAGGCCCGCAGGTGTTTAGCTTTCTGATGGCATGCAGTGTCAGTTACCCTAGGTATTCTACTGTTTTAATAACAAGAAATCAAATTATCGGAAGCACTAGCATGAGGGTCTGTAGATGCTGACATGCTTATTGGACTCTTTCAGGACTCGTAAAGCCATGCGAAGTGTGTGGTAAGCCTAATAAAAACCACAATGCAGACCTTAAATTTTTTTACATTTCCTAGCAGAAAGCCCAGTTTTGTGGTAGTCAGTAAACCTCCCTGCGCTACAAAAGATGGCCTTTTGGCAAACGAATTTATTTCTCATCATTTCAGCTCAAGCAGCTGCTAAATAGGTCTAGTTCATACTTTGTGCAATTGTAATATGAGCCAATCAGTTAACATTTTGGGTAGAAAAAGCTGTTTGTACGATAGGGCTGTTCTGTTGTTTAATGGCTGCTTGATACTGTGGTGTTAACTTCTAAAAGATTTTTGTGTTTCTTAGATGGCTAGGTCATGTGTTCTCTCTTTCTGTGCAGAAATGCTGTTGCCCTGAGACAGTCATTAAGTAATGCCTCTCTTGTTTGTGTCTCACCAGGTATTGTGGAAGACTATAAACCACCATTTTATGACCTGGTTCCAAATGATCCCAGTTTTGAAGACATGAGAAAAGTGGTCTGTGTAGATCAGCAAAGGCCGAACATTCCCAACAGATGGTTCTCAGACCCTGTAAGTGCGTGTGCCTGTGGGTGCTTTGCAGGAGATATGAGCTGACCTTTCTTCTTTTGAAATAAAGTCATGAAAGTTATTTTCACTTATTGCTTGAAATTGAAATGATCTCAATGCTACTTGTCAGGAGCATTACCTGTACAGATTTCAGAAGCATGCTGGCATGGACCTTTGTTGGAGCAGGAAGAAAATGCAGTGAGCGAACGTAAAATTGTTAAGTCTGAGCTATTCACAGATTAGCTTTCTGGTAGCATGATTTAAAATAGTTACTGTTAAAGCTGCTCTTCCTATGTTGTTGTTCTCTCTCCAAGGGGAAATTTCTTTAAGGGGAAGGTGGCCTGTGTAGGACTTCCTGTGGCTTATAAGCATGCAGATTTATAACAGAATTTTGGACTCTCTCCTGACGACAGGATAAGGGACTGTTGTTCTTTTTGAAAGGCTAGTACTGAAGTTCATTTTTCTTCATCAGAATCAGGCTGGACTCTCCAGGTTGACCAGCTGTTTTGTTCCTTATTACTAAAGCTGTGGAGGTCGGTTTGAATCCGTACAGCTGGCTAGGGACAGCAAGGATGTGAGGTCCCTTCTATAAGGTTTCAGCTGTAGAGCCATGACTTGTGCTGCTGCACCAGCCGGCTGTGAATCCCAGCCATTTAAGGTTGTGCTGGTCATGATGAAATCAGAGGCAGAAAATCTGTACCTTCTCTGGCTTCCTTCATTGATCTTGCGGGAGTCAGTTTCACTGAAAACAGATTTTGTAGTGTTTTCTTAATTAGGAAGAAAAGAAACCCCCATTGTTTAAAATTATGCTAGCTTGTCGGTCCAGTCAGCCCATTGTCTAGTTACTCTCTTGGTTTAACCAAGTTATCAAACTTGGGGTTTTTCCAACACTTGAAAGCTCTATATGCGACAGATAGCAGTAAACTTTCTGTAGACTCTGAAAACTGAGTATTGAGAATGCAATAAAACCGTAACTGTGTTAGCGCTTAACCCGATCTAGCGCTTTCTTGCCTTGTGATTTGCGTACTTACGTGCGTGTTTTGTGTTTTTTATTCTTTCCCCAGACATTAACATCTCTTGCTAAGTTGATGAAAGAATGCTGGTATCAAAATCCATCAGCGAGACTAACAGCCCTGCGAATCAAAAAGACTTTGACCAAAATTGATAATTCCTTAGATAAACTGAAAGCTGACTGTTGACCTTCTTCTCGTGGTGCTCTCCTGATAGGAAGGTATTTGTCTGCTTCAGAAGTAGTCTGGCCAGACAGTTTGTACAATTGGTCCCCATGTGGCTACTTACATAGGCAGAAGTTCTTACCAAGCCATCTGTGTGGGAGACATTGGAACCATATGGACTTTGCTCAGTGACTACAATGGGCATTTCACAAATGGTCAAGCTATAAGTACTCACGCTGGATGTACTGTTGCAAAGGTAGTGGCCTGAAGGAAGACAGAGAAATCCTAAGACAAGATCAGGGCATTAAATAATGGCTTTGAACAGCTTTTTTTCTTTTTTTTTTGTTTGTGGTTTTTTTTGTTTGTTTGTTTTGTTTTTGTTTTTTTTTTTTAATTCTCCTAATCACTCCCAGGGTGAACACATGGAAGTGGTAAATTTTAATCAGCAATATTGCCTGTGCTTCTCTTCTTTATTGCACTAGGAATTCTTTGCATTCCTTACTTGCACTGTCACTGTTAATTTTAATGACATGACTTGCCAAAAATATGATTGGCTGTATACTACATTGATCTATGCCTGAATAATAGGAAATGAATTTGGTAAACTGAAAATGTAACTGTCAGATTTTAGCTGCGTTTTACATGTGTACTGATGTTTACAATAATGCTGAACATTAGGAATTTCTCGTTTATACAAAACTTGCAAATTATTTATTACTAGTGCACTTGCCAGTTTTTTAAACTGTAAAATAAGTGCATAAAGTTAAAGCTTATTTTTATGTGGCCTCTTTCATGATTTCTTACACAGATGTTTTTGTAACACAATATAATCTGAAACACAAATTGTTTTCTGTATTACCATATTACAACTTGATAGTCACATTTTAAGTGCTTCACATTTGTAGGTGTGTGGTCTGTAACATATTTTCAGTTCAAATACGGAACATATATATAGCCATTACCCACATGACATTGTGTCTAGTATCTTACTGATCTAGAAAAGGAAAGCAATGGAGGAACTAACTAGAATTTTAGGTCATGAATGCTGTGGGGAAAATGCATTTTATTTCTTCTAAGCTATATAATATGCATTTAAACTCTGCCAGAAGAATAACTATTTTGTTTTAATCTACTTTTTCTATTTAGTAGTTATTTGTATAAATTAAATAGAATGTTTTCAAGTCAAACAAAAGAGTGTTTTAGTTCTCTTACTGCCTATTAGTAACAAAGGTATACTAATGCAGCAGTGGGTATCTCCAGTTGTACGCTTGCAGGTAAAGAGAGTTGGTCCAGGTCAATACTGGGTGGAACACCAAGGTACTGAGGCTGTTAACAGTTGTTTGTCTGGGTGTGTTTTTCCTGTACTGAACTGGATCCCGAAATAGTACAGCAGGGAACTGGTGTGCTCCCCTCGGACGTGACATCAGTCATGTCCGTGCAAACCTCCTAGAGCGCCTAGAGCATGTCTTGCAGAAGGAGGTATGTTATGCTCTAGCCTTATGGGGAAGAATTCAGCTCTGTACCCAGAGAACTGTTTTCTTTGCCTGTACCTCTTGATACTCCCATCTTAGTTGTTATGCCAAGTGGAAGAGTGAGCAGGAAGTGACAGTGCCCTTTCATCATTGGAAAAGAACTCCTTTATTCATGGCATTGAAATCCTCCAGGTAATCTAAGGACCTGGATAGTAATTAGCTATTCGGACATATTTCCTCTCTGGGTTAAAAAATGTCTCTGAGGTTCCCTTCTGTCCTTTAAGTCTGCCAGATTCTGCTCTCCTGTTTCTCTGTAATTTTTCCTTCTCAGACCCAGTCTTCCTTGTCTTACTCCGGCCAAGTGGCATGCCTTTTTTTTTTTTCTACGTTTCTAGTGTGGAAATAAACAGCCAAGCTTGCAGGGAGGTACTGCATGGTACAGGAGCTCTGCAGAGCAGACTGAATAGGTACCGGTTGCTAGGTCTCTTAATTATACTTGATGAGAATCTGAGCAGATACAGTGCTGCAAAAAACGGAGGAAAAGTGGGATCTGATTAGTTTTTATTGTTAGTTTTTAATAGGAAGTCAAAGGCTCAGTTGACTGAATGCATTCAGGATTGCTTTAAGCTGGTTTGTATATGTGATGCGTGCTGGGCTGTTAAATAACTGCAGCCCAGGAGGGATAGTATTTCAGCAATGACTCGAGTGAGTCAGTCTGTTGGACTGAAGATGCTGTATGAATGGAAGTAACTAGTGACGGTTAAAACTGCAAAATGAGTGGCTGTTAGTGATAATTTTCTGATATTAGATATATTTTCTGATATTAGAGAGTATTGCCTAAAGCTCTGTAGTTCTAGGTGCCTGGTGCACACATACGTACTTCTTTCACGTGCATTTATGTGATGGAACAGGCATCAGTATTTAAAACAAATGGGGAGTGAGGCAACCTGCTTGCAGGCGCCCCAGGCTGCTGCAGTGCTCAGAGATGAGGACAGCGGGGACATCTGGACAGGGGAGGGCGAGGGGGAGGTAGTTCTGCAGATGGAGAGGGGACAGAGCCAGAGGTGAAGGTTCAGTGTGCAATGCGAGTTTAAAGTGGCTGGTTAGGTTTTTCACTTAGAGTTTTCACATCTCCAGCATTTGCCAGTACAGGTGTTGGAGGAGAGAGACAATCTGTCATGCTGGTGATTAATAGCAGTTTTGGCTATGCTGGCTGAATTTGCAGTGCCTTTCGCAAATGCTGACCTACGGAGTCACAGCATCTTACTAGATATCAGGGAAGAGGGTCATGTTAAATACTTGATCCGTCCTTCTTTGCACTGTAGCATCTTCTGAAAAGTACTGTGTGCGTAGAAGAACGACACAACTTGAGGTTGGAAACAGCTCCATGTACTCTGTAGCGGTTTTACTCTGCTGTCTGTGAAGATCTGAATTTTCTAACCGCAGCATTGGGTACCCACCTGTTAGCTGTGCTAGGGCTGGTGGGGTGCCATAGGATGCAGGGCCTGTGGGGAGGAAGTGCAGAGTTCTCCGGGGCTCTTCCAGGGCTGGGCTCTGGGAACCACTGGCCTCTTCTGAGTTTGGATACAGACTTGACTGAGGAAATTTCGTATGAATTAAAACTGGAGTCTTGGCTCTCCCTGTCTATAAAGCAGGGATAACCAACTAAAGGGTAAAACCACAAACCATAAAAACACACCAGTAATATCCTCTTTATCCCATGTTAGGTAAAGAAGATTATCCAAGCAAGCTACTGGCAGGGTAAAAAAGTCTGTCCAATGCTAGGACTCCTGGGCACTCATCAATGTGCTAGACAAGGTCATTTTCATGGGTGCTGCAGCTAGTAGCTTCCTCTTGCATATTAAAACAGCCAGAGACTATTTTAAACAAAATTCACATTCATGCCCTGCTGATGAAGTATTTTTAATCTAGGCTTTAACTGAACTATTTGAAATATTAACTAATTTTTTTTTTTAATTAGGTGACTATTTGGCAAACTTGAATCAAGAAAATTGAGTAGAGGATAAAAATGAGAAATAATTTCTTAGCAATTTCTTATCCCTAAGTCATTCAGCACTGTGCTTTTCTCATGTATAGTTGCTACTGAGGGTAGTTAGGGTCCATGCTTTCAAAAATAGCAGAAATAGCAGTGTTCTGAACAGTCCTTTTGGGAGCTATAGAGGGTGCACCTAGGAGCAGAGAAGGAAAAACTCATAGATAGGCAGTGAAGGACTGTCTGTGGTCTGTGTTATTTAACGTCATTTTCATGTGTCTGGACAGTCACAGGAGAAAATTTGTTGCTGCTTCTCCCTTCAAGATATTAAGGCTTGGGCAGTGGGGGAGTTTCCAAGTGATATATGCGAAGATAACACCCCCACCTCCCACGCTATTTTTCCAGCATGTTTATTAATCAGTGTTGCTGTAGTACCCCCATAAAATCTAATCTTCTAAAGAGATTTGGAATGCTTATATATAATCTGCTGCATTAAGGGCGTCACTGCATTTATTACTATGGAGAGGGCACAAGCAGTTCCATAGTTGCAGTTGAATTATTCATGTGTCTGGCGGATTTGCACTGTACACAGCCAAGATGGATCTGGGGTGTTGTCATTCGAACAGTGCCTGACTGTATATCAGACCCCTAGTAAGAGGAGGCCCTGCATGTAAAAAATAAATAAAATTACTCCTCAGTGCATGAGTAACACTGTCTGATTCAGCTATCCTGTTGATAGGTATGACCGCCTGCCAGTTACAGGAGGAAGGCTAAGCAAAAAACAGAGGTGCTTTAGATTTTGGGGGAGGGGGGGGTGCTTTTTGTTTGGGTTTCCCTTTTTCATATGCAGAAGGCTTGATTATTATTGGTTAGGAATACGTTGCACTTTGACAGGTGTCCTGGGGACAGCTGCCTAAAGCAGCCTGAGGCCAGCACCTCAGGTTAGTGTTGCTGTAGTGAAGGCACTGAAGGCTTCCTCCCGCTTGTCTCTAACTTTCCTTGTGGGCCTTCTGTGCTGGAATTTGCCATGCAAAATCCGTATCAAGCCTTCCAGAATGTTTTTTATTCACCTGGATTAAACTATTTTGGTAGGGAGGGACAAGGAGGAATTCTCTTCCCTGCAGGGCAAGATGTCTGCTGTGCAAAAAGATCAGCCTTAGCATAGTGGTTGGCATTGGAGAAGGGAAACAAAGATGTTACCAGTGCTGTTCCATTTATATAGACAGAAGTTAAATCTTTCTAAAACACAGAATACTTTTTTTGCATTTTAGAGCTAAGATTTGTGTGGGAAAAGTAAGCATTTTATCAAATGTAGAATTAATGATGTACTGTGACAGATGGTCTCACCTGGGAATAGCACATTTGCTTTATCCCCAGTTTAAGGAGAAAAACCCACCACAGTTCTAGTGCCTGAACCAAGAAACCATGCCAAGACATGAGCCAAAGCATGCCAGGAAAAGCAAAGCGCAGCTGTACACGGTTGACGTCAGTCTTGGCCTGTCACGGTAGAAGAGAGACTGCAAGAGGGACTTCTGGTACTCGTGGAGGAGAAGCTGGGACCTTCTCTGTGGAAAGTGCAGTTTCTCACTGGGTATGGACTCATTTTGCTACCTCCAGATCCTGTGTGGTGGAGAGCTGTGTGAAGTCTGCAAAAGGGATCTTCCAAGGGGTTTTGGACATCTGCTCACTGGGTCAACCTGTTCTGCACCAGCCAGACTGCTTGCGTAGAGGTCCAGGAACATGGTCCTCTTGGGGATGGTGGCCTGTAACACGATACACCAAAGTGCCTGCCAGCTATCAGACTTGGGAGACAGAGCTGTTGGTTGTTTTTTGGGTTGGTTTTTTTTTTTGTTGTTTCAAAAAGGTGTTCCCCTTTCCACCACATGTGTTGCTGTCTGTTGCTCTGTGCGTAGTGGCATTTGTCCCGGCAACGTGTCTAAGCCTGGGGGTGTAGCCCTGGCAGAGCAGCACAAGAGCTGGTGTACACGTTCTGTCCTCCAGTCTGGTGTAGCTTCTCAGGACTCTCTTTATACTTACAGATATAATAAATATCTCTGTTCTTGACCAAAACGTTCCTACCTTATATCCGTGACGGGGGCGACAGTGCTGTGCAGACCCCGCAGGCTGTGCTTTCCCCCTGCCCTGGCGCGAGGCAGGGTTCCAGCGGAGGGAAGGCACGTGGAGGCCAATGCTCTGCTGGAGGGGACATGGCCGAGCGCTCGCCGCAGGGTGTGGGATGAGTGGTGGCCCTGGACGGAGAGGGGGAAGGATCCTGCAGCGGCTGCTCACCAAAAGAGCCGATCTGCCCTCCTCCCTGCCGGGCTGTCGCCTGTTGGTGGGGTTCAACGCATGCTTCAAAGCACGCAGAGGGTTTTGTCCCAGGGTTTTTCATCTTCGTGAACTGCCTGAGCAATGCAGCAGCTGATTTCTGGATGATGTGAGGTGGATTTTAAAAACTACCTAACATCAACAATTACTAATTTGTTTTTCTGACTACAGTCCCCACCAAAACGGTGACCACCTTTTCCAGTGCAATGATTAAGGGTTTCATTGTCACAGAGGCGCTGAACTCCTAGAATCAACAACATTCAGATACTGGCATCAGTTTTAGCAACTCTGTGTTTGTTGCTACGTTAAAATCTGTTCCTTTCAAAAAGTGCAAAGCTGATGCTGCATTCAGCTTCAACACCTGCATTTTTTCTTCTTCCTGTAGGCATCTTGGAGAACTTTAATTTTATTTTTTTTTATGACTTTCACAGCATATAAAAGGAGCCAGCACACTCTGACCTGATGAACTGTGGTGAGGCAGTACTTTAGGAAGGGGAGGAAGAGGCAAAGAGTGCACTGGTTACAGTGCTGCACTGCTTTCAGGTCAGTTCCTAAGTTAATGCTGCACTTTATGGTTGCTTCTTTCTACCGATTTAAAGATATCAGAGTGCCTTAGTGGAGCAAGGCTGCAATTTTCATCGCTTGTCAGTGTAGAAGTGACAAATCAAGATCTAACCCTGGGATTTACTTGACAATTTTACCTGGTTTCCATGTTTTTCTGATGGCTTAACTGCAGCGAAAGCTTTTAAACATGCTGTGATAACTCACCGAGGCATGGGACCTGTGGCGGCCGAGCCTCTGGTCGGGCTCGCTGTGCCAAGTGCCTTCGGTCTGGGTGTTTGTATATGCAACCCAGGGAGCTTCATCGCCGTTGTCGGGAATGGGGTGCGTGTTACAGGTTTTCCCGCTGGAAATGATTGCGCAGGTGGGGCTGCAGCCCTGGGAAGTCTCGCTGAGCGCTCTGCTTGTTCATACCCACAGCGGCCGGCCTGCATGGGCTTGCCAAGTGTTGGGCTACTTACAGAAATAAGCTGGGATGATGTCCTGGAGGGCTGAGCTCCTGCCGGGCCCTGGAGAGGCCGCGGGCTGGGCACCGGGGAGTTTTGCCACCCCTGGAAGTGCAAGGTCGGGCCTGGGCCTGGCGTCGGGCCTGCGCCCTGGGCCTGGCGTCGGGCCTGCGCCCTGGGCCGCCCTGGGTGTTCGGGCCGCAGGGCAGTGCCAAAGCGTTGCCCTCTCCTTCCCCGCTCCAGAGGTGTCACTGGGACAGGCCTGTGGCAGCCGCAAGCCTCTGTCCTGCCTCGCTCCCCTCTGCAGCCCCTTCCCAGCCTGGTTCATCCCTCTTCCAGGCCGGCCGCGGGTGTGCTGGAGCCCCGTCTGCTCCTTGTTCCCAAACCCCAACTCTGCGTCTGTTCCTCCCTCGCTTGTCCTGGGAGTTGTCCCTGTGGAGGGACGGACAACTTCTCCTCAAGGGCAGCGCCCTTGGCCATGCCCACCTTCCTCCCATCCCCACGAACGTGAACTGCTCTTTTTCTTCTCAGGACAGAGGAGAGCTGTGAGCCAGCTATGGAGAGCTGTGCCAGAAGGAAATCAGACTTAGCTAGGCCAGGGATTTTTTTTTTTGTTAAAGACTTGCAAATGCGCAGTCAGCTTGCTCTCTCGATCTTAAAAGATCATGACACTTTTGGCGGAAGCTCGAGGGCTGTTGCTAACTAGGTTTCATGACTCTATCATACCGATCTCTTCCCCCGTAGGTCTCTGCATCAGTCTTCTCCATTTTTCACCACCAAAAAGCCCTGACCTCAAATATCATAAATATTTCAGATTCATGGCGTAGATCTATTTTCATTCTTGGAATGTTCTCCTGGAAAACCTGGAGCCTTAAAATGCAATACTTGCCAAAGGTGACGGTGGGGATAGTGAACTGTTGGATGCCAGCCAGGAATTTTATTCTAAAAAGTTGCAAAAATAGCTATCACGGTACATTGTCTGCCTCCCCTAAAGAGAACATATCTTTAACATAGGTGCTAAAAAGGAGGAAATGGAAAGGCCTGAAGAGCAGTTTATAGGAATAGCAGAACTGCTGGCAAAGAAAAGCTTACTGTAACTCAGTGTACAAAGAAGTTTCAAAATAAGGAGGGAAAAAATAATGCCTTTTGTCTACCCATTTAACCTTGTTTGATTACTTACTGTATATGTGGATCTTGCGATCTTTAATGCGTGGAGTTAAAAATAGCATAATATTTGTCATACACTTGAGCTGTTCAAGAAACATGGAACACGAGCAGTAGTGTTTTCTGACAGGAGTTCAAGCACTGAATGTATGCTTTAGACAATGTAATGCCTAAACTGTATAGCAATCGATCGATACTGTGGCTAGAGTTCAAATGATTGTATTTCAACTTACATTGAAAACAAGTTGAAAACTGACAAATTTACTCTGTCAAGTCTCTTGTAATGAGATTCTGTGTGAATTTAAAGTACGTGACTACCCATCTTCATTAGGAGAAAGAACGTTGCTAACAGTAAAAAAAAAAAAGTATTTTATTGTTTCTAATTGCTCACTGAATTGAGATAATCTTAAACTGTATTTTCTCTGCAAGCACCTTTTTAAAAAATTGCCTGAGAAACTTCAGAGTTCAACATTCTTAGTCTCTTCTGCTCTGTTTTATAAGGATCTTGAATTCAAATGGAAGCCTTTAGAGGAAGGGCTCTGGCCCTTCTACCTTTGGTTCCTTTGGCCTTTTCCAGCAGTTACCAGTGGATGGCTCAGTTTGCTTTTGCTCTTCCTGGGGAATCTCCTCTCACCTTGCTCCCCCAGGAGATGGTTACAAAATGGGCCACCAGGAACTCCCCACAGAAAATACACTGAATAAGCCCCGATGCCCAGCACCCCCGACCTGATTCAAAGCCCAGGGTTAGGGTTCCAAAGCGATGGGAAGACTGAAACGGTGCGTTCCTGTCCACACCAGTATAGATACCGCTGGTGAGGACACCGTTTCGGGAACATCTCTAGCAACTGTCTTCCTCCAAGCAGCGGTCTCTCTGCGTGTGCTTTCCACTGGTGATTAATGGACGGAAGGTCAAGTCTTCACGGTGTTAGGTCAGGCACGAAGCAGAGGACAAGCTACAAAGCTGGCTTGGGCTTAGCTTACTCTTCATGCTCAGAGCTGCAGAAGGCAACAAAGAGGAGCGAGGACCAAGCGCCCGAGTCGGCAGCTGTGTCCTGCTCCGGCTCTGCCGCCGTCTCCTCTGCAGCGACTGCTCTTCCTGCACCGTCTGTATTGCGAGGAGGAGGAGGAGGAGGAAAGCAAGAGTGGGTGCGGAGGAGGTGGTACCCTCAGAGCTGGGATGGCGAGAGAGGAGGACACTGCCAGTCATCCCGAGAAGAGAGGTAAGAGGCGGAGGGGGCAGTCCCATTAGAGAATTACCTTTTTAACTACACTAATGCTCACTCTTTGGACACTTCTTAAGTCTGAATGATGCTAAAATCTTCTGGGAAGTTCCATTATTACCCTCCACATCAAAAAAATACCCACTCAGATTAATGCGAACTTTTCAGTAGATTTACGGGCTACTGTTTAATAGATTTCAGGGCTGTAGAAAGCAGTGTTGGTAGGGGGCAGGGGTGTGACTAAAAAATTGTAAAATGATTCTTGGAACAGTTTGGGAATTTTTTGACTATTTTTCTAGTTGCCATGGTCAACAACATAATGTTTTGACAGGATTGTATCATTCTGATGGCATTTTTTGAATATTTCGTAGCCTTTCTGGATGAACAGAGTGAGAGACAGACAGACTGCAAGACAGCTCCGTAGTTAAGACACTGACCTGGGATGTAGAGGACCAAGGTAAGTGGTAACTACTGACCTGCTGGCCATTCTGGGATATCGATGGATTTTGTTCGGGTTTGTTTGCACAAAATTTCAGTAGGTCTTAGTTTTGTCCTGTTGTGGAGCAAAACAAATTACAAAACAAAATTCTTGTTTTCCAGCCAACCCTAGAAGTACTTCCAGTTGGCAAACGTTTTTATGGTGTTACCCATTTCCAAAGACTCTTAAATCCCCAGGATACGCTATTTCTGTCCTACTATGAACCATGCCATGCAAACATCTTGACTTGGGAGCACATTTGCCTCACAATAGCCTCAAAGTGTGGCGGGTTTTTTTTTTTTTCCTCCATCCCTTGTTTTGTTGTTCTTTTGTTTTTCACTGGCATTTGGTGTGTCAAAGGCCTGATGAAGATTAGAGACAGGGGGTGAAAGATCAGTGATCACGGGTAGCTGGGGACCCAAACCTCCCTATCACTGAATGCTCTAGAAACACAGTGAGTAACTGCCTCTCCTCCCCCGCTCTGCCCTTAAGTGTGCTTTTTAGTAGCTCCTGAAGTGCTGCTTCAACCAGTGGCCCATTAACACAGACTTCTGCCTCAGCCCAGGGGTTTTCAGCAGGAGCTGCTTCTAGCACCCGCAGAGGCAAACCCTGACTGGTGGTACTGGGAGGCAGCAGCAGGAGGGAGGGCACTCGCTGCTTTCCGTTCTTACTTCTATGCTAATAAAAACATACATAGAGAATTCTACTTTTAAATTACAGAAGTTCGATTTAAATTCAGGTGGTTGTGTTTTCTATCCTTACCGCGTCTGAAACGGTTCACCAAATTCATGGCTGTAAAGATAAGCAACATTGGTAACCTTTGGAAAAAAAAAAAAAAAACCAAACCAAACAACAAACCCACAAACCAAAAAAAGGCCAATGTTCACAGCATGAGCTTTGTGAAAAGGCATTTAAGCATATAGCTGCTGCTTTAGCAATGGGCTTTATTACGTATTGTAGTTACCTTAGGGTCTTCCTAAACAGTGGTTGAGGGCTGGAGGCAAACAAATAGAGAGAACGAAGTGGAGAGAAGGGTTGACAGAATACGAGTGGGTTTGGTGGTTGGTTTTTTGTTTTAAGCTCAGTTTCAAAACAATTTTAAAATGTAAGCAGCTTGTAATTCTGTTTCAATAATAGTTATACTCATAATGGTCTTTATTTACATGAAACCTATTGAAGAAGGAAGTTAAAACCCGACAGACAATTTGAAATGCATTGTTCCAGATTTCGCAGACATCATATGATACAGAATATAATAGCATGTGAAGTGCCCAGACAATTAGTTTTTAATGGCCTAGGTGGAAACAAAAGGTCTCGAGTGTGTTTTGAAGACACGCAGCATTATCAGTATGGCGAAGGGAGCCTTGTTTAAAATAGATAACATCGACAGCATTGCCATGTGTTGTATGAAAAAGCTGGATAGAGCATTTGACCTGATAGCTATGACAGAGCAATATGATTAGTACTCTGACATACAACTTTTCTGTCAAAAATAAACATATAAACGAGGGGGGAGATGGAAAAACTTGTCAGATATTTAAGTGTACTGCCAATATCTGTATTCTAAGCGATATCAATTGGCTTGTGTCAAC
Organism: Elanus axillaris; assembly: GCA_026212715.1. Classification (NCBI taxonomy): domain Eukaryota; kingdom Metazoa; phylum Chordata; class Aves; order Accipitriformes; family Accipitridae; genus Elanus; species Elanus axillaris. Next base: position 53,196,844 of record JANZLQ010000001.1, on the reverse strand, counting down.
GAGCCTTAACATTTCTAATAGATATGTATTGAGGTCCCAAGTAAAATACTGCAGCTTTGGCACGCAAGTTTCTGCAACATTGCTTTTCATAAAGAAGTCTTCAATCATTGGAATTACCCAGTCTATCAGTCCATTATGCTACTAGTATTCTCATACGTATATATATATATATCTATATGCACTTGCTTGTGCTTGTATATATATATGTATTTTATTTATATATAAGTATATATATTTACATACAGGGCTTGTGTTTCCAAACTGGTAATTAGTTGGTGCTTAAACTTGTCTTTTATTGGTGAAACATTTGTTCAAAAGAGTGGAACAAACATTGTCCGGACCAGCGGGGCAGGCTCGTGCCTGGTGCCACCTTTAGAGAGGACTTTCTCCTCGCTCTGTTCTCCTTGCTGTCCTATCTGCCAGAGGATGGTACCTCCTGTCCCAGACAGGGCCAAAAGTACTAGTTATTTTCCGATTACTGGATGCTTGGTATCTTTTTCTGAGCTCAGCAAATCTCTTTTAAAATGAAGCCATCTCTGCTTAAGTTCCTAAACACTGACTGGGTGCACCCAGCCTTTGACATGTGGTGGTCGCTGTTCACTGAGCGGTTTGAAATCCATTAGGATGAGCTGCACTAATTAACAGGTCTATCAATACATTAACAGGTCTATCAATACTTCTGCCACGATATTTCTCCACTCCCCATGTACATGTTATGAATAAACCCAGACTTTTCAAACTGTATCTATATAGAAATTGTGTAAAAGAACATGTGTAGCATAATACAGTCTTTTGGTGAGGGCTGGATAGATGCAACCTGTATTCCTACTTGTTCAAGCTGGTGGATGCTACATTCGGGGGGGATAAATCCTCTTCAGTTTGGGTGGAGTTTTTGCTGTCCACTTCAGTGGAACTTGATTTGAAGTATATATTTCACTGAAACTTTCTTGCCTTGATGCATCATCAGTATTCTATCATAACTCCCACCAAAAAAAGACAGAGTGGTTGGTTTGCCTGTCCCCTCCCATCTACCTATTTTCTTTTTTAAGTTTTTCAGCCGTGTATTGAAAGAAAGGGTTCCATGGCACTGATGTTACAGCTGTTACCTTGGAACAAAGTTGGTGATAGAAGAGGAAATGCAATTTCTAGCAAACGATTTTCTTTGGCAAAATTTTCAACTTTTCCATCCTTGACTGCAGTTAGCAACACCCCCCCACCACCTGAGGTCTCTGAGCTCTGAGGCACTTGGAAGGACGATGCAGCACTCGCGTTGCATTCAGCAAGTTCTGGGTAAGGAGAAATACTCACTGAGGGCGAGGGGCAGAGGGGGGAGCCTGGGGAAGGGGCTTCTCCTCAAACGGTTACACCCCCCACGTTCTTCCACAAAACCTGCTGCAGAGCAGCGTGTAACGGATGGCCTCGTGGGATGCACTGAGGTGTGTTGGTGGGGCATGTCTGGGCTATTCATATGTTTGGGGTTTTTTTAGAAGTATTGTTTGCAGGCGAAAAAGCTCCAGTTTTACCGTAAGTAGGATTTCTTCTGTGAGCACTTCCTTTTCAAAATTATTTTGGTTTTAGTTATCGTCCACTTGCGTCTGCTGCTCCTGATGCAAATCTGCCCATCCAGGTCTCATCAAGGCATGAAGATAAAAACCTTCTGAAATGGAGTATATTCAGGTGAGCGATAATTTCTATGAATCTCTTCACCCTAAAAACGTTATATTGAACTGGGGATAGAAGATGGCTGGGGAAAAGGAAAAAAAAAATAATGTTGAGATGAGAACTGTCACAGAAAATAAGAAGCCTGGAGGGAGGGGGTAAGGTTTCAATTCATTGTCTTCAATTTGAGGCAAACTTGTGCTGTTCAAGAATTGTGTCCTATGTTCACTCCTCCACGAAATAACTGAGAGGATAGGATTATCCTAGTTAGGGATGGGACTTCTCAAGTCAGAACAGCTGCATTTGCATGCATTGACAATTTTACCTTCAGCTCTACTGCTCTTTACTTGTCTTGCTGCATCGGCAGCAGTTACTGTTGCTGTGGTGGCAGACCACATACGAGTGTGACTTCCTTTGCTGGGTGCAAATAATCCCATGCGATTTCCACACAGGCTACTGTCTCTGTATGGCAAGAGCGCAAGGGTATGAATTTAGAGATTCCTTTCAGCCTAAATACAAAGGGAATATTGCAAACAAAGGATAAAAGCAGACTGGATTTAAAACCTGGCACTAGGCAATGATAGAGCATCACTCGCACCACCCCGCACCCCCAAATCCCTGAGCAAACCTGAGCAACCCTTCTTCCGCACCTGGACAAGGTACTCCAGGAGAATGTTCTGGCTTTTAAACTGACTTCTTGGGTTTATAACAGTGTGATGTAGAGTTAGTCATGTAGTTCCTCATCAGTAATAAACTAGGCAACCATACTGTTTCATTGATAGAGTTGCAAAACAACCTTGTAGTCTTTGTGCATCATCTCAGCCTGACATTTTTGGCTAGATTTGGTCCAAGTGAGAAATAAAGTTACTTACTGGTAGAGGTTGCCATCAGATTTATAAAGGAGAAGCCATGTAGAACTTGGCAGCTGAATAACATACGAAAACTCTGTAGTAATAAGCCACTTCATCCTCTTATCTCTGTGACTGAGAGTGCCACAACCAAACCCAGACTGGTGGCAAGTAATTTATCTATAATAATAATATATATATTTAAAAAAATTATGAGTTTCTAGGGTGCTTATTATATATATGTTTGCTTGAAAAGGTATTCTAGACCAGCCCTCATTTTTTGGAAGGAGTAGAGAATTGATTAGACTTTTCTATCTCATAACATAGTAATTGTAGGTAGCATTTCTCGGACTAGATCTGTTTAACTACAGGATGCCTCTTCGTATCAATGAGTAAAGATGAACTCATGCATATACGTTATTAGGGATGGTGGGGAAGGGAGGAATATAGGAAGAAGGGGACTAAAGTTGCTACAATACATAATTAAAAGGTAGATTTATTGTGGGAGAGTTTCCCCGTTTCAATATTTATATATTACGGAATCTCAAGAAAAAATGCAGTTATCATAGTGGATGTGAAAGGAAAGGAGATACTAAAAAAACCCCCATCCCAACCTGGAAGCCAGAATGTAGAACAAAATAATGCTTGAAAAAGCCCTCAGTATCTGCATTGTTGAAGGAATAATGGAGATGCAGCTAAAAAACTGTTATAATGGGGGAGGGGGCAGGAACAGAAAGTTACAGACTAACATCTTCATGAAGTTTTAAATGAAAACGATGGTTCAGCATTGTCCTATTCAGATGACTTAGTAGCTGCTCTATATTTGTGTGATGGAAGCTAACAATACCAGATCTCTGACAGCACTTTGCCCAACACAAGTTTGTGTAACTTGTTGGACGCGGTACATACAAGACAAGTGTTTTCAACTATTTATAACCTGAGCTCCCCTTGACTTCAGTGCAAGGTCAGGCACTTTGCCTTTCTGAAAATCAAACTGAAAAACGTTAACATTCACAAATTTTACTTAATAAAACCCCTGGTACACTAAAGACAAACTCATCGGGACAAATGGAGCCTGATTTCGGTGTTGCTGATGCAAACATGGAAGATGGCTCTTCCATTCTGTGCTGCGCTTCAGAGGAATTACCAAAGCGAGCAACCTGGACTGTTAACGACGGGACAGAGAAGCAAGGAGAGGGTAGCAGTAATTAGGAAGTTACAATTAGCCAGGGCCACGCTCCTAGGATGGGAGAGGACCTGGGAGTGTGCGTTGGCCGCCCCAGGCAGGTCTGTGGGAGCAGGTGGGGGCTGCCGGCGAGCCCCCGTCCCCCAGGGCGGTTGGGGGGGATGCAGTGGGCGCCGGGTCCTGCCGGCCACGGCTGCTGCTCCTCCCCGGGCCGGCCAAGGTGGTCCCGAGGCTCCGTGCACCGCCGTTGCTTGGCAAATCTGTCCCGTTGGCGCCAGCGGTGTGGAGGACCTCCGTACAATTCGGGGACAACCTGATTTACCTGCACCGAGAGCACCCGTTTGCTCTCTGTGTTCCTCCGTCTCCGGCTGAGGCTTTGGCTTTCAGCGCTGCCGTGGTTCTGTCACCTGCTCCATCGTTGTTCCTAGGAGTGTCCGGCGCGTGGACGAACTGAGCTGTGCTGCTCCCAGAGAGAAAGCCTGATAAAACCATTCCCTGTATGCAAGAACATCAGCGGGCAATTGGACAGCTTTCCAACGGGTACGCCGGCAGTGTCGGGGTCACGCTGAAATACGTTGCTGAAATTATCGTCACCGTTACACCTGGTCACGCTGAGAACGTCTTTTCCTATAGATTTCATCGGTCCTCTCCAGCATTCAGGTACCAACTGTAATGTTCTCATCGTTAGGGAAGAGATGAGTTTGGCTCTGTCACCTGCTTGAAAGTAAGGTTACACCGTAGGTTTTCCAAAAGCTCTGAGATACGGAGAAAGGATGTAGAGTAAATCACTGGACTCTGCTCCATCATTATACTGGAAGGGAGGAAGTATGGAACGTTGTTCCTGCTGTACCCCTGTAACGCTTGTAATGAAAATGGAAAATTTTAGAAGAAGAGCCTTTCCTTTTTTATTTATCTAGTTAGCTAAAAAGTACATTTGGGGATGCTATTAAAATACATAGCTAACTTTTTTTTAATCAGAAATGTTTATTTAAAAACAGAATGGACATTTTATGAAGAACTCTGTTTTGCAACCATGTGTGCCGCAAACTTCTTTCTACAAACTTTGATTCTTGGTCTTGACAAGCACAGGACATGCTGTTCTCATCGCTGCTGTAAAACCTGAGCAAATGTGTTCTATAGATTTTTATATTTTTTTTAACTGAAGAATAACCTTAACTAGTTTAATTACATAATTCAGAATTCTATGTCTTCCTTCAAACAAAAAAGCAGAATAATTGCACACTCTGAAGCAGAGATGTGCCTGATTGAGAGATATATACACTTTCTATTAGGACTGAGCAAATATAAAGTAAATTATTTGTAAGCCTTCAAAAGGAAAGGAAGAAAAGATGGATTTGCCAGGAACAGTGCTATGTTTATCTAATTTTGTCAGAAAGATGAGCAGTAGCTAGAAATTGGTGAGGATTTTGACGTTGGCTCACGGCATTCCCACGAGCAAGCTAGGGTCTACGTGAAGGTAATATATGGCTTCACAGGTTTTTGGCAAGCAGTAGTAGGAGAGCAGTTAATTCTGTGCTTTCAGAAGGGAAGGAGTTGCAAGTTTTTTCTCTATCATTTTATTCCTTTGACACCCAAACGTGCTTTTTTTTATTATTTTATTAGATCTAGGCATGTATTTTCTAATCACTCTCCATTATTTATATAGTAGTAAGGTATATAATATGCTGCTGTGTTATATTTCAGTATGACATTACATGTACCTATAGTGTTTTGCTATGAAAGGGTCAACGTGTTGGACTCAGTTGATGTAAGATAATGTAATCCCCATTGCATTTAACTGATGATGGGGTGACATGGAAGTCCTGAATACCTTCCCTGGATATGTTTGGATGACAATTTAAAAAAAAAAACCAACAACCCACAAAAAAAGTTGTAGAAGAGCAGTTCTTTTTTGGTCCTGTTTAATGGCTACTTAATCCTAGACCACTTGGGTTTCATCTTTGCTGTATTCGTATCTTGGTATAGGTTAATTAGTTTTCTTTCTAAAAGCATTTAGTCAAAAGATTTTTGCTTGTGAAAGAGTAATGCAGAAACACCGATCAAGTAATACTAATCTGAGCACAGTAGTTGAGATAAACACGTTAAAATATTCACGGAGCAAGCCCACAACACTGAAACAAAAAAACCCCAAACCACGCTGAGTTTGCTTTGTGGGACCGTAGATTGGATCTTTTGAGGCTGGCAGCCCTTGTCCTTCAGGTCCGCGCAGTGAGCGAAGACCCGTGCTCTCGGCGGAGAGACGGGAGAGAAGACGCGAGGTCTCTGCAGCTGGGGGCAAGGGGGTGCTGGGGCTGTTGTCCCTACGGCCCAGGGAATTTCCCTTTGGTCTCGTCTTGCTGTGTGTGTGCAGTGGTGTTCTCTTCCTTTCTTCCTCCCTGGAAGGCACCTCCGTTGGATACGCCTTTCCTACGAAAGCGCAGTGAGCCCTCAGCCGTGCCGGCGGCCAGCTGGTCCAGGCTCTTCCCCGGGAGCCGATTTTATTTCTGCACAGCTGGGCACTCCTCCTCCCGGGTATTTTAAAAGAGTTTAGTTAGATCTGCTTAATTTTTCAAAAGGAGGTGATGGAGGAGGCTCCAAGGATCCCATGGCAGTAGGGATGCCTCAGTGCAGTGCCTGAACTCAGGGGGATGGAGCGGGAGCGTCAGCATGTCCGTGCGTTCGGCGTTTCCTGATGCCAAGTAAGTTTTCATTCAGGTTACTTGGGTCTCCGTTCCACAGCACCAGACTCTTAATTGAACTAAGCCCTAAATTAATTTTCTAATGTTAGCAGCAAAGCGTTGGAATGCGTTGAATTCCCAGATCCCAGGACCTTGCTGAAGCTCCCTGGCTGTGGTTGCCTCAGAAAAGGCGTTCAGAACAACACGAGCTCACATGGTGTGTGGAAGCAGCCCAGCGAGTGAGCTGGGGGGAAGCTTGGCTTGATCCTACAGCGGAGAAACATCTGGGATTAGGAGCTAGGAAAGACCTGGTGAATATGGCCGGTGTTGTAACCCTGAATAAATACTTCAGGAAGGTTACATGAATAAAATCAACGGGTGGTGGTGATTTCTTTTTTGCCTCCCCCCCGCCTAGGCATTTTGATGCAATTGTGGAATCTCTGCCAGCGCGCTTGGAAACAACAGGTAGAACGTGATAAATAATGGTAGGGATTTTGCTTTCGTAGGCTGCAAAGGCTGATTGGACAAATGCCACTAACTTCAGCATTCAAAAAACTGGAAAGAGGTCCCTGCTAGGAATTACCGTCTAGGGACGCGTGAAGGGCTTGATGGAGATGCCGTCGCCGTCCTCGCAATGAAGTGTTACGTGGCAGTAGTGAAAAGCCGAGGAGGCTCCCGCCTGGTCGTTGTACTTCCAGAGGAATACGGGCCGCTGGAGCCCGTGCAGGCCGCGTACCCAGCCCTTTCCCCCCTGACTCCCTTCCCTCGGGATTCCCGGTTCCCCGCTCTTTAGCCTGACGCCCCGCAAGCGCTCCCGGGGCTTCTGGCTTACCGGCCTCGGAACCCGCCCCGGTGCTTCGCGCTGGACGAGGCCGCCCGCTGGGGACCATCTGCCGGGGGCTGCGGGTCCCGTCCCCCCCCGGGGTCCCGTCCCCCCCCGGGGTCCCGTCCCCCCCCGGGGTCCCGTCCCCCGGCCGGCGGCAGCGCGGGCGCGGCCCGGGCGGGCGGGGCCGGGCGGGGCCCCT
>JANZLQ010000001.1:53137818-53188682 GCA_026212715.1 Elanus axillaris | reverse complement strand
CGCGCTGCGGGTGGCCCTGCCGCTGCTGGGCGCCGCCGCCGTCGTCTCGCTGTGCGCAGGTAGGGCCGGCACCGGGAGCGGCTCCGGCACCGGGAGCGGCTCCGGCAGCCCGGGTGTGCGGCCGCCGCGGGGCGGGGGAGGGGGGCTTGGACCCCCCGCCCCGGCGCTGCCCGGCCGCGGCCAGCGTTGCTTCTCGGGAGGTTAAGGCGCTTAATGCATTTAGTTGTGATCGACATAGGTAGGCAAGAAATGGGTCAGCTGGGATTTACCGGGAATAACCGGCCCGGAGCTGGTTGCAGCCCGAGCCCTTGGGGCACGGTGCTCGCCAGAGTTCCCGGCGCCTTGGGTCTTGGCAAGCCATGCCTGGTGGGTCTTGGCTCGCCCTTGCTCTCCGGCTGGGAGGATGGGGCTGGGCGGGTGCCGTCCCGCCCGTGGGGACCCACGGGGTGTCGCAGCCCGCCGGTGGGCTTCGGGCCGGGGCACGAAACGCGCGGCTTCGAGGTTCGAGCCGTAGCGCCGCTTCTCTTGTGCGGCAGGTGGAACGGAACACTCGTTCCTCTCAACCCTTCCTTTAAAAACTAAGCCCGTGCTCTCGGATGGCACCCTCTAAACCTGCAGCTAGTAAGGCGCCGTAGAATAGAGCCTTGTAAGATTTTTTTTCTGTTGGGTTTACTGCCGTTTACTTTCCTCTTGATGATTTCAGCGCAGGAGTTTCTTGCTGTGATGCTCGTTACGCTCTTGCAGCGAGGGGTGGTCGCAGCCCCAAGCCGAAGGGAAGGGCTGCGCCCACTCCCCCCTCAAAGCGCTCGTGTAATCCCTTATTTTGGAGAAGGAGGAGTAACAAAGCTCAGCTCTTGATGTTTGAAGTACTCCTGTATAGGGCTGTACATCTGGTAAATCTTTGCCACCCTCAAGGGGCGTAAAACCTGATCTGCCTGAGCTCCTCTCTTTGTCGGTCTAGTTTTTTTACTCTTCAGGCTTGGAAGTGAACCACAGAGACAGGCAACCCCGTGCTACTCTTGTTTTTCCCTGGTCTGCTTGAATTAAAGTGAAGCATCACCCGCCCTGTGGCCATTACCACTTTCCTCCGGAGACCGTTCGGGGCACTAGCAAATCTCATTGGCTTTGGTCGTCATTTATATCAAACGGTCTTGCATTGCTTTGCTCTCTGAGTCGCAGCAGTATTGTCCTCTGTTTTTCTCAGCCTGTTAGTTACCTTTTCAGAGCCTGGATCGGGGAAGGTATGCGTGCCTGTGGGCCAGGATAGGCAGACGTCCTCTCGTCACCCTTACGGCTCTTCAGAGGGCACCGAGGGGAGTTACACGTACCTAGAAAGGGTCTTCAGGTTTCAAGCAGCAGTTGCTGCCGAGTGTCGAGTGTTCAGCGGTGCCTCCGCTTCATTTGCTCTACGCCTGCTCATACTCCACCGCAAACCTGTCTGATCGAGGTACGCGACTAAGCATGCTCTGGTCAACTTTTTACCCCCTACTTTCTCTCATGCAAGTTTGAAGGCGCTGTGCTGGGCAGCGGAGGAACTTCTGTTATGGCCCAGCATTCAGGAATATTTATAGGATTAAGAGGAAACGTATTTTGCTCCTTATGTGGTGAACGGTCCTACTGTTCCCTACTGTCCGCTTTTACCTCGTGTAGGCTTCTCAAAACTGCTTCCCCCTCCTGGCTCCTACCACCTTTGTTCTACGTCACCTCCGTCGGTGTCCCGTTAAAAGCTTTGCGTACTCTTCCGTACTCTTCACAGCATTATGGCAGGGAGGTAGAGGGTACTCGGCGTGCTATGGCATTTCTAAATAAACAGGAGTTAAGGGCGTGGATCGCAGTAAGAAAAAGCGTTGCTATATGTGGTGGTGGCGGCATGTCAGCCTCTTGTAGCGCTCAGCACTGAATTGTCTCGTTTAGTATTTCTGAGGAGAGCCTTTAGACGTATTCGAAGTTTGCGAGCGTTTGTTTCCCGCCTAATTGCATTTTAATCCTCCAAAAGGCAAACCGCAAAACCCGTAAGCTGTCCCCGATGCGTGGCAAAGATGCTTGTACGTACAGCAAACCGGGTAGGTGTGAAACGGCGAGTGTGGGTCTTCACCGTAACTGTGGGAGTGCTGTCAGTTTGCGTGGCTGAAAGCAGAGTGGAGAGCGCACGCACGAGCAGCTGCGGCTTACAGCCAAGTATAATACACACTTTCTGTTGAAAAATGAGAAGCAAAACAGATCGCTATTGAAAACTGCTACATAAGGATAAACACATGAAAGTAGCATGGAATTGCACTCTTGCTACGTGAGTAGTACTGTATTAAAGCAACCTCGTTTTCTTGTCTTTTCCATACTGTATAATGTCCTCGTACTGGGCTATGCAGAGTCGCTGAAAATGCCCTGTGAATCTTAAGTCTGAATTGTTAGCACACTCCGTTTATTCCAGTGTTTCCTATAGAACGTAAAGTTGGGGTGAAAGTCCGAGGTATGTAACACGCGTGGCGATGGCTGTTGCCCACGCGCAAAGCTGTGAGCCAGTCGCTGCACGTCTGTGTAAGTGTGTGTCGCTGGCAGGTCTGGAGAGCCACATTCTGCAAAAAGCATCTTTCTTCCAGCTTAATAGTTTGGTTTGCTTAATCCTTATTAACTGGTAATATTGAAAAGCCTATGTGTTGTCAGGCACCAAAAATAGTATGTCCTTGGAAAGAAGCACTGCAATAGCAAAGCAGTTGCATTTCGCTAAACAGTTTAATTCACTGCGATGTAACAAATTACCAGTATGATGCTCTCTTCTCATTTCTATGGGTCACTGAAGCTCTGTTTTCCTAGCTTTTACTGAAAGCTCTAATAATAAAAAAGCTTTAATGAAACAATATGGATGAGAACTACAAGCACTTAATGGCTTGACTGCATGATCTACCAATAATTTGCACAGATAAAATACTGTATGTGGGGTGAGTGGGTGTAAATTAATTCTGCTTTTTTGGAGTAGGCTCTAGATCCTTACCAGATGCTTGCAAATAATTATTCTAGGCTTTAATCTGGCCAGGATATTCTGTCACTTTTGAAGAGTTCTGCTGGAGCGAGAGCGGTCCAGTTGCGCGCTGTGCAGCGGTGCAGCCATCCATCCCCTTGGCAGGACGGGAGTGAGCTGTTGGACGTGCCTGTCGATTCAGCCGGGTTGTGTTGGAGCGCCTGCTGACGTCTGTCTTGAGTTCTGGGTTACGGCATTGAGATGTCAGAGCTTTCAGCAAATATCCTTAGAAAAAAGGTGTCTTGGACATCACACTGAAGCCCCTCAGAGCTGTTACCGTATTGTTCTCCAGGTCAGGTGCTGGGAGGGATAGGCTCAGGGCTTTTTTTCCATCCTTACGTTTGTAGGCTAGCTTTTGCCTAGCTGTGAGGGTTCTGATAACCTGGTAATTAATGGGACTGTGACACGAAAGTGTTGAGCAGCGAGCAGACGATAGGGAAGAGATACTTGGATAACAGCTCCATCCCAGTTGAAAAATGCAATTTCTCTCTTGTACCTGAAGTGCTGTTAGGCTCTGAATTATCCTGGATTGGCTCTAGCTATCATGCGAAGAACAAAGTCTGAATTGAAGCCCAAGCTGGATGCCTAAATGTCGATGTTGCGAATACTCATTGAGGGGGGGTACCGCCACCACACCCTCCCACCCCCCCAGCGACTTTGGGCACGTGTAGATGACTCTGGGCACCTGCAAGTTGCTCTGACGGAGGTTGGTAGGTTTTGTCGCCTTAGTGCTCGTCCCGTCCTGTCCTGAGCGCGTTCAGTGACGCTGTAATCCTGGCATCCCCCGAGACGTGAGAATTCTTCCATTGCCTTAGCAGTGAAGCGATGGATGTAACTCTCTGGCTGTCCTTCTGCCTGTGCCAGCCTTCATTCAGCGGCGGCTGCATCTCCCTGCCAGGTACAGCCTTGGGAATGCGTTCTTCCGGAATAAATGGTCTTTGCAAGTTAAGTTTTTCTTCTAGGAAGAGAATAGTTCAGTTGGAAGAGACCTGCAACGATCGTCTTGTCCAGCTGCAGGTAGGCAATAGGCATCTTCTCTTTCTCTTCTTGGTTCATCTTAAATTTGATGGTGGCAAAAATAAAGTAGTCTAAAAAGTCAAATGTTTTTCTGATTTCATGTTTACCAGGAAGCTGATTCTAGGTCATCAGAGCAGTGTTTGCAGAACTCGCATCCCTCTTAATTCTCAGTCAGTAAACATTTTCAGTCTTGCATACAATGGAGCAAAACCAGCGGCAGTGAAGTAAAAGGGACATTTTAGGTTTCCAAATGTTGTTTTGAAATACTTTGCTCTTCTTCATACAGTAATTTGAAACCATTCAAATTTTCATCTTGAAAGTAAAATTTCATTCTTCAGTAGTACCTCTGTTTTGTGAAAAAAGCTGTGTTTAGCCCGAGGGGAGCTGTGTGGCAATAGAAAAGACGGTCTGTGTGATTTCCTGGATGTAAAATACCTTGTCTGTCTCGGGTGTTGACTATATTCAGCTTTCGGTGCTAGGGATTCCTTTTTTATGCAAGCCGCTTCGGTCTCGGAGTCAGTAAATGCTGTCAGCACTGTGTTATCGCAGCCACCTCCCCTTGGAATTTGTACCCTCAGCCCTACACTGGATCCTCCTCCTTCAGCGCCTTATAGACTGAGACCAGCAGATTCTTCTTCAGCTTTATGCATATGCTGTATTTCACAAAATTCTCTCATGCGTAGTGTTTTGCCGCGTAGCTTATATTTCATAAAGCATAAATTTTCAAAGGATACCTCACCTCTTCAGAGCTAATGAGGAATTAGCAAACGTCCTTTGACAGCTTATTCCAGCAAAAATAATTTCACTGGGTTTTGTTGCCCTTTCCCTGCTCAGTTAATATTAATTTAAATGCCTGGCTTCCGTTTCTGTCTACTGTTTTTTTGTCACGGTTGCTGAGCTCTTTGATAACAGGGACTTTGAGTACCCAGTATCCTCCTTCCAAAATTAAGATACTTGCACACTTTAATAAAATCGCTTCCCATATGTATTTCTGAGAACTGAAGACATTGCAACTGTTTGATGTCTCTCGTTCTAAGACATTTTCTTCAGTTCAGGAATAATTGCTTTTCCTCTCTTCTCTACAGCTTTCTAGTTTTTGCCTAGTTTGGTATCCGTCCTTTTGGCAGTATGTTTATATAGTGAGCTTTTAATCTACTATTTATTGCTCTTACTATTTTTTTTTCCCCCAGAGCTCTTTCCAGAGAGGGAAGTTCTGCATGTTCTTTGTAGTAGTCCAAAAAGCAAGTGTTTTTTTAAGGCCTGTCATTGCTCGAGATTCTGGTTGCCTCTTCTGAAGAAGTGTGTTACAAGAGAATAAACTGGACGGCGGCACGCTGTCACTTCCATGAATGCGGCTGGCTGTAGGAGACGACGGATCCCTCTTGGCCCATGCGAATGGGCGCAGTGCTGGGGGGGGGGGAATACGCGTTTCCTGCTGCACAAAAAGACTTCCAGAGCTTCGGTCAATACTTGCGAGTTAATTCTTCTCCCCTCCTGGTTCGGCTGTGCTCGTGGCCGCGGGCGGGCGGCAGAAGGGCGGTCTTGGCTCTTGGCAGCTTGCAAGTTACGGGCTCTCAGTTAGAAGATGTATTTGTATCATTATGCATGGCAGTTTCTATAAATCTCTAGTACATAGAGGTGGAATTGTCCAATGACTTTCTGAGTACACTAATGCTTTATCCGAAGCAGTGGCAATAATATCGACGCCTCACGCTGCTGGGGAAGGTGGCAAGGCAGCATGAGAAGGACAAGTGCTTCCTCTTACTGTAAATTTGCTGTCAGTGATGCCTGTGCTGCCCGAGACCTTTCGAGTTAATGGGAAATGGTGGGTAGCTGATCCCGTTTGTCTTCTCAATATGGTCTGTGATTTCTTTATAAAACTTTCATATCTCCCCCAAATTGCCTTTGACGTGAAAGAGCCCGGTTCTATGTCCAGACCCCCTTGCTGTCTGTCCTGTAACTCTTTCTGCTTCTCCTGTGTCCTTCTGAAGTGGGTGACAGGAACCAATCCCAAAGGGCAGAGCAGGGTGTTGGATCTCCTCCTGGTTTCTCTCGGTTGTGCTCCCCTCCGTGAGCTGAGCTGACGTTCTGCAGAGCTCCCCAGACAGGCACAGCCGCCTCTGTTCCTGAGTGGTAATATTGGACTGGTTACTGCACATACCCAGCTAATGTTGTTTTTAATCCTGCATGATTTTACTCTCCTTTGGCTTTTGATCCCTCAGCATGGTGAGATTTCTTTGTGATGCTCTGAAGTCAGTTCTGCTTTTTCTATCCTCAGCAAACTTTATTGCTTTATTATCGATCCCCCTTTCCAGATGGCTGGAGCACACAACACACATTTCTGCACAACTCTGCAGGTAACAGCCTCTCACTGTGAAAGCTGGCGGTTTCTCTCTGCCTTTTATCTCGGCTGCTACCAGACAAACGGGCTGACCTCTGGTTAAGATTGAAGCAGCTCTGCCTCGCAGCAGAGAAGTTTCTTTGCCCGTGGTCTGTTACCAGCAGTCGAGCGGACTCGGGCAGAGAATGCCTGCCGAGGGACTGTGCCAGACCCGCACCGACCCTGTGGCACCTTTTACCAGCGCCTGCTCCGGTCTTTGTTCTAGCTCCATCACAAGCAACGGGCCGGACAACGGGAAGCAGCCAGCCTGTAGTTTTTGGGGTCTCCTTTGAGCCCCTTTTTACAACAATGAAGCTTTCGGCACCTGGCACCCTCCCGAGAGCGAGGCGGTCGGGTCGGCTGGTAGGTCAGGTCCAGGTAGGCGTCCTGCGGCGCCGTCACCCCTGCTCCCACGCGGAGGTAGCAGAGGGCAGCTGTGTCCTCCCGCTGGGGTCCGTGCCCGAGGGAGGGGTCCCAGGCAGTGCCGAGAGCCCACACTTGCATGAGCCCCAGATCGCTTAATCTGGGAATGAAATGGAAGTGCATCTAGAAGGGCACAATCCAGAATGACTGGACAGAGTGATTGAGGATGGAAACGTTCTGGATGTTCAGCCCTCCTTCCCCTCGTCATTAAAGACAGTTAATTGTTGTAAGGCCACTTAGATATTTGCTTTCCAATTGAATTTTGAAATGCTCTACTGCCCGGTAGTCACAAGAAGGAACTGCTAACTGTTGTGGGAAGTGCTGGATTATGACTTGATGGAAGATTAATGCCTTGTTAACCTGTGTAGTAAAAAGTCTGTGTTGAGATATAGAACCTTGTGTGGTTTATAAGAGATAGCAAGTCTGGGCTTTTTATTGCCATAGTTTTTAGCTTACTCTTTTAGTCCCACAGTATTAGTCAGCTTGTGCCAGTTACATACTCAATTCTTTCCACTTAACTTTTGAGGTTGCACTATGTCTATCTACTTGTTTTAATTGTTAGCTGCTTTCCTTAAGTTGATGTCTAAACTCATATTCTTCCATCTGTTTTTCGCATGTAGTATCATTCTTGTTTCTTAGTGATCCAGTGATTCATGTATTTGAAGCTGACACTTGAGAAAAAAACGGGTGGAAGCATATAAAAAAAAAATCTTCTGTTGTGCATCTTTGTGTTGAATCGGATGCCGGTTCAGTTCTTCCTGCTACGTGAGTTAATTGCACAGCGTGTTTGCCTGTACTGTGTGTTTTCTTACAGTTGCATTACAAACTAAAAGGAAAAAACCATTCCTTTTTATGTCAGTCATGCCGGTTGTTTTCTGCTCTGAAGAGCAAGTCATCCTGTCCTTGATTCATAGTGGGTCTTATCCAAGCGATTGGTGTATAGTCTCAGCTCCTATTGCAATAACAGCAGAAAAAAAGATCATTGAAAACTACTTAGGTCTTAAAAATGCTAAACCCAGGAACACCTCTTCCTCCTGGTCCCTGCATCTAAGAGTTGCTTTCCTTGTGTATCCGACAATTTGTAACCCAGCTTCCCAGCCGCCTCGGTTGGCTGTTAGTCTCTCCTGTTGTTCACCTGGGTCTTGCCAAGTGCCACACTTCTCTTTGGAAGGCAAGAGGAGCTGCACGCCTCTGCCCTGCGAGGTGCCATTGTAACCGCTGTCCCTAGTGTAGGGAACCCACACGTGCCTTCTCCGGCTGTGCGGCCGGTCGCGGCAGGACAATGCGCTCGTGACCTTCGCGGGGCTGCAGCCTCTGCAGGGATGCGGTGCTTTGGGGAGATTCAGGACAAATTTGTTAATGACTGCTGGAGAATTACATGCTCGGAGAACTGTAACCGTCGGTAGCCAAGTTTGGATGCCTAACATAGCTCTCTGAGGCCAGGGCATATTTCAGTTGTTCACTTTCTCCTGATTTCTCAACCAGAGAATGCAACTTTTTAAGGGAATTGTTGTTGTGCTTGAGTAAATAAAGGAGTCGTGTTTGTTACTGGATTAGAGTGCCTTGTTTTGAAACTTTGGGAGCACATTTTCCTCCTGCCTCTTTGATCCTTTTCCCTTTAACTCCTTCACAATCACCTTATTCCACTTCTCTGGTTTCCATGGTGGTGGAAGTCCCGACTTTCCCCCCGCAACAGTGCAGCACCGGTAACGTTGCCAGGACTGTCCCTGGGAACAGAGCTGGAGAAGCACAGCGTGCCTTCCCCGTGGAAGGAACAAGCGTTCCTTGCTTGCATGTAGGGACTTGCAGAATTTCAGTCGATATTTGCAAATTCTTCCTCTTCCTTCATGGCATAGCATGGCTACTTGGGAGGGGAAGCATGGTTCAAAGATGGTGTTGGCTTGAGCGGCGTGAGAGAGGAACTAGAGGAAATGGCCTCAAGCCGCGGCAGGGGAGGTTTAGGTTGGATATTAGGAAAAATTTCTTTACTGAAAGGGTTATCAGGCACTGGACCAGGCTGCCCAGGGAAGTGGTTGAGTCACCATCCCCGGAGGGATTCAAAAAGCGCGTAGACAAGGCACTTCAGGAGGTGGTCTAGTGGGCCTGGACGATGGTTGGACTCGATGCTCTTAAAGGTCTTTTCCAACCTAAACGATTCTGAGAGATGTGGAAGATCTTCCATCTTTGTGCTGCTATCCCTCTGGTCTGTGAAGTGAGAGCAGCGTCTTGCCAGCTTCTCTGAGACAGCAGTGGAGTCAGAGCAAAACTGTGCAGATGTCTAACGCGAAAGCTTGAAATACATTGCCAGCGATTGTAGATTGCCAGATTATAGAACTGAATATGGACGGTTTTTTCCATAAAAAGAAAAGGATAGTAGAGGAAGTCGTCATGAATAAACTGGAGCAGCAGTGAGACATGCATAGCGGATCAGCGTGGGTAAGTCGCAAGTTGTGTGGAGTCCTGTGTCCCTGAGGATGTCAGCGGGGACCGCGACACGGGCTCGGCAGAGTTCGAGTGGTTGCGCGGGTGTCTGCGAGGAGCTACGCGCATGGTGCAGCGCGGGGATGCGGTGCTGGGTGAGCGCTGAGAGCCGATGGGCTTTGTCACCCACCCCTGTTCAGCGGGTCGGGGGGCAGGAGAAGTGCGGATCTTCCCGAGGGCATGTTCGCAGGGGTCCAGGCTCCTCTCTCTCCTGGTTCCACTGAGGTGAGGCAGCTGAAATAGAATGGGTGCAGGAAAGTTGTACTTTTATGGTTATATTTTAAGGTCATCTTTCTGGTCTATTAGCAAAGGCTTCCTGATAAATGCTCTTGGAAACAGGGTCAGGTATTTGTATCTCTTCTGAGTTTTCTATCCTTTTGTCTACATGAGAAGTTAGCCAGTAGCACAGGCAGATATCTGGGGAACCTTGGGCTTCTATTTGTGCAGAATTATATTTAAAAGTGGTCTATATAAACCTTCTAGGAAGAGTCAGTCTCATCTTGCCCACAACTCAAACTTTGATCTTGTCTTTGAATGGATTTAGCCGCACTGTTTTCCTGTTGGTTTTTTCCTGTGTAAGGGCAGCATTTAACCCTGGGTGAGCAATGGCGTAAGACGCAACACTAGGAAAATCTGAAATACGAGGCTGAAGGGGGAGAGAGTGCAGATTTCACCTCTCAGTAGGACCCTTCTGAATCTCGTTAGCAGCAGAGATGTGCGAAGTTTTCGTTCTTGCTGACCCAGTGTGTTACTCTCAGCTCTCGCAGCGTTGTCCATTTGACTTCCACCACCCATCACCTGCCAGCCCAAATCTGTCCCAGCCCAGAAAGTCTCGGTTTAGGAAGACTTGGCTGGAGCAGCTGATCTCAGATGCAGGGCTGTGGGAAGCAGCAGAGAGCAGAGGAGCCTCTTCCCAGCGCTGCCGGCACGGTGCTTCCCCTGCCCCGGCACCGAAGGCTGCTGCCGAGCAGGGAGAGGATGAAGCCGTGGCCGAAAGGTGGAGGAAGAGTCTGATGGAGCTGGGACTGAGAGGCTGCGGGGACTCGTGATGCTGCTGGCAACCCCGCAGGGAAGCAGGCAGGACCAAGAGCGGGGGAGCAGAGCAGGAGCTGGGAGAGGAGGGTGATGGAGGAGACGTGCAGACTGGGAGCATGTGTCAGCGAGGCTGCGGGAGCTGGCGGGCTGTAAAGAGGGAGCGTGAGATGCCTGAGGGGGAGCAGAGGCCGTCAGAGGATGCAGCCGATGGGAGCCGAGGGGAGAGCTCCTGGGATTAGGTGGCAGTGGGAGTCTAGAGCTGCCTAACATGGGGGGCGGACAAGAACTAGGATGGGGCGAGACTCAGGACCAGAATAGGACAGCTGGGAGGAGCTGGCTTGAGAAGCACGGGCTGGGGCGGTGCTTTTCAGCTTTTGGAAAAGGAATGATGAAAGAAAGACAGCAGTTCAAGTGTGGTAGGACAAACATACATCAAAATGTTTTTTAGGATGTATTGGGTTTGGGTGCTCTTAATTCGTGTGCTCTCCCGCCTCTTCCAAACTGAACGCAGTGTTCCCATCAGAAGTTTGCGTGCCTGCCTCACGTGACTTCCGTGAGCTCGGTACTTCCAAAGGAGAAGAGGGAGTGCTTGTCGAGGCATCTTCTCTCCAGGACTTTGTTCTCCATGAAAATTCTCTGGAAGTATTAGGTTCCACATGCTCCCGTCCCTGGTCCTCCCAGCTTGTCATCAGGTGGCTGAATATGTTCACTTTCAGAAGCAATAATCATGTGGTTGGGTTGTATTGAGAATTTTAGCCAAAACTTTATTTCTTTTTGTACGTCTTTGCACAATGGCTTCTTGCAGAAACAGCTCTGCAGGGCACAGGGCTGATTTCCATAGGTCCGTGAACTTTTTCGATTGTGGGCAGCAGATTGGACAGATCAGTTTTGAGTAAAACGCTCAGAACTAAAAGGAAAAAACAGGGTTAGACTCTTTCCATCAGGATGTAGAAAGGACATCCAGCAGAGTCAACCACTCTCTGAATACAGCAGTAGCAAATACGGCTCTTCAAGCAGTGGCACCCCTTGCTTTCCCTGCCAAGCGAGCCACCCGTCAGACTTGTCTGCTGGTGTGACTTCCAGCCGGCTCTCGTTACAAATAGGGGCCTTGCACCACCTCGAGCCTTTCGTTCTGGAAATAAGTGCCTGTCTTAGCTTGGCCCAAGTGGGGTTAGAGAGCCCCTTGGCCAGCCTTTTCTCACCCTCTGTTCATGGTGCCCTTGGAGCCAAGTTCAGGACTCGCAGTGACAGTCAAGCAATCTGCAAAATACCAGAATATGGATAAAACTGTCAGCTATCTGCTGTGGGTGATGTCATAAAGACCATTTCCCATTTTATTTTTAGGCCATGAGAAGGGGGAGAAAAACAACATAATGATGGGTCTGAAACAGTGAAGACAATTGCAGCAGTCCTATATTCATTTCCTCAAGTAATGCTTTTATTTTGCATCATTGGGGATGATGTGTCTGTTTTTCTTCTATTAGATCTCTTACTTATTTGGATCTGATGAATCTTGCTCCTGGCACCTTTTCTAGGACTACGGTAATGTATTTAAGGAAGAGGTTCACCTGTTCCGTTGCCGGGAGATTGATTGTGCTCGCTCCCCGTACCGAGAGAAAGCCGCCGCAGACAGACAGTGATGCGGTTCCTAGCATACCCTGCATCCAGGATAAACACGACCATATGGTGCCAAGGAAGTTTGTTGCGGGCCTGAGCTGCAGATAAACACTACAAGCTGTTATTTCACAAGGGTTGCACAGGATGAAGATTGTTGTAAAGAAAACAAATAGTGTCACAGAAACAGAAATCAGATTTGCGCTGACGTCTGTTAGGACTTCTCTGCTCCTCCAGAGACTCCGTCTGAGACGAGTCCCTGCTGCTCCTGCCGCATGGCGAGTGCTGCCGCAGCCACCAGGCATCGCGCCTTCGTCCTCATCCTCGGCCGTGGGACACGGTGCCCTACACCGAGAGCCTCGGTGCGCTTGTCTACACAAGCCTTTTGCCGGTTGTCAGCTTGGGGTGATGGCAGAGTCTGGTTTAGGTCCCAGTTTGAGCAGGGAAGGGCATCAGAGGGAGAAACGCGGCAGCTCTTGGGAGTACGCTGGGGGCTAGCTAGTGATCAGAAGAAAGCTCTTCTGTTCCTGGTGGCCATCCTAGTCTCCTCATGGTTTTACTTTTCGCATGTCTATTACCTTTAAGTAAAAGAAACAGCCCCCCCGCCCCATTCCCAAAGAAACAGAGTGGATTTATGGATAAAATCACTTTTTTTTTTCTTTTTTAATATCCTGGCTCCCATAAATAGAGCAGGGTTCAATCTTGCAGAGTTATAACTGATTCAGGAAGGTCTACGGTGTACAGAATGCATTTTGGAGACCCTGCGGTGGGATAAGAACTATTTAAGGCAACAATTGAAGAGATCAAGTCTCTGTGCTCTAAAATGAGGTTTTATTCTTTTCTTTCTTTACAGAAGCAAAATAATCATATAAAGTGTACTTATGGAAGGGTTTCCTGCAGAAATTGCTTTCAGCCCAAGGTTAAGATGTTTTGGTTATCGCATCACTGCTAGCGCAGGCTCCTAAACTTAGCATGAAGCAAGCAAAAATTGTTTGTTATGAAGCAGGTGAAGAAAAAAAGGAAGGCAAAAAAATTAGTGTTGACATCTAGTGTTTCACTGAGATGATGTGGCCTTGGTTTCCCCCTCATCTTCCGCAAATCAATGAAGCCTGGAAAATGTAGTAGTTATTAAATGTCTTTTTATTTGATTTGGTAAAGCACGATGATACGGTTAAAAACATGCAAAGTTTAGAAGTCATCAGACTTCTGCACCAAAAGAGATCGGGCAGCTGTTTGCGTGCCTGAAAAAGGCGTCTCAGAGGACGGGGGGGAGGAAGAGTCCGTGGTGACGGCCTGCGCCTGTCCGTCGGGCACAGGGTGGTTCGTGCCAGGGCTTTGCGTCTTGGCGATTCCTCAGGCTGGTTGCCGTAACCCGGTCGGCTCTGGCTAGGCGTGCGTATTGCTGGCACCAGAGGGGTTGGCCATGTTTTGGGAAGCCAGCCTAGCTACCTAAACAGCAGCTCTTGAAATTATTTGAAATTCAGTACATCACGAACGTAGCTGTGTCTACCTACTCATCTCGAAATTGAGCGCGCGCCCGTGCGCTTGTCCTGAGCGTTCTCTGAGGTGTTGTCTTGGGTCCGGGGGAGCTGAGAACACAAACCTGAGGACTTGGGCCTCCACCTCCCCACCGAGGTAACGGGCAGCTTTCGCAGAAACTTCTCCTTGGGGCGGTCGGTCTTCTCCACGACGCGAGACGGATGCGGAGCGCTCGCCTGTGACCAAGGACCACCCGGTGTAAAAACTTGTCATCTGTGGGTGCTGGGGACCTGTGCTGCCGGGGGCACCTGGGACCGGCTTCTTCCCGCAGACGAGCTGGCACGGCCGCTGCGGGCATCCGTCTTCCCGGGGTCTTCTCACGAAAGGTGGAAACCCTCTTTTCCAGGTCTGCAGTGCGTGTGCCAGCTGTGCGAGCACACCAACTTCACCTGCCAGACGGAGGGCGCCTGCTGGGCCTCGGTCATGCTGACCAACGGGCGGGAGGAGGTGATCAAGTCCTGCGTCTCCCTCCCGGAGCTGAACGCGCAGGTCTTCTGCCACAGTTCCAAGAACATCACGAAGACCGAGTGCTGCTACACCGACTTCTGCAACAACATCACCCTCCGCCTGCCCGTCGGTAAGTGCCGTCCGACTCCAAAATGCTGCTCAAACGCTTGCGCGATAGCTTGAGGGTGCAGAAATACCGCGCGGAGCCTGTGACCGTGAGAGCCAGCTAACGGGCGTTTGAAAGGCTGGCTGTAAAAGAGTAGCTATTTTTTCCCCACCTTGTTTCAGACGGGAAAATCTAAACTGCAAGTCTCTTTGGGGAAGAGTGGATTTCTTGCATCTCCTAAAGATATTCCAAATGCTGTCTTTGACAGCCCACGAGGCATTAACCGTGAAGATGAAAGGAAGTGTCTGTAGGAAACAGACTCGTAACCTGACAGATGTTATGAGCTGGAATATCTTAAGGGAGTTTGTGTTTTGACTCGGCATTAGTCCGGGTGTTAGAAAGACGATATCTGATGTACTGGGGACTTGCCATGTGAATTAGCACTGTGAGGAGCTGAGAGCTGTTAGCTGGTGCAGTACAAGGAAATAATTAAGACCTTGCACTGGCTGAAGTTTTACAGTCTCAAACACCATTTGAAAGACCTGCTTTAGATGGCTCGGGTAAGGATTCAGACTAGAGATGTTTGGGAAGAAGGCAGTTGGCTGTAGGTGCTGACTGTGAAATGCATATGGGAAGTGCAGCCCGTCTTTTCGGGCAGACAAGTGTCTGGGTTGGGAGTGTGGTTTGACCCGTGATGGGGCGGTCCCCCAGCTCTCCGCGTTGTCCTTGGCCAGTCCGTGTCACCGAGTGCCGTGTCTTTGCGATCTGGACTGATGAGCAATTACCGCGGGTTATGTTGCTGTGCCTGTGTGTTAGAAGCAAAGGGTTTGCAGCGGCTCCAGTGTGGTCAGGAAGGCAAATGTGTCCGCTCTGTTGATGCGGGTCGTACTGCACGTAGGGTCTTCTGCTGGGGGGCGAAAGCAGTAAAGGACGCCAGGTTATTGCTGGGGGTTGTCTTTGGCCGATGCGGTTTCAGCAATCTTGTTAGCCTGTCTTGAACTTTGGGCTTCTGCGGTTCATTTTAGCGCCTTGCGAGGCAGCTCTTCTTTGGTGTTCGATCGGTATCATTGATTCTTGCCCAGCAGGGATGAGAGGGTGTCAGATTCCTGGTGCCAATTAGGGGGAGGAAAAAGATTTGTACTTCCAGGAGCTCTGTGTATGACAGGGCTGGTGCAATACTTGAGTCTGCCAGACTCAATATTGTGTAATGAAATTGATTCAGTGCTTTTTAAAAATAAATATTTATACTGGTTTTAGGTTTAATTATTTGACTCTTCTTTCCAAGATTTGTGTTTAACCCAGGCTCTTTTGAAAAAGCTGTAAAAAGTACTACGTAATCAGATGATACCTTTCTACATACTTGTACCAGTGATAGATGTTACAGGTAAGAAAGACGCAAATTAATACATAATTTCCCATTATAACTTGCATTTAAGCTGCTATCATACGGTACTTCAGAGAATTGAAAAGGCTCTTGCTGGAAGGACTTGCTGTATCACGTAAGATACAGGAGGGCAGACCGTGGGGGAGCTGCGGTGGTAGCCTTGGGGACCGTCACCTCCCGGTGCGGACAGGCAGATGCTGGATGCTGCCGGGGGAAGGTCTGTTCCCACCGGCCTCTCCGGAGGAGCCAGCCTAGGTAGGAGCCTGACACCTGGGAGGTCTGTACCCCGGTACCTCATCTCACCCGTTGCATGGCGTGGCAATGAGGGTTATTTATTTTTCGTTCCGTTGAGAACAGAAGGGAGATGCTAACAGTGGTCTCGCTCTAGAAGTAAAATACCACGTTTGTTTGGTTTTTTTTAAGTTGGGGTGCTGGAATCTTGGGAGAAAACTGCTATTTATAGAGGAGTGCTGGTTGCACGGCTGTCGTCCTAGTGCTTGCAAAACCTCTGGTTTCGTATTTCAGTACCAGAGAAAATTACTTAATTGTTTAGAGCAAAGGGCTCAGGCTAAAAATTGGGGGAATTCACGTTGGTCGAAAATTTGACGGTGCCGAGGTTGTTTGTTTGCTGGTCTTTTCTGACAGCTGCTCTTCACATAATTCCCATAATTGGAGGAAAGCTTCATTTGGGCCCCAGTAAAAGCACGCTTTCCAAGGGGCGTTGCTGACTGGGAGGGTGAGGGAGCTGGGCTGCAGGAGCCGGGGCTGTCCCGCGTTGCCCCTGCAGCCCCCGTGCCCTTCGCGTCGGAGGTTTCGAGCCAGAGGCGTGCCTGCCGTGGGGGAAACCAGTTTGAATGCCATTGCCGAGGCTGCCTTTGCAGGTGTGTTCCTGTGCTTAGGAAATTGCTGTTTCCAAAGCGAGTTTTTAGGCAACTCCTTGCCCAGCTTGCATTTTTTTCCTTCTTTCGCTTCTGGTCTTAATATAGCACTCGGAAATCCAAATCTAGATCTTGGGTTCGTCTCCGAGGGCAAGAAATTTAAAGTGGAGGCAGCCGTAGCAAGTGACCAGCACCAGAACTGTCAACTGGTCTGACAAAACACGGAGGCAGTTCTAGGTTTAGCAATTAGTCCCTTATCTTACTGACGTCGTAGAAGTTTTTGTTCCCACCACTGAGCCTGGGCTAGCAAGTTCCCCAGCCTGTACTTACTCTTCCTGGGGCCAAACACCACCCTCCACCACAACCAAATGGAAGCATCAGGGTCTAAGAAGCTCCGCTGGTCTACTCCAGGGCTGCAGGTAAAGGTCTGGCATCTACGAAACGGCTCTTCTCCGTGCCGACCTGCTTCGGCTCGACTCTGTGTTAATTACCAAGGGCTTGTGTTGAGAATGTTACCAAGAGTGACTGGCAAACAATCAAATGACTTGCAGCCTGAGGATCTCCGAGAGCAGACGGCAGTTTGTTGTGATTGCCTGTGCATGAATTTCCGTAGTAAAGCTGTAGATGGCATTGCGTGCCGCAGTCAGCGGTACAGCTCTTGTTACTGTGCCTTGCATGGGGGGAGGCTGTTCTTGGCTTGAGTTGTGTATTTTCAGACACTGTAAAAAAACCATCTTGAAGGGCAGATTCTACCTGGATATCTGCTTTTTATATACTTCCTGATGTTGGCGGGGACTTCGTTACAGGCTTTTGCGCTAACAGGTGCTGAGTTTCAAAGTGCAGGAATTAGTTTGCAGTAATTGGGGTTTTTCTGTGTTACCTTGAATTCGTTTCCGGGTTTCTACTGTTTTAAGTGGGATACTTTCTGCCCCAGCAGGTGACTTGAGGTGACGTTCCTCTGTCAGTGGGATGTCGTAACAGGGCTGCAGAAAACAACCTGTGTGCCGCTTCCTCGACGTGCCTTTCTGTGAATCTCTCTCTGTAGGAGAAATTGCCTCTGTGCACCTCAGCATGTAACAGGCTGTTTTGAGGAGTTGCTAATAAGATCTAGAAGACTTCTTCCAGTTGTAGACTTGTGTCTCACAGGATTTTCAGGCCATATTTGAGACCTGGGAGACAGTACTTGCTATCTCTGTGTCGTTTCCCCCCCCCCTTCCCACTCGTGAGCAGGATTTACCCAACCCACGAGCCCTTTCATGCTGCTATTCATGCTGACCTCTTGATCTCTGAACACCTCGTGACGCTGGATATTAAGTCTCCATCTTTACAGATGCTGAAGATTGAGGCTGGATGGGTGCAGGTGGGTTTGGAAGTTTGTCACAGGATTCTGGGCTTTCCGACCAGACTGCTTTCAGAGGCTGCCGAAAGAAAACGTCAGCCTCTCCGGGGAAAAAACATGGGGACGCGTTCAGTGTGTACAGCTGCACGTCCATGAGTTGGTGGGGAACTTCAGCACAGCAAAGAATTCTCTGGTTTTAGGGTTCTTCCTTCAAAAGTACCTCTGTCATTCCAGCAAAAGGCAGCCCACAGCAAGAACGGTCTGCTCTCTGCTCTGTTCTGGGTGGCCTGGCGCAGCAGCAGCGTCTCTAGAACTTGAGCTGGAAAGCATATGATTTCTGTTCTGTATTTGCATAATGGAATATGAGTCAGAGGAGAAAGGAGGCTTTATGCAACAAGATTAAGCTAATAGTGGGATTAACAAACTGTGTAATAAGTAATTTGCCGGCTCTCTTCTTTATTCCTGTTGCCCAAACTGTACAAAGGCACAAATGGGCCTCATATCACCTACAGTGGCACACGCTGGGATGAAAGAAAGGCAAAGAGAATAGAGTTCCTAAGACAAACATCCCTTGAGTGTGTTCATATTGCCAAGAGAGACGAATGGTACCAATTAGGCTAATTGTCGGGCAAGATTCTTGTATTTTGTTGGGGTTTTTTAATATTACCTATAGGTTTTGCATGAACAAATAACTACTCATCGTTTACCTGTTTGAAGATGCCTAAAGGCATTAAAAGCCTGCTAGGAGAATGGGATACGTGGATATGTTAGTGTTAAAGAAGTCAGACACTACTGTACCAAAAGTTTTATGAGGTATATATTAATGCAGAAAATGAGACAGGTCGGCCTTCACCAATAACTTTCTGCATAAAATGCAGTGTTTGAATGTAGGTTATAAGGGATATCTCCTCAGTTGTTTATGGACCTTGAGAGCTTCCCCACGACCTGAAGGGCAGAGATGGGCAGGCTGGGCTGCGGTTCGGTGCAAAGCTCTGGCTTTCCCTTTCCTTTCTTTTTGGCTCGTCTGTTATCGAACAAGATGAAAAGTTCTCGTGTTGTTTTCCCAGCACGTGCTCGGTCCAAGAGTAGAGTTAGAAGGAAGGTGTAGATGGCGAGTGAAGAGACAGAACAATTCTTCTCGCTAACTCTCCTAAAATGTTAGCAATGGATAAAAACAGGGAGGATGGGGAATGGCACAAAAAAAGAAGAGGAGGGGAAATATTTTTATGTATTTGTTTCTCTTCTGTGTGCCCACTTTGTTTCCTCTTAACTGATGGTTTCCAAAAGCCACAGCTAGAGTTCAGCGGCCAACATCAACAGTTTGTGTTGCTGCTCTGCTGCGAAGTAGTAACAGAGATGCGGTGTAGCTGGTTGTTTTCTCTTTGGGGGTTTTTAATGAGAAAAAAAAGAGCTTGTCTGCTGTGGCACAGACAGCCTGGGATGGAGGTCAGGACTCAAAAAAAAAAAAAAAGTG
Organism: Elanus axillaris; assembly: GCA_026212715.1. Taxonomy (NCBI): domain Eukaryota; kingdom Metazoa; phylum Chordata; class Aves; order Accipitriformes; family Accipitridae; genus Elanus; species Elanus axillaris. The sequence continues at coordinate 53,169,549 of JANZLQ010000001.1, read as the reverse complement.
GGGAGGCAGAGCTGCTTGTGAGCAACCTCCATCTGGATCTAGTGCCTTCCAGCCTGCCAGGGTGGGCTGAGCCTGGTCAGGGCGCTGTGGGGAAGGTGGGATCGGGAAGGTGGGATCGCTGGGACCTGTGCAGACCGGCGTGAGAAGAGCTTCAGTCCAGAAGCGGCTGGCCTGAACACATCAGCCTCTGCGTGATGGACGTTCTCTTTCTGGCTGCTCAGCCGCAGCTGTTGGGGACCCAGGAGGTGGGCTGCAAGCACGGGCTGTAGAGGCGCAGAGCTGCCCGGAGGCTGGAATAGCTGTGCGAGATGCACCAAACCCGATTCCTCTTCACGTCGGTCCCGTTCCATGCTGCGCCGCTAGTGCGGTTCCTGGGATAATCCCCCAGCTGGGCTGATCTTCCGAGGTTCTCCTCAACGGAACCCGTGGGCAGAGCTCCAGGCTGTCATAGCTGCTCTGTGGATGTCTCGTTCTGCAAATATTCCGCATGCTTTTGTCCGTCTTGGCCGTGCCAGACTCGTGCTCTCTGGAGGGACTGGTAAGAATATAGCTGTGCAAAGAGAAGGCAGGGCTGGGGTCAGGGGAGCGGGGGAAACAGCAATTCGCGTAACGTGTCTGTTTATCTCCTGGCTGTGTCCCTGAAGGGTTTGCCTGAACTTCTGGATCCTGAAGCAGACCTTTCCCAGCTGATTTCTGGATGTCATGAAAGGGGTGACGGGGTCTGTGGCCATGGTGGAAGCTGGAGAAACTTAAATTTTAGACTCTAGTCCAAATTGTGTATTCTTGAAATTGTTTAAAAGTATTCTGTGTGTCTGACTAGAGCCTCCCATTAGATGCAATATGTTTTCTTACTACGTTGGAAAGAATACATCATTTTCTCCCCGAGTAGCTTAGGAAGTTAAACATGCATGGTTCAGGGCTTTTAGAAGTCTTGCGGTGCCCATTATATGTCAAAAGCAAGGCAGATGTTGTGTGTGAGACCGTCTTTTCCATTGAAGAGGAAAAAAAAATCCTTCCTTTTTTTTGCTGCCTAAAAGTACTATTTTGTTTACACAGCTTGGAATATAACTATATCATATTGTGAAATTGCTAAATATTGCCAGATGTGCTATTTTTGTTTCATACATGGCAAGATGTCTTCAGCTTCTATTCTTGACTAGTAAGTCATTGAATAGCACATTCGAAATCAGATTGCAAAATGTTATGATTAGTGGTGTTGATTTGATGGTTTTAGGTCGTCATGAGGGATTTTCTTATTTCCCAAAGCGTTTAACGTTGCACAACTGCTGTAAACATTACCACACTTATCTGGTGATGTTGCCTTTAATTACTGTTTGTACTTTGCACGTCGTGTGTTTTGCGCTCGTGCCGATTGTCGCTCCTCCTGTGTGTGGTTTGTGCTGTGGGATCGCCACGGATCCCCGAGGGGCCATGGTGCGCAAGCCCAGCAACGGGCATGGCTGCGGTCCTGGCTGCAGGGCACCGTGCTGCCAGCGGTCGGGAATGAAGACGGCCCACGACCAACTGTCGAGCAGAAATCACAGCGCGGGGACTTCTCGAGTCTCCGGCGTGTGCTCTCTGAAGAACTGGAAAGGGTTTGAGTAGTTGCCACCAGCCTTCACGCGCACTTCGGGACAGCCAGTAGACTAAAGGATGACAAAGGAGGTTTCTGGTTGACTCCTTCCAAGAAGCTTCTCTAGACGGTCAGGATCTCTTCATTTGCCAGGAATTTGGTGGAGACCGCGTGCGCAAACCGGCCTGGACGCCTCAGCGTCCAGTCTCACTGCTGACTTGCCTTCTGCACTTGAGCTCTCTCAACTTAGCAGCATCTCAGAGGAGACCTGTAAGCATTGCTGAACTTGATGTTTTTCTGAACAACTGTCACTGCATAAGTCATAAAGCTGGCGTCTGTTTGTATTCCTCATGCTGGGTGTCACCCTCCTGAGCGGGTGTGGGAGAGGCTCTGAATTTTGCTCCTGCTTTGCTCCGATGTCTCACTCCGCATCCCCAGAATGGCCATGAGTGTCCTTGTCTCCGTGCTCCCTCCTCCGTCCTCCTGCTCCAGCCAAGGCTTCTCCTGCTCCTTGCCCCAGAGCGTCAAAATGAACTTGCTGGCCTGCTGTGCTCACTCCATTCCTGCTAGGCCTGCCACTTTCTGCAGCCTGCCCTGCTGCTTGCCTGGCTCCCAAAACGCCATATGGGAGGGAAATAGCTCTAAAAATTAAGCTCTATTGCAGTTCTTTCACAAAGCCTGCTCTGCAGTTCTTTGACGATACAAATTGTGCTCATATATGTTTTCAGTAAAAATGTATCGGATCGCTTCTCTGTTAAAATTGGGGACTTTTTTTATTATAAGAATGGTTTTGTTGCTTTTTTTAAAGATACACTGAGCATTTTTTATGAGCCCCTTAGAATTCTGCGATGAAACCTGTTTCAGTGGTTTACAGCGTACAAACAGTGCACTACGACTTAGAAATTGTCGTGTCCCAGAAGCTTGAACCGCGTTGTTGTCTCAATTCTGTTGCCAAATCTAGGAACCGAACCTAGATTTGCAGAATGCACAACAAGGTAACGTAGGCACAGCCAGCGTAGTAATATGGCTTTAATATTAAAAACCTTTCAAAAATCGGTACTTTCTTTTAGGTTTCTCGTGAGACAGGAGCATGTCCTGCAACGAAAAAGAGTGCTTGTGGAAATGCACGTTGCTCCACTCGCCTTGCTCCACGCCTCGATCCTTTGTGCTTGTTGTCATCACCCAGCTGCTCTGTTAGCTGCCAGTCTGAAGCCACGGCCTGTGCGGTCTCCCCGAAGGCAGGGCGAGGATTTGCCGGTAGGACCGCTGGTCGCTGCTGCTCCCGGCAGGGAGAATTGCTGCTCCGGTTCAGGGCGCTGGGCTCGTGTGCCAGTCGGCAAAACCCTTCCGAGTCCCTCTTCCCGCTGGCTGTCATGGCTGTTCAAAGCTTCCTGATTCTTTGCCTTTTGATACTGTTTGCACCGGCCTAGGAACAATCAAGTTTTCTATTTTGTTGATCGGGGAACAAGTTAACTTTGCACAGCTAACTTCGCTCCCGGCAGTTCTGAGGGATGCGTGGCTTGACAAGGTCCTTTGAAGAAGCAATAACTCTATTGTGGAAGTAACTGGAGGACAGTGACACTCAGTGCTGAGGGCCATCAGGCTGCTGCTTCTGGGCCTCCAGGTCACTGACGTGACTTGCAATTTCGGCTACTCCCAAAATTCGGACTACAGCGTACACATCGCTTAGCATTCGCTGAGGCGGAGAGAGGGGCTTTTTGTTTTCTGGCACGGCTAAGGGGTGACTTCGCACGGTGTGGAGGTCATGATTCTTGCATCTTCTGCAGCCTTTAGAACCGGTGTTTGGTACTTGCGATACTGAGTGTTGATGGGGTTTTTGGGGTCGTGTTTCTGCTGTGTTTTATTATTTGGGGGCGGGGGTGCTGGTTGATTGTTTGGGGGTTTGTTTGTTTGGGTTTTTCTTGGGTTTTTTAAGTTTATTTACAATTTGGGGGGCCTTAGAGGGATTTGTGTCTGTGTGCACGTGCAAGTAAATACCTTGGTAATGTATTCCTATAGCTTCTTGGTGTGCTTTTTACCCCTATATGGAAAATGGAAAATTATCTAGGACAGTCCCGTTTCTTGACCCCTGTGAAACACAGCTTCATGAACACAAATTCCAAAAGCGTTCTGTCTTAGAAATCCTATGAACGCCTCGTTTACCAGAACTTTGTATTTCCGTATGTGTTAAGTGTTAGGAAATGGTTTTTTCCAAGGATTTGTCTTCAGCAGGGACAGTGTGCCGAGAAGTTTATACACCAACTTCCCAGCGTGGGAAGGGCGCTACGCCCACCGGCTGTGAAGCCGGTAAGGTGTCTATCTCTCATTGAACGCAGATTACCTGCGTGTGGAGCTGCCGCCCGTGCTGCTGCGTGTGGAACGCAAGTTGCTGGCTGTCGGGGTGGTGGGGGGCTACGTCTCGGGTGGGCTCCCACAGTGGCCTTGCTGGTCCCATCTCTTGATCTTCTGCAGTGGGGAGGTGGGGGATCAGCTCACTGCAGACAAACGGCGTTTTGCCAACGCAAACAGATTAAAACCGCGTGCTCTGTAGGGTCCGTGCTGCGGTTTTTTGGAACTAGAGTTGCAAGGAAATGTTCTTTGGGTGTTTGTCGTCTTGCGTGGTACTGGGAGGTGGGGTGGGAGTAGCTGGAGAAGCTGGTGGCCAGGACGCGCTGTGCTGCGAGAAGTGTGTGTGGGTTTAGTAACGGATAAGTGGAGACGCAACCGGACAGGACCCTGCGGGGAGGGGTCTGCGGAGCTTTCCTGGGGCTGTTCCGGGGGCAGGCACGGCGATGCTCCGCACGGCTCCTTACCTCCAGCTGTGCTGCTGCCAGCCACGTGCTGCCGAACGTCTCCGCTGGCATTTCCTCGAGGAAGCGCTGGTGGGGCGATCCGCCCGAGACGCTGGTGCTCGGTGGGGATCACGGTGCTAACCCGAGCCCAAGCGACCCGCAGAGAAGGCGTGGGTTGGGAAAGATGCCGTAACTTACAGAAATGCGGTCTGTCTCGCTGCAACCAGTGCCAGCCAGGACAACGGTGGGAAATCATTAAATCTTAACATGTCGTCGCGCCACAGCCCTTCGCTTACTGTCTTTTTCCCCCCACCCCGCTCTCTGTTGTGTCTTCCCGAAGCGTCGGAGTCTCCCGGCAGAGCTGGCGCGGGGCCCGTGGTGCTGGCGGTGACGGTGGCGGTGCCGGTCTGCCTCCTGTCCCTCGCGGCGGTGCTGGCGGCGTGTACCTGCCAGGGCCGGCGCTGCGCCCGCGGCCGGCCGAAGCAGCCCAACGTGGAGGAGCCCCTCTCCGAGTGCAACCTGGTGAGCTCTGGGAAGACGCTGAAGGATCTCATCTACGACATGACGACCTCCGGATCCGGCTCCGGTACGTGGGGGCTGCCCGGCCGCCTTGCCCGCCACCCTCGCCTCGGCGTGGCTGCCCTTGCTTCGCCGACAACTTGCGGAGCAAATTTTCCTGGTGCTTAACCCAAAGGCAAATGTGCCACCGTGCTCGTAGGGTGATGACCGTTGCCTGCTGGGTGGAGGTGGGGGTCTTATCCCAGAGCCTCCGATGCCAGGGATGACTTTTGTGTCAAGGGAGGTTTTGTGCCGATGCGCTTGGCCACACCTTCCAGCGGCGACCGGGCTTTGTTTGCTCTTTTTCCGTCAAGTTACAAAAGCTCGATTCTTTGTTGGAATGGAGGAGTTAAAAAAGTTAATTCAGAAGCCAGATTCAAGTGTGAAACAAAACATTGCTGGCTGATGTGGCGTAGCTGATAACGAAAGGGACTAAATTTAACCGAGTGAGTCACGGTGCCACTCCTGAAATTTTTATAGCGGTGGCAAAATAACCTTACTGACAATTCTTGTTTTGAGCAGAACACCAGCCTTTTTAATATTTTCCCCGTTTCTGGTATCCTATCTACTATGATGCCTCCATTGCTATGGAGAACTTGTTAAATCAAAGAAATGCAGAAATGAGGTGGGAATTAAACAATGCCAGCTCCTCAGGCTGGTGGCACATCTGTACAGCCCTGCTTTTTTATTTTTATTGTTTTTTATGGTTTTTTAACTTTATTTGGGATTAAGGGTCCCTGTGTCACACAGGTCTTCTGGCTTTGCTGGAGAATATACCTGCGCGGTGGCTTACTCCTTAGAGCGGTGGGAGGGGAGGAGAGAGCTTTGGGCAGGGCTGCTGGACGTGGCCTGGCGGAGCCAGGGGCCGGGTTACCTACACAATAGATCTTTCCTAGGAATCACTGAGGAATACCGGCCGCCTTGCTGTGATGTTGCACAAGCCTTCTGATCCTTCGACAGAAGACGTGAGGGTGCGGCAGGCGCTGCCCGGCATGGGGGCTGGCAGGGCTGAACGTCCAGCCCCGGCATTTCCCAGCGCGCGGTGATTGCCATCTGCCGCGGCTTTTCACGCAGGCGTCACAGGCCGTCTTTTTCCCTTTGCCAACAGAACAGCAAAGCCGGGCTTGTGTTCCAGGCGGGCCGTGGCGTACGTGCCGGTTTTTCAGGCCCTTTCTGTTTCTGTCCCCTGCCCCCTTGTCTGAAGGGTGTGTAATGCCTGTTGTGACCCAAACTGTGTTGCGGCTCTTGAAGGCACCTGTGGAGCTTGTCCCCAGTGGAATGGGCGTTCCCCGGTATCCCCTGGCAGGCTAACAGGCGCCGGGCTGTCACCAGCACCCATCAAAACCTGATGCTCTGGTCTTCAGGCTGCACGGAGGGCTCGCACGCAGCTCGCTTCGGGACTGAGAGCCTCTGTTGTACCTAGCGACAGGCCCGAGGTGTGCTCGTCCGGCAAGTGGCATTGAAAAGGATGATTTGGGGAGGTTTTGGTTGGGAGAGGATTTTCCCGTGGTCCTCTTTGAAAGCCAAGTCATGAGTACAGCTCACTGGGAAATGTCCAGCTTTGGGATTAAAGATCACCGCTGAACTGTTTCACAAATGCCCATCTCTTCTTTTTAAACTAGGTTTACCTCTGCTCGTACAGAGAACAATAGCGAGGACTATTGTCCTGCAGGAAATTGTAGGAAAAGGCCGATTTGGCGAAGTCTGGCGGGGAAGATGGTGCGGGGAAGATGTAGCCGTGAAAATCTTCTCCTCCAGAGACGAACGGTCCTGGTTTCGGGAGGCAGAAATTTATCAGACGGTTATGCTGAGACACGAAAACATCCTGGGCTTTATTGCTGCTGATAACAAGGGTACGCTGCGCGTTGTGCCGAAATCCCGGGTGCCTGTCTCGGAATTGCCCCCGCTCCCATCTGAAACACCACGTTGAACCTCGCCGTTGTCCTGAGCTCCTTCCCGGTGGGGCGGCCGGCAAACTTGATTGTTTGCATGCCTGAGCCGGCCACAAAACGGGGAGGGCTTTTCCTGGCTCGTTTCTTTTTTAATAAAGCTGAGTAATCTTGCTTCCTCCGGGCAGATAATGGGACGTGGACTCAGCTCTGGCTTGTCTCCGAGTACCACGAGCAAGGGTCCCTGTTCGACTACCTGAACAGAGGCACGGTGACGGTGGAGGGCATGGTCAAGCTGGCGTTGTCGGTGGCCAGCGGCCTGGCGCACCTCCACATGGAGATCGTTGGCACGCAAGGCAAGTGCTTGCCTCCCGCTCATCCTGCAAGTATTTTAAGGAGCTTCCGTGCGTTGGCAAAAACGTTTATGGGTGATGTGGTACAGTAAAGCATTTTACAAACTGTTTTACCGCAAGAAACAGTGTTAGCGTAAGCGTGTGTGGTACAGTGTGAACAGAGAACAGGAATATCGTCTTCCCGCTTTCATTGTCTGCGCCTTCTTCCACGTCTCTAAGTGGATGCCTGTGGGAGCAGCTGTGCTAAAGGGGAGCCCTAATGAAGGATTTTCTGAGTGAATTCGGAGGGTGAGCTCACCCTTTCTGGTTTTGTGTTTTATTCCTGAAATACAGGTATTGGAACCAAAATGCCCTCAAGGCTTTTTTTTCCTAATTTGATGGCATTTAGCAGGGCTTTACTTGGTACAAAATAGGGTTCAATGTTTTTTTCCAGGGTGCGGTAATAAATTTGAATAAAGCTAAATTTTTGCTTCCTTGCTCGTTGTTTTAAAATTCCTACTGTTGTTACCAAAAGTGACAGCCCTTTCTCTTTCTGTGAACAGGCAAGCCAGCCATCGCGCACCGAGATCTGAAATCTAAGAACATCCTAGTGAAGAGGAATGAAAGCTGCGCCATCGCGGACCTGGGCCTAGCGGTGAAGCACGACTCGGTGCTCAACACCATCGACATTCCCCAGAACCCCAGGGTGGGCACCAGGAGGTGGGTGAGGGCGGGCTGCCGACCGCCGGCCCGGCTCGCCCGGCGGGGACGGCTTCTCTCGGCCTCTCAGCCCTTCCCTCCGTCAGCAACTTCCCCCTCTAGCTTTTGACATCTGTCGAGCGTTGGCAAAGATCCCAACCCGCCCCGTCCCCGCCGGGTGGGCGCGGAAGGCCGGGATGGAGCTCGCCACCCACGCGGAGCGCGGCTCGGCGGCGCGGGCGGCGCGCGTCGGTCACCCCGTCTGCTTCTGGGCCTAGTCGTGGCGTCGCTGCCGGCGGCCTGAGGAGCCACGGAGGTGTGGGAGGGTGTAGGCGGCAGCAGCGTTGGACTCGGCACCCAAGCCGACGCTCGTGTTTTCCGTCGGGATTGCTGACAAAAGGAGTTTCCCTTTTTCCCAGTAGGACCGGCTGCTGCCCGGCCGGCTGCAGTCTTTTGTGTGAACTCCCTCTAGCAAATTGACCTTTGTGTGCTCTAAAGGTACATGGCTCCCGAGATACTCGATGACGTAATGAACATGAACATCTTCGAGTCCTTCAAGCGTGCAGACATATATTCTCTTGGGCTAGTATACTGGGAGATAGCCCGGAGGTGCTCCGTTGGAGGTGAGGTTTCTGGCCTTTTCGTTTTGCAATCCAGACCGCTTTTTATCTTAAATAGAAGAAAAGCACTCTCAATTCTCGGCAGTATGTGGCGGTAGAAGTCTGTTGTGGAGTAGTTGTTCGAGGTGGCCCCAAACGTTCCTCTCTTCTCTCTCGTTGCCTGTGAATACACTTAGAGTTTGTTCTGGAGAACTGGCTTTGGATTTTGTGTTACCTACGCAATCAATCTTTCCTAGGAATCACTGAGGAATACCAGTTGCCTTACTACGACGTTGTGCCTTCTGATCCTTCGATAGAAGATATGAGAAGGGTAGTTTGTGAGCAGAAGCTCAGACCAAATATTCCAAACCAGTGGCAAAGCTGTGAGGTAAAAGCAGTTTTCCAGTTTATTACAAAGCGTGTTTAAATAAAGACAGAAATTTTCAGTGAGCCAAAGGGAACTTGATGTCCAGCCTCTCCTGAAATTGAACGTTGCAGATGTCTAGCTCTTCTTCAGCTCCCAGATCAACACAGAGAAAGCTGCCTCTGCATGAAGCACTGCGCTCTCTCGAATATAGCTCCGAGTTTCCGATACTGCTGTTGTATTACCATTTTGGAGAGCTGTAGTTTATCTTCCAGTATTGCACTTCAAAAATTAAGAGCAGGAGGTGCTGGTTTTGTTCTTGACCTGTTCTTCTAACTTCCGATTCGCAGGCGCTGCGAGTAATGGGCAGGATCATGCGCGAATGTTGGTACGCCAACGGTGCCGCGCGGCTGACCGCCCTGCGCATTAAGAAGACGATTTCACAGCTCGGCGTGCAGGAAGACTCTAAAGCCTGACAGAGCTCCCTGGAGGAAGAGAGGGGAACGAGTTCTTCTGTTCATCTTTTAACATGTGATATTATTTTTATTTTTGGTCTACCTCAGATAACGTGGTTCAGTATTTCAGTGCCCAAACCAGAGCACTGACCTCCAGCTTCATATTTGGCCACTGCAAGGGGCAGCTTTTGACTCATAGTTCCTGTTTTATACGGCAAGTCAGTGACTTGCTTCGGGTTTCTGAAGTAAGTCAGACACCAGGCTGATCGCAGAAAGGAGCTTAGAACACCGTGACAGTATGAAAATACCTTTCACTGTTGTGCTTTTTATTCTAGTCAAACCCCAAACGTATTGGAAATAGCTGGTACTGGTTAGAGCCCGTTTGCAAGAGAAACCACACGTTTTATCCTCAAACCAAGTAAAAGACCAAGTTTAACCCAGCTTTTTACATGTTTTTGCGCAGGAATCTGAAAGGGGGCTGTCAGTAACATGCATTTTTAAATACGATATTTCTCATTACCTAAGCAAATAAAAAAAGCTCAAAATTCCTCAAGCACGTACATTGCGAACAAAAGCATCTAGTCAGTTTTTTATTAACTGTTATTTTTATCGTCTTGATTTTATACATAATATTATAGTTAGGCTTTGGAGTTATTTCACTCTGTTCATTTGTTGATTGAACATATCGGTCAAGGGACAGTTTTTCTTTTTAACGGTTAGTAGGAAGAACAATAGAGGCAGTACTTTTCCAAAAGCCACGTAGGAATGGAATGGGAGAAATTCTACCTGAACTGCAAAAGTTCATCTTGCCAATCTGTCACTGGTAACGTTTTTTTAGTGCCTTTTGATGTTCTAGGGGGAAGCTTTAACAAAAGTAATTCTTGGAAGACAGTTGAAACCTGGCAGAAAGGTCCATTTCTCCTTGCGGCGACGTCCTGCGCGGCCCACCTCGCGGTGGCCGGGGACCTGGGGATGCCCACGTGCCCGGGAAGCGCCACGCGGCCGTCAGGAATGGCAGGGCTCCTGCTGAGGCTTCATGCTGGAGCAGTGCCGGTGACTTCGGGAGGTGAACGTGCTTTTGGCCCTTACAATCAGTCCTTCAAAGGTCCCTGCGCTCTGGACTGGATCGCTGTTTGCCATTGTCTGTCACGGCCTAGGGACCTGTTAAAACGTACATTCAAAGCGCTGATGTCCTTGCAGGAAGCCAATACAGCCTGTTCAGAGGTTTCGTATGGATTTCTGTAATAGCGCTAGCCTGGTGAAAAGTACTAACGTCTCTAATCGTATTTCCGTAATATTGCAAGCTATCAAAAGCAGGGTGTTTTTTCAAAATTCACTGACGTCCTGGCATTTTGTGAATTCTGCCCCACTCCATGGTCCATAGTATAGTCTGAATATGGTATCCTAATACTATATTGAATATAGTATCCTAATATTTTTAATAGCCAAAATTCTACATTTCGTAGTAACAGTTCTTCAAATGTTTCTAAATCCAGTCCAGGTGGTCCTTGGAAATTAAGCCCCGAGATGTTTCCGGAACAGCAGAGCTTTGCGAAACTTCGCCGTACTGTAAGCTGTTAGCTAATTACGGTATTTAAGATCAATCTTTGACATGAAACCTCTTGAACTGGGGCTCTTAGACGGAAGAATGGGTTAAACTTTTACTGAGTGGGATGGTCAGTAGGATCAGTACTCCATGTTTCATCCTGACACACACACTCTAGGACATTATGGACTCTTTATGGATGTTAATTGCCCCATAAATAGGCTCTAGTGCCATTTACCTGTTTGCATAACTTCTAGTCGCTCCTGCTTTTGCCAAGTAATGCACTTAGTCTGTTGCTGGCCTGTTAGCTGAGTGGTGGAGAATGTTTCTTCTAGGTTGCTAGTAGATTTGTCTCCAGTATGCTTTCTGAGGTCTAATCAAAGTCGTCTCACAGATTTAATTCTTACGTGCTTCAACTGCATTAGCTACACCAGGGATGTAGCTTAACAGGTGCGCACATTCTAAGCTGTTTGAGGGGTAGTTGTTGCAACTGCGTGATCCAAAGTGCGATGCTGACTTGAGTACCAAAGGATTTGCAAACCTAAGATCCAGCATTTGTTCTTGTAGAATGTCACTTGAAAAAAATCCTTTTGTTAAAAAGGAACAATCACAGATTTTATTTTTTTTTTGAAGTGGGAAGAGGAAATGAAATCAGCTCTTCTTGAATTTGCAGAATAAGGTGTCTGAAATCAGTGGTAGTGGAGTAAAAGCAATTTTAAACAGCATTAGGACTGTTTCTTCAAAAGTATTTAAACGGTTCAGGTGAAATGGACTTTTCAGATTTGTTTTAGCACTCAGGAAGGTGCCCAGAAGGAAACGGTCCATCTTTCCAGAGCTGCTGGCGCTTGCAGACCCAGTTAGCTCTTCTTCCGAGGAAAAAGAATCAAATGTTTGTGAACAACTCTAGCGGTCTGTTAAAACAGGCATTAAACCCAGTCGTTTAGAACAGTTAACAAGGAGAACGTATCAGAGAGTGAAGCGGACTGAAGCGAGGGAGTCATCTCCGCCGGCACGGCGTACCCGTGAACAAGAAGCCTGAGGAGCTCCGGCCGCGGCTCCCGCCTGTTCCCGAGCGTCCGCGCCTCGCAGCGTCCCCCAGCTGCACAGTCCCAGCCCTGCCCACCCGCGCTGGAGTCGTAAGTCACAAAACACAAGCAGCTGTTTAAAATAATGCTGAAACAACTGAAGGAAATGACTTCTAACCCCAAAAGTAGCGTAGTTTCAGAAGGAGAATGGGACAGAACCCAGTTCATCGCGCGCGCAGCCGCCCCTGCGCTGGCAGCAGGTACGGGCTCCGTTGTTAGCAGCGCGGTTTGTGGCGGAGCAGGTTCACGGTTGTTCGGGGGGAGCGGAGGAAAGAGTGGTGTGTGCTGAGCCGTGTAAAGGAACCGTCCCGATAGCAAAGCCTGTCACGGTTACAGCAGCCTTGTTTTCAGATTCTTTCGTGAAAACTTCATCAGTTGCCGTACAGAGCGCGGGACGACCAAGGGACACCATTAGCTTCTCTGATACCGCTTTTAAAAGATACTAATTTTTTTGCCTAAAACGGAGATGTTCCTTGAACTTCACCGTGAGAGCGATCAGAATGCTCTCTAGGGGTTTTTCTTCCGTTTTGAATTCAGTCCTATGAACTTTTAATCTCTATTATCCTTTGAAAGTATCTGTGCCCTTGAAGTGTATCTGATAACTGTTCCTGGGGATTCTTTCCCTGTGAATTGGATTGCACGGTGGAGGAATTTGGTGTCTGTGCAGAAGCTCCTCTGGATCGGGAACCATGCTAGACGAAAGTTGTACTGTCAAATTTAGAAAAATGTGCTTTTTTGGCATAAGGCACTTCGGTGACCCGCTCTCAGGGTAGAGCTAGGAGATGTTTGCGGGAGGGTTTACTGGGTACCACGGCAGTGAGCCGGCGATCCGGGACGGTCCTGCTTGCTGCGGGTCCGGAGCGGCCGCTGCTCCTCCGGTGTGTCTTGGAGCCCTCCTCTGCTCTGGGGACCCAGGTGTGGTCTGTGCCTGTTGCGGCCGCTGAAATAAATGCGGTCCCTGCCTTCGCGCGGCTCGTGCGGCCTTATGCCGCAGCACAGCCGGTTGTTATTTACACCGTGGCGTAACAAAATCGGGCAGGATGTGCCGGGGGGGGCTCACGCAAGCCTGCGTTCCTCTGTGGCTCCTCCGCAGTCTGCCCTGGGGTACAGCCTGCTCCCCTTGCTTTTTTTTAGCTTAATCTTGCTGCAGACACCCGTGTAACCACCGTCAGTAACTTCGTTTTAGTTGTAAATGCCCCTTGCTTTGTCCCGTGGGTTTGGTCGCTTTTCCGTGGTGGTGGTGGTGGATTTTCAGGCTGTGTCTTTTTTCATTTTCCCTCTGGAGTCTCTGCAAATTGTTGAACGACCCTGGAGTTCGAAGAAGACCCTTTTGGTGCCAGGCTGGGGAGGCGCGTGCCGGGGAGGATGCTCTGCGCGGGTCTGGCTCGGCTGCACCTCTCTCGGGTCACAGCTCCAGCCCTGGGAATACTTCAGATCTTTTCCTGCGCATATCTCATGGCATGAGATGCGCCGGTCTGTTTGCCCTAACTTGTCACTTGGCTCGATGTTTTTGCACTTTCTTCTTTTGTTGTTGAGAGGTAAATGTACATTTCAGCAAACTAGAGTTAAACAGAACCAGCCGAGGGGCTGATGTTGTTGAACTGGGCTTTAAGATGTTTGTAAACTCTACACTCCTTTTAAAAACAAAAAACCCACCCCCCTTGTTTTAGTGCCTTTTCCCTCCATGTAGATTTGTCCTGTTCAGTTTAAGAACAGAGGTTACGCTGAGACACTTCTTTGGGGCTTTAGGGAGGCTCAGTTTCTTGAGAGGTTGCTAATGTGCCGGCTAATCTTCCCTTAAAGCCCAAGTTCTTAAGCTGGTAAAAATTTGCAAGTTCAAGGAAGCTCGAGACCAGTCACCACATTTAGCCTCTCCTAATGGATGCTTCTAGTTTGGGGGAGTTACTGATTTTTTTAATTTGCTTCTAATAACAACCTAAAACTTTAACACGGAATACGAACCGACAGGGAAAGTTAATTAGCGTTTTCTCTAGCACCTAATTTTTTTTTTTTTGCTTCCTTAACTGCTCCCTCCAAAGACCCCTTCAGAAACTGAAACTGTAATCTCTTTTGCACTTTGCTGCTTTTATAGTCATTTGCACTTAACCAAGATCATTCTCTCCTGTAACCCTATAAAGAATCCTCTCGTATTAGTCATTGTTATGTCACTTCTCTTTATGGTAACAGATTCAGGAATTATAAATAAATTTGTTTAGGAATATGTCTAGTCCCCACAATGGGTCTTAACACTGAACGGAGCAAGATCTTCTTGCGGTCCCTGCCTGCTGGGATCTCCTGTGACCACTGATGGGCTCAAGAACGGCCCCAGCACATCATTGCTAATGGGAAGGAAGTTTTTGTCTTTAATTTGTGGCCGTTGAGAAGGGTATCTTACGAACTGCCTCGCCACTACGTGGGCAAGTTTAGCACCGGGACTTGGGTCTGTGGCAGGTAGCGCTCCCGCCCGCGCGGTGGGTTCCCTGGTGAGGATGGGTGGGAAGGCGCGCTGTCGCGTTGGTTGTGGCCTGCAGATACCGACGCAGAAGCGCGTTTGCGTGTAGTGGTGGGTGCTGATACAGGTTGTGGCTCACAGATTCCTGCTGTGGTTCACTGTCTGTTCCGGAAAGCTGTCCTTGGCTGCCTGCAGAGCCCCGTGCCAGCAGCAGCACCCGGAGCTAAACCTCTCCCGCGGATCGGACCGCTCTTACCTTGGCAGTGCGATTTGCGTGGCTGTGATTCCAGACGGGGGGGGGGGGGGTGTCATCCCTACATGCTGTGGCACCCCAGTCCCTGCGAAGCTTTTAAGGAAAGACATCCGTGCTCTGTTTTACCAGGCAGCACAATTTCTGAATGTATGGGGAAATAAGCGTTAAGAGGTACAATATATTTCTACAGAATACAAGAAATGTGCAATAAGTTGTAAGTTATACTGAATGTATTTTTGGCATAAATAGACTGAATGTATTTTGAATGTAGCTATTCCATTTGTGTCTGAAGCTGCTGTGGTTTTCAGTCTTAAAGAGAAATGTGTAGTGTTTGGTCAATCTACGAGCTAGTTTCCGAGTTGTCTGTTTTTTAAAGAAGCATTACTATTTTATCTGGAAGTACTGTAATATTTTAGAACTTAGTAGAGCGGCACAATGCTAAAATTCAACCTGCATGTTGTGAAATGGCTAATCTAGTGTACACTGCAGCAAGTTATTTTAAGAACTATCGCTAAAGTTACTGCTTGACATCGCAGCTGCCCTGGGTGTAAATAATTTGTTTCAATGTTGTATTTTGTATGCATATTTACGTACCGGTATACTTTCAGAAAGACGTGGCGATTTTAATAAATTGAGCACACTCCGCCGTTGTGTTCCCATGAAGTGTAAAACTGTTTTGGTTGGTTTTTTTCAAGTTCATTTTGTGAGGGGAGAAGGGTTGAGGGCTGTTTCAGGTGACTTGTAGACAGCGGAGGTACCAAACGTGAGCCAGAGCTCTTCCTCCCGCGCGTGCCCCCAGCCCCTCACCGCCGTGGCCGCAGGGGGATGCCGCCTCCGGGCACGGGGCTCTCGGCACACGCTGGGAAAGGGCAAGCTCCCGCCAGCCACCGCTTCCCCGGCTTCCCATCGCTGCTGCTGGGCGACGTGCTGCGAGGCGGGAGTCAGTCCTGCCTGGAAGGACACCCTTTCTGGACTCGCGTGCCCGTAGGGTGGCGTGGAGCGATGGTGTGTGAGCTCCTGCCTCGCCGTCCCTCCTTGCGCGCGCTCTTCCTGGCGCGCAGCGGACGCGGTGATGCACAAAACGTCCCGCTTCTGGCTGTGATGAGCCCTTATTCTCTAGCAAAGGAGGCGGACGGCTAGGAAGCACCGGTGCTGAACCAGAGTGTTCCTTGTACCCTCATGCCTCCCTGCCTGGGACGTGGCAGCTTCTCCCCCCGTGCTGGAGAGCAGCCTTTCCGAGGCAAGGGCTCGACGTCTTGTACCTGTAGGGAGGAGAGCCTGCTCTCAGCCTTGGCACGTTGTTCTTGCACCTGCGCTGGTGTGAACTCTGGCAGAGCTCCTGCTCCAAGAGTCCCGGGATCCCACTCTTCAATTCTGAAGTCGGCTTGCTTGAAAACCCCCCTGACGTAACCGTAACCTGGGGCTTTAAGTCAGGCTTTATTCAGATTTAAGGCACGTCAAAATGAAATCCCCTGTGCTGCTACCCAAGAGTTTCAAGACTTATGTGGCTTTTGAAGGGTACTGCGGGCTTTTATTTTTTTCTTAAAAAGACCTTTGTATTATAGGCGATGACTTTTGAGTTCGCTCTTTCTGCAACAGGCAGTGGGATCGTAAGTGCGCTTTGACTTTTTGGTAAGTGCGCATTTCGAGGAAGTTTTAATTGCCCGGGCCGATGCTGGCTGTGAAGCGCAGGTTCTGGTCGCTGTCAGGCAACGTTTGGGTGGCCCTGGAGCGGGCCTCGAGCGGGGCAGCAGCAGCCTGCGGCTTGTCCGCAAGCGTCGGCTGCCATCCCCTTGGCAGCACCGGGCCGGTGTCCATCGCCCGGGAGCGCAAAATGGTGCGCTGCCAGCAGCCTGAGGGATTCCTGCTTCCTCGGGGGTCCTCTTTTCCAGCAGGTGCGGAAGAAGGAGCAGCTTGTCCCGGTGAGCTAGATGGGAGCTTTTGTACGCGGGAGCTGCGCCCCGGCCGCTGCATCCCGGCTCGGCCGCAGGCGTGGGGCTTGGCACGCCAGCAGAGTGCCGAGGGCTTTCAGGTGGGGAGAGGTGTTTGTGAGAAACCGCTCGGTGCGGGATTTGGGAAAAGGGAAAGAGCTAATTCTTCCTTTTCTTATTATTAGGTAAGCCAGCTGGTCCACAGGAGGGGTCATCGGTACAAAGCTGGTAGCAAAGGAGAGGAGCCCGCTCAGGAGCCCCTGCCGGCGAGGGTTCGTGTCCTGCAGAGGATGCCTCCCCGCTCATCCCTCCTGCCCCGATAACGTGAGTGTGGGCAGAAACCCCGCGGGCGTTTCGGCCTCAGAAGGACGGATGCTTCAGAAGCAGACAGCTTTGCCCGAGCTCTGCTCCCAGGAAAGCCTCCCACCCTTCCCTCCGCCTTGTAGAGTTGGTTAACTGCGACCTTAAATGTAAAGCCGTGCTGAGAAACAAACTGCTGCTCTGTCCTTTGTAAGGATGCAGCTCCTCTCCGGGCTCTCTAGCTGGTGATTCCTGACTCTGTTCGTTACACTGTGAGCTGAATTCATAGAAACGGCAGGCTAGAAACTGCCCTACCTTAGCGTGCAGAACAGAAGGGCCTCGTTTTGTAACAGAAACTGTTTATGATGTTCACAGATTTCCGTGCCTTTTCTAAGTGGCTAAAGGAGGGTGTATACACGTGCATAATATACACCCATAATTAGCATAAAGAGCTTGCGTGTGTGCACAGAGAGGAGAGGACGGTGCATCTGCAGAGGACCTGCCAGGCACCCGCCTGGTCGCTGCCTGGGCGATGCACCGTTTATTTCCCAGCGGTGGCAATGGCACAATCTCATTGGCAAACGGCCGGACTTTGGAAAGCTGCAGCATCTTGTTTTCTTTCCAAAATTTTGTTAATTCTCTCCTGGGCCTGATGGGCTGGGGGAGCTTAGGAAGCATGCGAGTTCCCGAGAGCCCAGGAAATGTGTAGGTAGCCCATAAAGAAAACACAAAGGAGGAGAAAATGGCAAAAATAAGCAATCTCCGGTCAACAGGCTGCAGCGTTATCATGCTGCAGAGGCAGGTTCTCTTCCTCTTCCATTAAGTGTTTGCTTGCCTCTTAATTATTTGACGTCAATTTAATTGCACTCTTTGTCATTGCCCAGGTGTCCCGTGGCCGCAACAGTCGGGGTGTAGGATGCCGTTTTAAGAACCTGCCTCCCACTTTGAGGACTGGCCTCTCTTTGGAGACTGGAAGCAAGGGACTATATTTTAAGGTTCTGTCAGTTTAATATTAAAGAATTTGCTTTAGATACTGCTGTACTTAAGACCAGCATGAGTATGGGATCGGGCATATGCCTAGAACCTGGGCTCAAAGTAAACGCGAGGGAGACTGAAAGAAGCTGGGATTTTCCCTTGTGCTATCTTTATAAAGTTTTTTCTTTGCAAATTACTTTTTATAAAGCACTGCAGTGGACTTTGTGTTTATGTTGTAATACTTCAATAAGCCCATATTGCAGACTTGGTATATATCCTACAAATGCCTTTACTCTCCCGTTTCGTGCTAAGCCTTTCAGTGAAGCATCTGAGGGGAAGGAGAGGTGCTCTCTCCGCTCCAGAAGTGACGGTGATCAACTCACTGAAAGGTTTGCTTCAAACCGCTCAGTGCTGGGCGTGTTTGCTGGAGCTCCAGATGCCCCCCGGAGCTGGGGAGTACCCTCCTGAGAAGCACTCTTGTTCCACAGCCCTGCCCTAAGAGGAGAACTGGCTTTGCTGTTCGGGAATTCATTTCCAGTGAAACAGGGAACGAATCAGAGGGCGTAGAAGTCGGTGTGCGGCCGCTTCAGGCGCTCTCGGGGATGAAGGGACCACTGCGGTGGGAGCAGAGTGTGGGGAACAGCCCCCCAAAAGCCGCTGCGTGCTGGTTTGTGGTGGCGATGGCGCAGACCAGCAACAGACTTGGGGTTTGATGGGATTTACAGGATTTGCCTCATTCTGGGCCGGGCTGGACTGCAATAGCTGGGAAGCCGTAACTCGCAGAACTGCACCACGGGAGGGAGGGATTTGGCTTAACCGGTGCCTCGGTGCTAGCAAAGTTATGAGAAAGTTCAAGGTGAAATTAATACTCAGCTGAGTTTTCATAGTGGGGGGGGGGAACATAACACTAAAATCTACTTTCTTTTAAACCTTTTGAGGTTGGTTTGAATAGCAAAGAAGATGAACGCAGATGAAAATTATCTTTTAATGAGACAGCAATATAAATGGGATGCCGCAACGCAGTGGTACTGCGGTTGTCTGAGGGTCTTCCGTTGCGAACAAGCAGTTACATACGTTATTGTGTTTATGTGCAGCTGAGCGCCCTTTACCTGCTCCTGAGAGGGGTAGAGCTGCTAAGCTGTGTGCCCTAAATCTACTCCAATAGTAGGAAGCAGAAATGCCCTTTAACACGACAGTTTTGCTGTGAAGCCTATTGACCCACCCCGACCCCGCAAACCCGGTGTTCTCCTTCCGAAAGACCTGTCCCGGTGGTGCAGAGTACGCGGCTGCGGGGAGGTCCTGGGGCGGGGGTTGAACTGGAGCACGGTCAGGTGGCTGCAAGCAAACGCCTGTCGTCCTGTGTGTATATAAAATCTCCCTCTAAGTGTTCATACACAGTATATGGAAGCATACAAATCTCCATACTGCGTTGCTAAAATTGAGGGGTGTGTTGGTTTTGTTTTTTTTTTTTCCCCCCTCCAACTAGTTATTTTCCTTAAATGTGCTATTGAGTCCTTGGTATGTATTTGTTTCCAAACAAACTGGACAGATATTTGGCGTATTTCTGTATTGCTGCTCATGCTTGATTCGTTATAAAACACCTTTCTGATTTCCCTGGTAAATTAAACGAGAGGTGCTGGAAATCTCCTGGCTACAAAAGGGTCGCCTAGATTATTTCTCAGGATTGTTGTCTTACATTTCTGTAAGTGTTTGAAAATCTGATGTAAAATCATGGAAACTAAGGTTATGTAGAAGTTAGAAACCTAAACTTCCAGGACAATTCAAACCCTCAGCAAGAGGCTTGTTGTTCAAGACTTCTTCACAGTCAGCCCTATACGTCATATCTTGGTATTCTGAAAAATGTATCTTCTGATTAAGAAAGCAGAGAGGAGCGCATGGGATAGGTCAGCAGCTATGCTGAGAGGTACAGGGGGTGATACTCATTTCAGTACTCAAACCGTTACTCTGAGTCATCGCATGGTTTACCAGCTACTTGTCAAATGGAAAAGTTGGTAGCACAAAGGACTAGCTACTTCAAATAGCTCGTGTGGTTTGTCTACGCGTTGAAGCGTGACGATACAAAATCTTATTTGAAAAATACGGGGAGAGACTGCTATCACACAGCAGATTTCATCAGAGTCTCAAGGAGGGTTTGTGCATTCTCGTGAAATCAGTCTATATCACAGCGTATGAAATCATTCAGATTAAACCAACTTGCGGGAACGTCCTCCCGTTGTGTGGCCTTTTCAGCAAGATCACATAAGAAGCCAGTTCTCTCTTCATTAAATGCAAACCCGTCCCAAGTCCACGGTCATCCTTCTAATTCTTCGAATGCAAAATCGGTCCCTTAGTGTCACAACGGTTTTAGCTTCCTTTCAAAAGAGCTAGGAATCTCTAGTTCAAAGCAGCTGTATAAAGAGCAGGAGAAGCGGTCAGCGCAGAGCCTGAACGTGCCTGGGGAAGCCAAGGCCAACCCATGGAGGGAACGACACGGAGAAAGCGCTGGACTCGGCTGAAGAGCCGCGGAGGCTCTGGGTCGGCGGTGGGCAGCAGGCTCCAGCCCTGCGAACAGCTTCTCCACCGCACTGCCCTGGGATTCCCGTCCGCTCCCGGAATGGACACCAGGCTGCCCGTCGCTCCGGAGCCAGCGCTGGGCTGGGGAGGAGGCTGGAGCAGAGCATCCCTCGGGATCTCCTCGGACTCGTGCTCCCCTTCTGCCTCCGCCTCGGCTTCGCCCAGGGACGCCCCGTGCCGGCGCCGGGCTGCGGGGCAGCTGGGACCGAGGTCCCGCTCCCGGCTCTGGCGGGAGGTTTTATTTAGTTCTCCTCTGGGCTTGTTTGGGGATGAGTCACTCGGTTTCGGAAACGTCAAAGAGGGTTGCCTGAGGAACTGAAATGCACTTTGTTTGTTTTCAAAGGCGCTTAGTGGGGTGGTTGCGAGCAGGAAAAGGGGAAGAGGCTTTGAGTCGCCTCCATTCCCGCATTAGTCAGTATGCCTCAGCCAGTATGCCATCCCTGAGATACGGCTTGCTTTTCTCAGGAGAGAGCTTTCCCCCTCTCGTGCGTTGCTTTTTAATCTTATTTTTTTCTGACCGATCACCACGGCGGCGGCAAGAGAGACGTAAACCGTGAGCGGGGTCACGTTTAAGATGGGAATGTACCGACACCGCGGCACTCTGGGGTGGCGAGCGGGTCCCCTGGAGCAGGAGGAGGCCGGTGCCGACGTTCTCCTGGCACCGGGAGTTCCTCTGCTCTGGCAAACGCCTTCCCGAGCAGCCAGGCGGGCAGAGCACGGGAGAGCTCCCTGAGGCGGGACAGCAGCAGCAGTTTAGTGTAAAGAGGGAGCGTTAACTGGAAACGTGGACTTCTGTGGCAGTGGTAGCGCTTACAGACTGAGACAGTTTGAGCTTGGGCCAGAATATGTTATTTTTTTTCCTTGCAGATACCTGCCAAACGTGACAGCGTTTCAGTGGCCGTATTTTAAATTGGTTTTACTAAATAATAGATGCTAACGCTAATCCAGCCTTCGGCCGAAGAAAGAAACGGTGTTCCTCGAGGTCCCCAGGAGGAGGCGGGTGGGCAGCATCCTTCCCATGAACAGCCGTGCCCGAAGGTTTGCGCCCCGGGGCAGTCGCAGCTCATTCGTGGCACGGCATCGGGGCTGCTCTGCAGTAAGAGTAAACCCCCAAATCCTTCCGCTGGCTGTCACATCCCAAAGCACTGCCAATACTTCTTCAAAGGTGGGAAATACTGTTTCCCTGCCTGCTGTTATCACCGATGTCTCCTGCAAAACCTGGGTGTTAGCCGGCGTTTGTCAGACTAGAAGCTGGCTATCAGGGAGCAGAAGCGTCGCTGGGCCAGGTCTCCTCTTCCTGGGCTGACGGACAAACCCGCTTCAGCAGCCGGGAGACGTCTGCTCCTTCAGCTGGGAATGTGCTGGGAAGGCTGGGAAGGCCGATGCCCCCCCCCCACCTTGCCGCTCTTCTTACCGGGGGTTTTGGGTTGTAGAGAGGAAAGGCTTCGTTCTGCAGATCAGGCTGGTCAGCCAACGCCATTTACCCGTGGAGTTTATAGGTCCGAAACAAACTGGCGTGACTTAAACATCGCTTAAAATGAACGTTACCGAAGTGGTAAGTTAGAATGGACTGTAACCTGTGCAGGCACTAAGATTGTTCTTGCTTCTGCCGATGCCACGCCGGGTGGTTGTTTTGGGGTTCTGTAATCACACGTTGTGTTATGGCTTAGGACTAGGACAGCTTGACTGAGCCTCTGAGAGAAACCTCCTCATCTGCCAAAAATCTCAACGAGGTATTTTTCATGCAGTCGGGCGCTCCACGCAGACCCAGATCCGTCAGGCTGCAGGAGACCTCTGGGTCCGCACTTTTTGGCGGCTTTAGACGCGCGCGGTCGGGCTCCCTGGCAGCCCAGGAGGGGTCCCGCGACAGCGCGCCGGCAGCAGTTACTGCCAGCCCAGCTCTGCAAAACTTCCTTTTTGGGGAAAACTTGTGATTCCATTTTCTGTAAAAACCGTTTGTCAGATGACAACGATGCAGCAAAACTTCTTTAATTCTCTGCACAGGAGACCGCTGTCTGCCTGCTTTGTAAGGGAAGGCGTTTTCCAGGCTCGATAGTTCCCGTCTTGTTTCCAGCCTGGCGCTTGCTTTTCCCCCCATTTCCCCCCATTTTCCCTCCCTCGGCTGGACAGCCTGCCCTGCCTGGCCACCGCCAGCACTGGCTGCTTCTGAAGCGATACAGTATTTTTCAAAAGCCTGTACAATCCTGTTTGCTACCGTTCATGTGAAATATTTTGCTTTGCTCCTAGAATTATTGGGAATTTGGGGTGATGGCAAGAGGCGGCACCACAAGGTTAACGAGACAGCGAGCGAGATCTTTACCAAACGACCAGTCCAGGTGCCTTGAAACGTGTGTGTTAAAACATGTTCTCCTGGTCGCCCTTTTGGGCATGGCAGAGCACCCAGCAGGACGTGGGATGGACAGACGGACGTGGTTCCGCTGGTGGCTCTTCCGTGCCGGTGCCATCACCGGGCACGTGCTGTCCGGCGGAGCAGGGAGCGGGAGGGAAGGCAGCTCCTCCCCGGAGACCTGACACAGCGAGGGGCTGGGCAAGTAGGAGGAAAATTAATTTATTGTGCCAGAAATACGATTAAAATCAGACATGCAAAAAAAGAAGGCCCCCTCACCCCGTGCTAGGAGTTAAATTTTACTTATCCCCCGTCCCACCGTGCTCATTGTTTTACTTACCCTGAGGTTCTGCCAAGATCATGATGTGATCTGCAGTGCTCTACAGCCCCCAAATGGACTTGTTTCCAGCAGAAGAGGGGACAGAGGTTTCTTTTTTTAAGTTATACTGATTTTAATATCTCATTCAGCTTCTTTCACGATCCTCTGTTAAAAAGCTGTTCTCTTTCCTGGGGGTGGGTGCTCCCGGCCGCGGCCAGCCGCCCACCCCTGCGCCTCCTCCGCCACCTTCGATAGAGGCAGAGCCGTTATAAAAGGCACGCGGATCCGTTCTGGGTTAACCTGTCGTGACGGCACCTACCAGAGGGCACTGAACTTCCACAAGGTTGGCAGAGACAAAACCAAACAGCCCTCGCCCCGCAGTGCCGGCTGCCCCCCCTCCGCCTGCGCCTCTGCCAGCCTTTCCTGTGGGAGCTGGGAGTCCAAGGCACGTGGAGCGATACTTGGTAAAGGTGCGTAAAAAGTCTCTCCTGAGAAAAATGGACGTAACTTGTACATTTTTACTACTTCTCTGTTTTGACAGCAGTAGCCCCACTTTTCCCTCGCGAAGGCTCAAGCGCAAGGAGGGTTAACTGCGACGAGCTCTGCTTCCTTTGCACAGTTTTTGTCCAGCTGACTCAACGGAAGACGACGGCGTGTTTCAGATGAGTCCCGTTGCGATGTCCAGCCTTCCTCGGACACGAATGCGCGGCCTTTGCGTTGGGCTTTGCTCCCAAACCTGCTTCGCTGGGTAAGCCGGTGCTCCCTGCCAAAACGCGGGCGCTCCGTGGAGGGCGTTGCTTTGCCCTGGCTCGGTGCTGTTTTCAGCTCCTGCTCTCCGTCCGTGGCCTTCAGTTCTTGCTTCCCTGCCTGCGGCTGGAAAGTCACACGCCGACGCCGTTATCCAAAGAAAGCATTCTTTTCCCGTCTTTGCCAAAAGGTAACCCGAGCAGTGCAAGGGATGCCGAGCAAGTCGAAGAACGAACACGTTGAATTCAGGCAAGTGTCTGAAGCAAGTAGTGCTTTAAGGACAAATGATTGCAGAGAGAAGCAGCTGCTCGCGAGAACTGTTGTGTGCAGGAATGGAAAAATTAAGTAGATTTCTTGAATTGCCAAGCCTAATTCTTAACTCTCCTACGAGCACGACGCACGCCGAGTGCCCGGGTGATCTGCTAGAAGAGATTTATGTAACGCGCACCTAAAACCACAGGTCATGTGGCTGGCTTTCCGGTCTCGTACTTCTTGATCGCGGAGGAACGAGCGCATTTTAGTTTCCTCAGCCGTGCCACAGCGTTCAGCAACACCCTTTTAAATGCCCTTCCACCGACATGGCTCTCCGGAGGCTCGTTCAGCAGAACCATAACGCCAACTTGGTCGGCTTCGGTGCCGGCCCCGCCGGAGGGGAGCGGGCTCTGCCGATGGATAACAGGAGGATCCAGCACCTGGCCAACACGGTGGGGACGCTGCCCCGCGGGCGCAAGCAGGTACGGGATTGCTCCTGAGGAGTACGGGATTGCTCCTGTGCTCCGGGAGGCTGGCGGCTCCTCGCTGCCCGGAGAGCCGCTCGCTGCCCGCGGTTGCAGGTTCCCCGCGGCTCCTGATTTTGGGGTGCTAGAAGGATGACCAGGACTACTGCCGGGCGCCTTTAGCCTAGGCAGTTTGGGAATGGCGTGGGAAGCTCCCGAGGGGAGCGAGCAAAGAGGTGTTCTGCCTGGAGGGAAGCGCTTTTGCGGCCGAGATCCTGCCCCGGCTGCGTTTCTTCTCCATTTCCAGCAGGGCTGCGAGTCAAAAGAGGCTCTTGCTGCCTGGGTGTTCCCTTAAACTTGCGTTTCCTTCAGTCTAGCGGCCCGGCTGGACTGTCCTTTGTTCTGCCGGGCTGACAGAAGGCACCCAGCATGGGTTATTTCCATCCGGATTTTGGAGTATTTTGCTGCAACGGCTGGGGCTGCTCGGGCTGTCTCTCTGGTCTGGGCTTTCCCCTCAGAACAGCCATTTCTGCCGTTTGCAGCTGGATGCCCACAAAACTCTCCCTTGCTCTTGCTGTAAATCGCCAGCTGAGCAATTCCAGCTTCAATTTGTCTAGCATGAAGAAGCCTACGTAGAAAATGTCCGAGACACGTTATATTCTGAAAGTATCGTCAGAAAACTGGTACATAATATCCGCGCGCTTAGGGCTTGGCTTTGCTCAGTAACGGAAACGCACTTAATCCTTTTCTTTGTGCAAGCGTGGGGAGATGAAGGGAAGCCGGAGCCAGGCTAATCTGGGGAACGCTGCTGCTGGGTGCCATCCAGCTCCCGCGGCTGCGGTGGAGCGGCCCTTTGTGCGGCGATCGTGCCGGCGCGGGGGGAGGCCGATGGCGATGGCTGCGACGGGGCTGTATCTGGTAAAGGTGAATTAATTACGGCATGGGGCCTGAGGACGGCTCTGCACAGACCCTACCCAGCGGCCGCGTGCCGCAGGTGTGCGCCTGCAATTAGTCCTTTCGCCTGGCGTGCGGTTCGTTATCGTACACGTGGGCTCTCCCTCCTCTCCTCTTCTCTCCCGAGTAAAGCCACGTGTGTAAAGTAGGGCGATTCTGGCGGTGGTCGCACTGTGGCATCGGTTTATGCTTGCTGAAGCCTGAGGCGCTTGGCTATGCTGACTCCAAACGTTTCAGCGAAAAGGTAATTCCTTAGCCGTGGTTCATTTTTATGGGAAGAATCAATGTTTGACGCTGCTCCTGGCTTTTTCCAGAGGTCTACCTAGCCTGAAGCAGGGATCCCGGACGCTCGTTGCCACGGTCGTGCATGCATCAGCTCAGAAGTGCCGTGCAGCCACCACAAGAAACCAGCGATAGCTGCCTGCAGTTACTTTAATCTATCTGTGCTTTCCGCCTTTGCTGACAGGCGTTAAGTTTACCAACGCCCCCAGCTTTTTAGGGGAAAAGTACAGAAGAAAGGTGAGGTCTTAGCGTAACAGAGACGTGATTTGGGCACTCGGTAGGTAAGAGGCTATTAACGGGAATGGTGGCAATCCCTGGCCCTCGAAGTCTTGGAGCCTCACCCGTTTTAGCGTTTTGAAGGGATGCAGAGATGCCCTGGCGCTGTGTGCCCACCAGCCCCCCGTCCTTTCCGCGGCAGAAGTGCCCGCGCGCCCCGAGGACGGAGCAGCCCAGCCGCAGCCCGTGGCACAGGGCCGCTCCCCATGGCGCCCCGCCATCGAGCGAGGCGATCCCCGAGGATGGAACATTCCTTCTCTTCTCTGAAAGCGCAGGGCTGCCACATACGTTTGGGTTTTTCTTAATTAGGCCAAATAAGAGGATTGTGGCCATTGCGGGGACCAGTGGGAGGTCCTTCTCCCATGTCCTGTTGGGTGCCGGGGTTTTCTTGAGCGGCCGTGCCGCTTGTCTTTCCCATTTCTACTGTCCTCCGAAAGGACACCTCCAGCAGTCTGGGGACGAGTTCCCTGCCCCAAGCACTTTTGCCGTCAGAAAATTTTCCTCAAGCTTCAACTTGCGTTTTTCCACTCATTGCCCTGTGTTTGCACTGCAATATCCATCACCCTAAATAGCACCTTGCTGCCGCCGGGTATTGCTACAGGGGTCTCCCAGCCACGTTGCTCCTGGTTCCAGACCTCTCTCCCCCTCCGGAGTGTTTGTGTTTGTGAGTTTGTGAAAGCGAATGGTGACAATGTCAAATTATCACACCTCTGCAAAAGAAAAAAAAAAAAAAGCCTTGTTTTGCTTCATTTTAGATTGGCTGGTGGTAGCTCAGCGCTCAGTTTTAACTTATTGCAGGGAAGATTGGGGAGCTAGTGGGTGGCCAATCTTTTTCTAATAAAGTTGGAAGCGGTACTGCATTACTGTCTCCCAGCGAGGATGCCCAGGCATTTTTCTGGAGGTGAATAACTGAAACAGTATTCCGGTGTTCCAAGAGTACCCATGGGTGGTCTTTTTTTATTTCTTTTGGAAATACTCGATTTTATGTTCAAAATATTTGGGAAAAATGAAAAAGCTGAGCTACAACCGCTTTCCCAGGGCTTCATTTCCAACGTAGTCAAAATAAACACAAATTCCTTCAACAACTGCCTCTTGCAGGTTAATGCAATCCTTCGCACCAGAACGCGTCGCAGTTGCTACTTCGTCCTGCAGCAATGCCAGTTAAACATCCTCCACGGGCGTTGATATCAGCCCTGTTCCGGTGTGAAATTACTCTCTAACTCGGAGAGGAACCGTAGGGTGGAGGAAGCCTTCCTGGGCGGGAGGGAGCACCTTTTCCAAGCGTTGCAGGGAGCGGCCGGCACGGCTGCAGGTCACTGCCGTTGGCTGCCGACTCTGCCTGTGCCCGGCCGAGCTCGGCGTCAGCATCTGATTAGGTGGCTCTGGCCACGAGGATGACTTGTCTCGCGTCCTGGACCTGGCTGCTCTTCCTCCTGATCCGAAAGTTTAAGTTCTCATTTGACTGAGGGAGAGGCTGCATTGGTGCAAGCCGGTGGTGGGATCCCACCAGCTCGTTTTAGTTTTTCCTCTAAGCTGCATGTTTTAGCCATGTGCCTCAAAGAACCGTGACCCTACTGACCCTTCTCCACTCCCATTTCTGGTTACAGCTTGCCCTAGCCAGATCCAGCTCCTTGGGCGACTCCTCCAGGCCCCAAAGGTATGAAGATACTTTTCTACAATCACTGTTACTTATTCTGCATGAAATGTGTGTCCTGGGAATCTTCCCGCTTAGCAGCCCCGGTGGGATAAAGGTGCAAGGCAGAGCGTGGTACCCGGCACCGGGGATGTGTGGGCGAAATCGTGACATTTAGTTTGAGTAAGGAAAGAACGAGCGCTACCGCTGCAACCTCTGTGGCAAGGCTTGCTGACAGCCTGCCGGCACAGGGAGGGGCAGCGATGGGGAGACGACCGTTTCGGTTAGAAATAGAGCGCAGAAAGCGTGGCAGCCCGGCGTTCATGAGGAATTCTGTGTATTCTTCTTGCAGACACCTTGTTGCTATATTAAAAGAAGATAAAGAGACCTTTGGGTTTGAAATCCAGGTAAGACTTAAATGACAAGTCGACTGATTTAAAAAGAAAACGTGGTGCAAAACCCTGAAGTATCACATCCTCAAATTTAGGTGAAGACAGCATAGAGCAGCGAAAGGTATCTGTCTGTTCCTCGTTAAATTTGAAGAGCTTACAGTAACGGTACAGAACTAGGCTGCATTTCCAAAGATTTGTTTTCAGAGCGAAGGTCACAGCTGAGAATTTCTGGCCTTCTCACAGGTCCGAGCGTTCAGTGCAGGAGAAATCTCATCCAAATCCACATATGAGGCACTGGCAGTGCCTTCCTGCCCCCGTAAGTGAATATTTTGGGGGAGAATTGCACATGAGAATGTTTTCATATAAAAAGAGAGAGAGAGATCGAAAGAACTCTCTCCAAAAAAGTGCCTTCTACTAGCATTTTACTGCATCCTTTAACATATACAGAGACAAATGTCTTTTTGACGTGGACGTACAGTATTGGCATGTAGTTTTAATAAGTAACTGCTAAGCTGGACTTTTGGGGGGGCTAAACCATACAGGAAGAAATTCTGTTAGATGTAGAAGTCAGTAAATCACCACATAGGAAAACCAGATTCTTATCAGGAGTGCCACTAATGGGCGATTTGTGTTCTGCAGATTTTTTGTGAAAAAGGCAACTCTTAGATCAGTAGGCCTGCTAAAACCCGGGTTACACGTAAAATAATCCCAGGAACAAAAGGACGTCGTCTGGGGGTCGGCGGCTTGCGGCAACACCGCAGAGCTCTGCCTGCGGCGGGACCTGCCGGCGGGAGCCCCATTTGTGAGCCGGTGCCGGCACGACCCTCCCGCCTCACCCCTCGGTTTCCATTCCGGCGGCGGCAGGGCATCTTCGGAGTGCACAAAGGGGAAAAGCTATTTTCGGTGAAATTAGTGTGTTAGGAAAAGCCTAACTTTTTCAAATCTGGATCTGTGACTAATGAGCGGGTAAGTGTTCAGCTCGTGAGCAGGGGAGAGCTTTCGGTAGGGAGGATAATTGAGTCAATTATTGGGCTTTTGTGTAAATTGTCAGGGCAGGTTTTCATTATATGTGACACTCTGATTGAACATAATTGTTCTTGGCACATTTTCCCGCTGAACGTACATTCAGCGTGAGCACTTCACTAGAAAGTCCGGGCCGTGGAAAGGCAGCATCTGTCTGATACGAGGAAGAAGCCATTATTTAGAAGCTGTCATTTCGTTACTAGAAGTTAAATTTAGGCAAACCAGAATAAGATGATGTGAAACTCTAGGCCCACCATCTGCAGGGAGCTCATGAGAACTGCAGTGATGGGCGAACGCCAGAGCTTCTGGCGCGTTACAGCTTCTCCTCCTCCTTCCCGCGGGCGGACCAGAGCCCCGGGGCGAGAGGGACGCCGTGCGGCTCCCAAGTGCCGAGGCGTTTGCAGAGCAGACGCTCTGCTCTGGTTGCAGGTCTCTCCTCTCGCTGCAGCCACCTAAACGCGAGGTGTCCCCTCCAAAACCGTGGCCCAGCCGCCTTCTGCAGTCCGTGAGGTCAAGGCACGCGAGAGGGACGTCCACCCTCCTGGCTGGAGATCTCTCGGGGCCATCGGTCGCACCCTGGAGATGTCCGCCTCTCACCTGGCGCTCTTAGTTTAGCCCAAAGTTTTACCCTTGATCCGAGGGCTGAAATCACCGCGTCGGTGTGATTTGGCCAGAGAAGCTCTGAACGCGCCCACTCTTCGCCCCTATTTGCTCCACACCGAGTGAGGAATTTGGGGATCTAACATGGCTTCTTGTGTCTGGGTTAGATGCGGCTGTCATAGGCTTTCAGGAAGTTCAGCTTCAGTCTTAAATTTTGGTAGGAAGATGTGGCTGAATACCGGCATTTGCATGTAACCGAGAAGACGTTTCCTGTCACTGCAAGAGCTCGTCAGGTTGCATCGCTTACTTTTGTGTTTTTCCAAATACATGTCAGCGCTGATCATCACATGTCGGATTTGTACTTAGAATTACTTAATGTGTATTTAAATGTACAATAAAAAGCCCTTTTGAGGGCGTGTGGGGACGTGCGTGGATAATGAGCGTAAGAGGCCAGCAGAGCCAAAGTAGGTTCAACTCTCGTTGCTTTTCAGTTTATGGCGAACGGCTCCACCGGGCAGCACCAGCCGACTTCACGCGGCGTTCAGGATGAGTAAGAGTCGATCGCTTGCAAAGCCCAAGTCACACCCTGCCGCGCTGTGACTGGGACCACGAAAGGCTCTTCCAGAAAGCAATCCGCATCCATGCTAACGGATGTTCTTGAGTCAAGTTCCCGAGTTTTTGATCGCGAATAAACCACTTGCTTTAAAACTGGGGTTTTTTTGCAAAAACAAGGTACAGGCATCTGTCAGGTGTCTGCCGTTCTTTGTCATAAGAATGCAATTTCTAGTGGTTAGGCGATAACATCCTGGTGTTCTCACTTGCTTGAGACTATACCCTGCTCGTCGCAGCCTTCTCATTTAAAAAAAATGCGTAAAGAGACTATTAATTCTTAAATTGTTTTCCTGGCTTTACTACTGGTAACACTGTCGCTTTGGTATTATCAGACTATTAGATTTCCACACCAAAACGATTACTCCCTGGAGGCGTGTACCTGTGTCTGCAAAATTCAAGAAGACAGTCCTGCCCACCTTTCTGGCCTTCAAACCGGTAACCGTTCGTGGTTTCTTTCCTGCTGTGGGTGGCCTTGTCTTACTTTTCTCCCTAAATGACTTTTATTGCGGACCGTGCGGAAGGCGTGCCTGCGCTGCAGATGCTAATTTTCGCCTCTGTGTCTCTCTGACAGGCGATATCCTCGCCAGTATCAACGGAGTGAACACTGACGGTTTTAATCACAAGCAAATAGTAGACTTGATCAAGTCTTCCGGGAACTATTTAAGGTAGGCATCCCTCCTCCTCCGGGGGCTTCTCAGCGTAACCGTCTCTCCCGCTGGCAGCCAAGAAAGCTTCTCGTGCTACCCTGCGGCCGCGGAGGAGGGGGTTCGGCCGGGTGGGGGGTCCCCGTCCCCGCACCCCCAGGACCCCGCGGCACCGGGTCCGGCAGCGCTCGGCGCTCCTCGACACCCCGGTGCCGACATCCCCTTCTTCACAGGTTGGAGACGGTCAACGGGGCCATGTTTCTGCGGAAAATGGAGCTGGAGACCAAGCTGCAGTTGCTGAAGGTAATAGAATGAATTAGTTCATCCGTTGTCGGACGCAGGGGACTGTTGTGGATTCACTGCTAACGGGGGCAGGTGGGTGTCCGTGGGGCTGGGTGTCCTGGCGGGGGGCACACACGGCCCCCAGCCGTGGTCCCTGTAGTATTTTCTGTATAATTTTATTGTGGTATTTTCCCCCACAGTGATTTCTGTAAGTCTCTAAATATTTTCATTTCTGTCTGTGGCTAGGCTGTGCCCAGCCGGTAGGCAGTCCTCCCCTGTAAAAACAGAACAGCGTATATTTTA
The DNA here is from genome assembly GCA_026212715.1 of Elanus axillaris. Taxonomy (NCBI): domain Eukaryota; kingdom Metazoa; phylum Chordata; class Aves; order Accipitriformes; family Accipitridae; genus Elanus; species Elanus axillaris. The sequence goes on along the minus strand of JANZLQ010000001.1, from coordinate 53,138,042 downwards.
ACGTACTCTGGATTTAGCAAAAAGGGAAGGCAGGCTTTCACAAGCAGGGCTCGCTAGGGACAGCCCACTGACAGCACCTCCGACCCGTCGAACTTCTGTTCCCCCTGCCACGTCCGAGGCAGCCAGGCCGGCAGCAGGATTTTGGGTGCCGGCAGCAGGATTTTGGGTGCCGGCAGCAGGATTTTGGGTGCCGGCAGCAGGATTTTGGGTGCCGGCAGCAGGAT